>CM065710.1:14067833-14085333 GCA_017654935.2 Phymorhynchus buccinoides
TACACACATACCACACTATTAATCTCACACACACCACACACACACACACACACACACACACACCACACACACACACACCACACACACACAGAACACAACACCAACACACACACAACACACACAAACACACACACATTTAATCATTCCCCCCCCACTTCCAAACAACAAAAAACCGCTTCTTCCTGGCCTCATGTTTCAGCCCCATTTTAATTGATTGGCTTAAAACAAATTTGGCTTAAAAAATAAATATCCTACCAAAAACGCTTTAATCACTCCGCCAAGAAAATTACGTTATGCTTTATTAAATAACTTATTTTCTTTGCCTGTTTGTCTGTTTGTAATGGATTTTGATGCAGCAATGTTGCATACTTTAGTCGCACGCGCGCGCGCGCGCACGCACACGCACACGCGCACACCACACACACACACACACACACACACACACACACACACACACACATACACACACTACACGCACACACATACACACGCGCACGCACGCCACACACACGCACACAAACACACACACATATATACACACACACACACACACACACACACACACTCTCTCTCTCTCTCTCACCCACCCCACACACACACACACGCACTCTCTCTCTCTCTCTCTCTCTCTCTCTCTCTCTCTCTCTCTCTCTCTCTCTCCTCTCTCTCTCTCTCTCTCACACACACACACACACACACACACACACACACACACACACACACACCACACACACACACACACATTCATGTCTGACGACCCTCAATCTCAAAGTCTGTTTTATGAATCAGTTATGTCATGATGGTGTGTTGTTTACAGTAAAGAGAGAGATCAGTTGTGTCATAGTGTTGTTTACAGTAAAGAGATAGATCAGTTATGTCATCATGATGTGTTGTTTACAGTAAAGAGAGATCAGTTATGTCATTATGGTGTGTTGTTTACAGTAAAGAGAGATCAGTTATGTCATCATGCTGTGTTGTTTACAGTAAAGAGAGAGATCAGTTATGTCATTATGGTGTGTTGTTTACAGTAAAGAGAGAGATCAGTTATGTCATCATGGTGTGTTGTTTACAGTAAAGAGAGAGATCAGTTATGTCATCATGGTGTGTTGTTTACAGTAAAGAGAGAGATCAGTTATGTCATCATGGTGTGTTGTTTACAGTAAAGAGAGAGATCAGTTATGTCATCATGGTGTGTTGTTTATAGTAAAGAGAGAGATCAGTTATGTCATCATGGTGTGTTGTTTATAGTAAAGAGAGAGATCAGTTATGTCATGATGGTGTGTTGTTTATAGTAAAGAGATCAGTTATGTCATCATGGTGTGTTGTTTATAGTAAAGAGAGAGATCAGTTATGTCATCATGGTGTGTTGTTTACAGTAAAGAGAGATCAGTTATGTCATCATGGTGTGTTGTTTACAGTAAAGAGAGAGATCAGTTATGTCATCATGGTGTGTTGTTTACAGTAAAGAGAGAGATCAGTTATGTCATCATGGTGTGTTGTTTACAGTAAAGAGAGAGATCAGTTATGTCATCATGGTGTGTTGTTTATAGTAAAGAGAGAGATCAGTTATGTCATCATGGTGTGTTGTTTATAGTAAAGAGAGAGATCAGTTATGTCATGATGGTGTGTTGTTTACAGTAAAGAGAGAGATCAGTTATGTCATCATGGTGTGTTGTTTACAGTAAAGAGAGAGATCAGTTATGTCATCATGGTGAGTTGTTTATAGTATAGAGATCAGTTGTGTCATGATGGTGTGTTGTTTACAGTAAAGAGATCAGTTACCTCATTATGGTGTGTTGTTAATAGTAAAGAGAGAGATCAGAAGGTGGGGGAACTATTTTTACGAAAGTCCCCCCGGTATCTCCACGGGGAAAACAAATAAAATGTCTGGAAAAGAAAACAAAGTTTAATAAGGGTGTTTTGGATTGTTGTTGCTTTGCGAGTGTGTGGTTTTTTTCTTCAAATAATTAGATCAATGTGTTAAATTTTCAAAATAGTACAGTGGCACAGTGGTAGCGCGTTCGCCTCGTGTCAACTGAATAAACCCGAGTTCGAACCTGGGTACAGGGGATTTTTCCTCTCACTTTGCACTAGGACTTTTCGGTCTGAACCGTGGAGTCTTTCGGGTGAGACGATAAACCGAGGTCTCCCGTGTGTGCCCATGCACTTAGCACACGTTAAACCCAGTGCCACGAAAAAGTTGTGATTCGGTCAAAATTTACACACCCCATCCCACCTCTTTCCTTCCTCATCAGTCACACAAAAATCGCATGCCAAAAAAACCTAAAATTGGGTGGCGCGCTTCTGGCTGAGACGCGCTCTCCAGATGAGAGCAATCCGAATTTCACAGAGACGCCTGTTAAGTCCTTTCGCGGACATCTGTCCTCTCGCGGATACCATGATCTACAATAAGCCTAGGGTCTCCCATAACCACATACATTGTTGGTCAACCTATTCAGATCCTAAATTTTGAACCGCCAGTGCAAACCTCCGCCAAGGAAGACTCACAAAACCGAAATGTCCTTCCTTCATGTCCGAGCTGTATCTCATGAACCAGTGGGTGGAATGGCTTCAAATTTTGTGGTGGCAATGAAATAAATACTTGCAATAATAACAAAAAACAGAAACAGGGTCATTTTATACTGAGAATCAGTAAAACACACGTTTTAACTTACCCCGGGTTTTGCTCCAATATTACGCATACACGCTGATTCACTAAAAATTTATTAAATTAATTAAAAGCACACAATTAATGCACTCAACAACAGCAAGAAGATAATCGTACCTTCTCTAATTGATTTTTTTTAGTGTGTTCTTTGGTAGTAGATAGACTGACCCTTCAGGGTTTTTTTTAAAAAAAAAAGAGAGAAAAAAAAAAAAACTTTCAAAAGGCAGCGATTTAATGCTAAAAAAAACCCAGATGCTTGTGGCAAAAGAAAAGACCATCTAACCCTAACCCTAACCCTAACCCTATCCCTAACCACGGAAAGAACCAAGAAATAGAGCAGGAGGGTGTAAATCTACATATTTGCCGAGAAATCGATGTACAAAGCCATGCACTTACACTATTTTTTTGCTGGAACCATTCCTTTTTTTGGTTGATAAATTTTAAGTCCTTTCAAAAAAATATGTCTTACACTCCAACCTGGAGCGAAGAGGATTGAGTAAGCACTTTCAAAAAACAGAAACTAGTACGAATTAACACACAATGACCAACATTATCTCTCTCTCTCTCTCTCTCTCTCTCTCTCTCTCTCTCTCTCTCTCTCTCTCTCTCTCTCTCTCTCTCTCTCTCTCTCTCTCTCTCTCTCTCTCGCTCTCGTCTCTCTCTCTCTCTCTCTCTCTCTCTCTCTCTCTCTCTCTCTCTCTCTCTCTCTCTCTCCTCTCTCTCTCTCTCTCTCTCTCTCTCTCTCTTAGAACCTACAAGGACAGAATGGAAGACTATAGATCCAGCCTAAATTCTTATCCTTCCTAAAATACAAAGTATTTGAAGTATGAAGTTTGAGGTTTTTGAACTCTCTCTCTCTCTCTCTCTCTCTCTCTCTCTCTCTCTCTCTCTCTCTCTCTCTCTCTCTCTCTCTCTCTCTCTCTCTCTCTCTCTCTCTCTCTCTTAGAACCTACAAGGACAGAATGGAAGACAATAGGTCCAGCCTAAATTCTTATCCTTCGTAAAATACAAAGTATTTGAAGTATGAAGTTTGAGGTTTGAACTCTCTCTCTCTCTCTCTCTCTCTCTCTCTCTCTCTCTCTCTCTCTCTCTCTCTCTCTCTCTCTCTCTGGCTCTCTCTCTCTCTCTCTCTCTCTCTCTCTCTCTCTCTCTCTCTCTCTCTCTCTCTCTCTCTCTCTCTCTCTCTCTCTCTCTCTCTCTCTCTTAGAACCTACAAGGACAGAATGGAAGACTATAGGTCCAGCCTAAATTCTTATCCTTCGTAAAATACAAAGTATTTGAAGTATGAAGTTTGAGGTTTGAACTCTCTCTCTCTCTCTCTCGCTTCTCTTCTCTCTCTCTCTCTCTCTCTCTCTCTCTCTCTCTCTCTCTCTCTCTCTCTCTCTCTCTCTCTCTCTCTCTCTCCCTCTCTCTCTCTCTCTCTCTCTCTCTTGCTTAGAACCTACAAGGACAGAATGGAAGACTATCAGGTCCAGCCTAAATTCTTATCCTTCGTAAAATAGAAAGTATTTGAAGTATGAAGTTTGAGGTTTGAGCTCTCTCTCTCTCTCTCTCTCTCTCTCTCTCTCTCTCTCTCTCTCTCTCTCTCTCTCTCTCTCTCTCTCTCTCTCTCTCTCTCTCTCTCTCTCTCTCTCTCTCTTAGAACCTACAAGGACAGAATGGAAGACTATAGGTCCAGCCTAAATTCTTATCCTTCGTAAAATACAAAGTATTTGAAGTATGAAGTTTGAGGTTTGAACTCTCTCTCTCTCTGGCTCTCTCTCTCTCTCTCGCTCTCTCTCTCTCTCTCTCTCTCTCTCTCTCTCTCTCTCTCTCTCTCTCTCTCTCTCTCTCTCTCTCTCTCTCTCTCTTAGAACCTACAAGGACAGAATGGAAGACTATAGGTCCAGCCTAAATTCTTATCCTTCGTAAAATACAAAGTATTTGAAGTATGAAGTTTGAGGTTTGAACTCTCTCTCTCTCTGGCTCTCTCTCTCTCTCTCTCGCTCTCTCTCTCTCTCTCTCTCTCTCTCTCTCTCTCTCTCTCTCTCTCTCTCTCTCTCTCTCTCTCTCTCTCTCTCTTAGAACCTACAAGGACAGAATGGAAGACAATAGGTCCAGCCTAAATTCTTATCCTTCGTAAAATACAAAGTATTTGAAGTATGAAGTTTGAGGTTTGAACTCTCTCTCTCTCGCTCTCGTTCTCTCTCTCTCTCTCTCTCTCTCTCTCTCTCTCTCTCTCTCTCTCTCTCTCTCTCTCTCTCTCTCTCTCTCTCTCTCTCTCTCTCTCTCTCTCTCTCTTGCTTAGAACCTACAAGGACAGAATGGAAGACAATAGGTCCAGCCTAAATTCTTATCCTTCGTAAAATACAAAGTATTTGAAGTATGAAGTTTGAGGTTTGAAAACTCTCTCTCTCTCTCTCTCTCTCTCTCTCTCTCTCTCTCTCTCTCTCTCTCTCTCTCTCTCTCTCTCTCTCTCTCTCTCTCTCTCTCTCTCTGCTTAGAACCTACAAGGACAGAATGGAAGACAATATAGGTCCAGCCTAAATTCTTACCCTTCGTAAAATACAAAGTATTTGAAGTATGAAGTTTGAGGTTTGAAAACTCTCTCTCTCTCTCTCTCTCTCTCTCTCTCTCTCTCTCTCTCTCTCTCTCTCTCTCTCTCTCTCTCTCTCTCTCTCTCTCTCTCTCTCTCTCTCTCTCTCTCTCTCTCTCTCTCCTACCTTTGAAACGTGTCCCCTTGAACGCACACGCACACACACACAGAGACACCAAAACAAACGGTAGCGGTCTAACCCCACAGTTTTAGAAGCAGGCATCCAGCCTATAAGGCAGAGGCTAGGAGGTACAACTTAGCCCACTGTCGTATTATAATGCAGAGACAGAAAGGTCTTATAGCTTAGTGGTGGTAGTAGTAGTAGTAGTAGTAGTAGTAGTAGTAGTAGTAGAGCTGGTCGGTTAGAAAATACAAAGTGCACAAAGTGAAAGGGATGAGAGGGGGGGGGGGAGGGGGGAGAGGGAGGGGGGGGGGAGAGAGAGAGAGAGAGAGAGAGAGAGAGAGAGAGAGAGAGAGAGAGAGGGGGGGGGGAAGGGAGAACGACGTCGGGAGAAACAATGTGTGTGTGTGTGTGTGTGTGGAAGGGATGGGTGGGAGGGGTAGGGGAGGGAGGGAGAGGAGGGAAGGTAGGGGGGGTGAGACTAGAGAGGGGCTCAGGGGAGGGGGAGGGGGGATAAGGGGGGGGAGGAGGTGGAGGGGACGTCAGGAAGAGGCTGTCATTTTTCACTGTCTCTCTCTGACGCCTACTCTCTCAGTCAGTCATCAGGCCCGAATCTGTTATAGTTGGATTTCGCCTGCTTTCAGCCACTCAACTACAAGGGATGGGGGAAGGGGGTAGGTGGTAAGGCCTAAGTAAAAGCAAAGGGAGGGAGGATGGGGGGGGGGAGTAGGGGGGGGGGGGGTAGGGGGAATGGTTAGCTCGTTAAATCAGTTTCTTTCTGTGAAATCTTTCTTCTTTTTTGGGGGGGTCTTTTTTCTTCTTCTTTTTCATTGCTCTTTCTTTCTTTTCTTCTTCTTCTTTTTCGTGTACATATGATTCAAGTTCTTCTTCTTCTCTCTCTTCTTCTTCTTCTTCTTCTCTCTTCTTCTTCTTCTTCTTCTTCTTCTTCTTCTTTCTTCTTCTTTGTTCTTAGAACCTTCTTCTTCTTCTTCTTCTTCTTCTTATTCTTCTCCAGCCTAAATTCTTATCCTTCGTAAAATACAAAGTATTTGAAGTATTTTTTTGAGCTTCTCTCTTCTCTCTCGTCTCTCTTCTCTCTCTTCTTCTTCTTCTTCTCTCTTCTCTCCTCTTCTCTCTTCTCTCTTCTTCTTCTCTCTTCTTCTTCATTCTTCTGCTTCTTCTTCTTCTTCTTCTTCTTCTTCTTCTCTCTTCTTCTTCTTCTTCAGATTCTTCTTCCTCTTTCTTCTTCTTCGAGTTCTTCTCTTCTCTCTCTTCTTCTTCTTTCTTCTTCTTCTCTTCTAGGAGGTTCTTCTTCTTAGAACCTACAAGGACTTAGGTTAAATTCTTATTCTTATTTCTTCTTCTTCTTCTTCTTGTTCTTCTTCTTCTTCTTCTTCTTCTTCTTCTTCTTCTTCTTCTTCTTCTCTCTTCTTCTTCTTCTCTCTTCTTCTTCTTCTTCCTCTTCTTCTTCTTCTTCTTCTTCTTGAACTTCTTCTTCTTCTTCTTCTCCTTCTTCTTCTTCGAGAGGACAGGGGGGGGAGGCGGTCTTCTTCTTCTTCTTCTTCTTCTTCTTCTTCTTTCTTCTTCTTCTTCTTCTTCTTCTTCTTCTTCTTCTTCTTCTTCTTCCTCTTCTTCTTCTCTTCTTCTTCTTCGTATTATAATGCAGAGACAGAAAGGTCTTATCTTCTTCTTATAGTCTTCTTCTTCTTCTTCTTGGGGAGGGGGAGGGGGATTCTTCTTCTTCTTCTTCTTCTTCTTGGGATTCTAGGGGGGGGAGAACTTCTTCTTCTTCTTCTTCTCTTCTTCTTCTGTCTTCTTCTCTCTTCGTCTTCTTCTTCTTCCTGGATTTCTTCTTCAGCTTCTTGGGGGAGAGGGGGGGTGGTTAAGGCTTTCTTCTTCTTCTTCTTCTTCTTCTTCTTCTTCTTTCAGTTTTTCTTCTTCTGTTCTTCTTCTTCTTCTTCTTTTCTTCTTCTTCTTCTTCTTTTCTTCTTCTTCTTCTTCTTCTTCTTTCTTCTTCGTCTTCTTCTTTTCTTCTTCTTCTTCTTCTTCTTCTTCTTCTTCTTCTTCTTCTTCTTCTTCTTCTTCTTCTTCCTCTTCTTCTTTCTTCTTCTGCTTCTTCTTCGTCTTCTTCTTCTTCCTCTTCTTCTTCTTCTTCTTCTTCTTCTTCTTCTTCTTTCTTCTTCTTCTTCTTCTTCTTCTTCTTCTTCTTCTTCTTCTTCTTCTTCATTCTTCTTCTTCTTCTTCTTCTTCTTCTTCTTCTTCTTCTTCTTCTTCTTCTTCTTCTTCTTCTTCTTCTTCTTCTTCTTCTTCTTCTTCTTCTTCTTCTTCTTCTTCTTCTTCTTCTTCTTCTTCTTCTTCTTCTTCTTCTTCTTCTTCTTCTTCTTCTTCTTCTTCTTCATCTTCTTCTTCTTCTTCTTCTTCTTTCTTCTTCTTCTTCTTCTTCTTCTTCTTCTTCTTCTTCTTCTTCTTCTTCTTCTTCTTCTTCTTCTTCTTCTTCTTCTTCTTTCTTCTTCTTCTTCTTCTCTTCTTCTTCTTCTTCTTCTTCTTCTTCTTCTTCTTCTTCTTCTTCTTCTTCTCCTTCTCCTTCTCTTTCCCACTTAAATCATTCATATGTAGCCTCTTTCCTTTTCTTTCATTGTTAAATTATCTGCGCGTGTGGGCATAGGTGTGTGTGTGTGTGTGTGTGTGTGTGTGTGTGTGTGTGTGTGTGTGTGTGTGCGTGTGCGTGTGCGTGCGTGCGTGTGCGTGCGTGCGTGCGTGCGTGCGCGCGTGCGTGTGCGTGTGTGTGTGTGTGTGTTGTATGTGTCTCTGTGTGTGTGTATGTGTGCGTATATGTACGTATGATTGTATGTATGTGTGCATGCGTAGGGGAAGACGGGGTAAAAAGCGCATAGGCGGGTAAGAAGCCCACCCCAATTATCTCATGAAATGAAGCAAATTTCAGTCTCATTTTGCCCATGAGACGAGCGTTAATGTCTAGCATTCGTCTCATGGGCAAATTTGACTGAAATTTGCTTTATTTCTTGAGATAATTGGGGTGGGCTTCTTACCCGCCCATGCGCTTTTTACCCCGTCTTCCCCTATGTAAATCATACGAAGGTGGGCGTCTTACCCCAATCACTTAATCTTCTGTCCATTATGAAATCGTCGATATTCAATCATCTCTCCCTCCCTCCCCCCACCCCCTCTCTCTATCTCTCCTATCTTATTCCCATCTTGTCTTGTTGCTTTTTGTGTTTTTGAAAGTGCTATTATTCTGTGAAAGATTTGTCATTTGTCTCATAAATTATTGTTTTAATTTTTTTCTAAATCAATTCAAACCACCAATTCAAATTCGCCATTGCTCATATATTACCCATAATTTTGCTTTTAATTCAATTCCTTCTTGTGGGGTTTTTTTTCCAATTATTTCATGTTCTCATTTTTGTCATTTTTTCCCATTTCCTTGACTTGATTGGGTTGGTTTTTTTTATCAATTTTTCTTTGCTTGATGCATGGTGTGAGTGTGGGAGTGAGAGGGCAAGGTGAAAAGAAGCTATTGTAGCTTATCATTTTTACCATCAATAAGATATTCGTATTTCGTCTCTCTCTCTCTCTCTCTCTCTCTCTCTCTCTCTCTCTCTCTCTCTCTCTCTCTCTCTCTCTCTCTCTCTCTCTCTCTCTCTCTCTCTCTCTCTCTCTCTCTCTCTCTCTCTCTCTCTCTCTCTCTCTCACACACACACACACACACACACACACACACACACACACACACACACACACACACACACACACACACACACACACACACACACACATCTATCTATCTATCTATCTATCTATCTATCTATCTATCTCTATCTTTCTCTCTCTCTCTCTCTCTCTCTCTCTCTCTCTCTCTCTCTCTCTCTCTCTCTCTCTCTCTCTCTCTCTCTCTCTCTCTCTCTCTGTTACTGGGACGCCCACACTTCAAGTCTCAGAGATGGGCAGCTAATGGCTTAACCCATACATCCAACTTCGGACACACGGCTTTCGAACTGTGGACGTTTGTGAAGCATGGATAGGGTGAAACACTGCTGTCTATATGAATCTAATGAAATAATAATAATAATAATAATAATAATAATAATAATAATGAATAGTATTTATATGACGCAATATCCTGATAAATACAGCTCAAAGCGCCTTACAATAACAAATTACAATCAATAGTGTCATACATAAACATTGCGATATATATCTATATATATACATAGCATGCAATCAACAATCAAGAATACATCAGAAATCAAAAATACTTGTACCACCGGGGGAAAATACGTTCATTGGACGCACACACACACTCTCTCCCACCTCCCTCCCTCCCCTCAACCTCTCCTCCACCCCACCCTCTATGCTCGTCAAAATATATATAGACAAATATATTTCCTTACAAATTTCGTTTGCTGCTATCTGTGTTTGAAAAAATCGGGACTTTACTGGTTTCGTACTGCCTCCAGGCATTGCCTCCAGTGTTGTTCCAACCATATTTGTATTTACAAATGTCCCATGTGTGTCTGGTTCAGACCAAGAGGACGTAAAACTCCATTTTCTTCTTCTTACAAATTTCGTTCACTCTGCCCGTGGTCGAGTGGTTAGAGCGCTCGGATGCGGTGCGGAAGGTCGCGGGTTCGAGTCCAGCTCAGTTGGAGTCGGATGATTTTCCTTCTTCCTCTTCTTCTTCTTCTTCTTCTGCCTCTTCTTCTTCTTCATCTTCTTCTTCTTCTTCTCTCTGTCCACCCAGCGGTAGTGAATGGGTACCTGATTCGTTTCAGGGAAGGTAAAAAGGCGGCGGAAGGAGAGGGATGAGCTCCTGCCTTCCACATGATGCCGTGCCCTTGACACGGTGAACCTCTAACAGTTCACTACCCCTACAGCCAATAGGCTATGGGACACCTTTACCTTTTTGGCTCACTCGTGAGTCTATAGTATGATAGTTGTTCGGTTGTGTGTCTGTGTGTCTGTGTGTGTGTGTGTGTGTGTGTGTGTGTGTGTGTGTGTGTGTGTGTGTGTGTGTGTGTGTGTGTGTGTGTGTGTGTGTGTGTGTGTGTGTGTGTGTGTGTGTGTGTGTGTGTGTGTGTGTGTGTGTGTGTGTGTGTGTGTGTGTGTGTGTGTGTGTGTGTGTGTGTGTGTGTGTGTGTGTGTGTGTGTGTGTGTGTGTGTGTGTTGCGTCCGTGGTCTAATCTCCAAACTTTAGCGTTGGCATTTTCTCGGGAAATAAAAAGTTCAAACTTTGCATACACATAGATGTTTAAAAGCAAGCTTTAAAAACATTAATGATTTGAATAATTAAATACTTAAAACAACACTGTAAACACATAACAAACAGATAACATTTTAGATTAGTGGGTTAGAGAGTATTCAACAGGCAACATGAGTAAAAGAAATTCATCAATACTGAAAGCCTCGATAGCTCATTGGTAGAGTGTCTGTCTGTCATGCCAATGGTTCCGGGTTCGATTCTCGGCACGGGCACTTTAAAAAAAAAAAAAAAGTTGTATCCATTAACGATAGTTTCATTTGTACTTTAAAATTTGATTGGCAATCTTGTACTTTAGACCCCCCCCCCCCCCCTCAATCTTTGTTTGTTGTTGTCCCACATGTGTCCTGTTCGAGTGAGCCTTGAAGGCTTTGCCTCTCGTTTACCTATATGTGGTACCCCTGTACACGAATCTTTGTATTTCGGTATCATATAATTGTGACGGTGCATGGGAAAACCAGACATAATGGAATTTTGGCATAAATTGAGATTTGATTTTTTTTATGGTGGAGCAATGATTCCTTGTTAATACACAGAAAACCGAATTGAGTTATCTTGTCTAGTTTTTTTTTTTTAAATTATTTGAAATTTGGCATTCAAAATAGATCATTTGCAGAAATTGGGCATAGAAGATACAACTTTGCCTCTTTGTTTCTATTGACTTGATTTAGAAAACAATCAAATAAACAAAGAAATCATTCAAAATTGTCTTTCCTGTTGTGGATACTGATAGAACACATACAAATAGACATAAATATGCCCTAAATAGAAAATTTTATTTGGGGGGTTGTTGACTATTTTTGGCTTTTGCTAAAAACATTCTGAGCGACTTATGTAGGTTTTTTCCCATGCACCATCACATTATTCTTCGTTGATCGCTCAGACAGTTTCATGTCCGAATGAGCGCAGATGCGCCATGCCGCTGCCGTCATGCTCCTCATAAATAAATAGTTAGGCCCAGCGTGTTCGTCTTCAGGCTGGAGACAATTTTTGTAAGAAGCTTTTGAGATAATGGGTTTTTTTTAAAGGCAGGAGAATGTAAAGATAGCAGATGACAGTAAAGCAGAGGGAAAAGGCAGAGTCAACGAGAGCGACAGATTAGATGAAGTTACAATAACAGAACTTCCAGAAGGTGTGGGGAGAATGGACCAGTAAGGCAGAAAGATGGTAGTAGATGACAGTAAAGCAGAGGGAAAAGGCAGAGTCAACGAGAGCGACAGATTAGAGGAAGTTACCATAACAGAACTTCCAGAAGGTGGGGGAGAATGGACCAGTAAGGCAGAAATATGGTAGATGACAGTAAATCAGAGGGAAAAGGCAGAGTCAACGAGAGCGACAGATTATAGGAAGCTACAATAACTGAACTTCCAGAAGGTGGGGGAGAATGGACCAGTAAGGCAGAAAGATGACAGTAGATGACAGTAAAGCAGAGGGAAAAGGCAGAGTCAAACGAGAGCGACAGATTAGATGAAGTTACCATAACAGAAACTTCCAGAAGGTGTGGGGATGAGAATGGACCAGTAAGGCAGAAAGATGACAGTAGATGACAGTAAAGCAGAGGGAAAAGGCAGAGTCAACGAGAGCGACAGATTAGATGAAGTTACCATAACAGAACTTCCAGAAGGTGGGGGAGAATGGACCAGTAAGGCAGAAAGATGGTAGATGACAGTAAATCAGAGGGAAAAGGCAGAGTCAAAGAGAGACAGATTATAGGAAGCTACAATAAGAACTTCCAGAAGGTGGGGGAGAATGGACCAGTAAGGCAGAAAGATAGTAGATGACAGTAAAGCAAAGGGAAAAGGCAGAGTCAAAGAGAGCGACAGATTAGAGGAAGTTACAGCACAGAACTTCCAGAAGGTGTGGGGAGAATGGACCAGTAAGGCAGAAAGATGACAGTAGATGACAGTAAAGCAGAGGGAAAAGGCAGAGTCAACGAGAGCGACAGATTAGATGAAGTTACCATAACAGAACTTCCAGAAGGTGTGGGGAGAATGGACCAGTAAGGCAGAAAGATAGTTGAGCAGAGGGAAAAGGCAGAGTCAAAGAGAGTGACAGTTTAGAGGGAAGTTACAAGCACAGAACTTCCAGAAGGTGTGGGGAGAATGGACCAGTAAGGCAGAAAGATAGTTGAGCAGAGGGAAAAGGCAGAGTCAAAGATAGTGACAGATTAGAGGGAAGTCACAAGCACAGAACTTCCAGAAAGTGGGGGAGCTATTTGTATAAGAGACCCCCCCCCCCCCCTCCCCCAGTATTCCCACGAGGATATCTGATTCGGGTATCGTACTTCGCGCGAATATATTGAAATCCTACTAGGTTATATATATGTGACCCAGCACCACGAAAGGGACATTAAGTGTCAAACTGACCATTCAGAGAACATTATACATTTGAACACTTCTGACCATTCTCTTTCTAACGATACAAGAACCATTCTTGTATCTTTTCCCGTTCCAGAGTTATGAGCATTTGAAGTTAGTAGGGTGAGTGTCGGCCATTAACCCTTTCACCGCCAAAGTCGCAGTTTAGCACCACAGTGAGTTAAGCCTAGTCACTAAAAGGATCAAATGGGGCTATTATCCAAAGACCTGTCTTAGTTTTGGGAAGTAAGGATAGACCTTATTTTATATACGTCACAGAAGAATCCCCAATACTGCAGATGGATTTTGTTCTCTACCCAGGTAAATTGAATGGAAATATTTGGCTGAAATATGGCTGGCGGTGAAAGGGTTAATAAAAAAACACAGTCTAAAGTTTAGCCTAGCTGAAGAAAATGCATTGACCTGCTCGTTTTAAAGCACTTGTCAGACCATTTAGAGACTATATTAAAGGTTATCCTTTACAAATATGAAAGATAAGATGTTAGAGAACACAAAAATACCCATAACTCAAAATCGACAAAAAATGAGATTTTTTTTCACTTTGCAAGCCTGTTGTGAGAAACTAGCTTAGCGACTTAACCCTTTCACCGCCAGCCATTTTTCATCCAAAAACTAGACTCTCCATTAAATTTACCTGGGTAGAGATCAAAATCCATCTGCAGTATTGGGGATTCTTCTGTGACATATATAAAATAGGGTCTACCCTTACTTCCCAAAACTAAGACAATAGGGTCTTTGGATAATAGATCCCAAAATGATGCCTTTTAGGTGTTCAATCACCGTGGTGCTAAAATGAGACTTTGGCAGTGAAAGAGTTAACCCTTTCACCGCCAAAGTCGCATTTCAGCACCACATATGTTTCTAAAAGGCATCAAATGGGTGTCTTATTATTCAAAGACCCTATTGTTTTAGTTTTGGGAAGTAAGGATAGACCTTATTTTATATCTGTCACAGAAGAATCCACAATACTGCAGATGGATTATGTTCTCTATCTAGATACACTTAATGGACATTTTTGGTTGAAATATGGTTGGCGGTGAAAGGGTTAATGTCCCTTTCGTGGTGCTGGGTCACATATTATAGTAGTAGGATTTCATGAAATTCGTGCATAGACAGTAGTATTTGCACCCGATTCATGCCTCACGGACAGTCGGTCGTCACACACCCGAACAGCCGTACCACTAAGGTTGCGGCGTATGTGGAGCGAGCGAGGCTTTTTTTTTTTTTTTTTTTTTTTTTTTTTTTTTTTTTTTTTTTTTTGCTGTTGGTGGCTATTCATTCATTGGAAGGGAAGCGTTCTCTCCATCCTTTCTCTGTTTTGTCCCTGCTGCATAAAAGATCCCTGATACGATCGAGAGAAATCTGGGCGAGAGACGTCTATTATTGCTGCACAGCAAGATCTGTAGGTCTATTCGTTGTCAGAGATGCAATGGACACAAGGGGGGGGAATGATATATATTATAAGGCGTGGGTGTGGGTATGAAAAAAGAATAGATTGGATAAAAAAAACCACCTACCTATATTCATTGTCAGAGATGTATGAATGGAGACAAGAAACAAAATGATATGTAATATTATATCAGGCGTGGGTGTGGGTGTGGAAAAAGAATAGATTGGATACAAAAACAATACCTATATTATTTTATTTTTGTGTATATATATATATTATAGTTTGCTTTTTTGCATATATATATATAATAGTTTGCTTATATATATATTTATATATATATAGTTTGCTTTGATAAAGCTTTTCTGTGTCCAATGTCTTTATTTGTGAACCTCAGAAATAAAACCAGTTAACTGTAACTTTGAATGTTCTGTTCAAAAAACAAAAAAAACAAAAAACACAAAAAACCAATCAACGTTAACTTTGAGTAATGTTCCGTGTTCCAAAAAAAAAAAAAAAAAAAAAATTATTTAAATTGTGCTGATTTACTTTTTCTCCCAATGGGGGAGGGACAGTACCTTATGCAAAGACAGCTGTTTCGACCTAAGAGAAGGTCTCATCAGTTTGCATGATCGGCCTGCAATTTGACTGTCCAGTGGATGCCAACCCGAGCAAAAAAGACATTCTACAAGAGAATGGTGTCCTCTTTGCATCAAATCGAAAATCCATAATAAAAGCAAACCAGCACAAAGTTAAACCAGAAATAGTAAAAATCTTATGAAAATCTTATGTAAAATGAACAAAATAATAATGTTCTGAAATTTTGATTTTTGCTATTCACTGAGATTTTTCTTTCATGCTATTTTTATCCTTAATTTGGATACCATCTCAGTAGTTAGCCCTCCCTAGTCATGTCTATTAGGTTTTGCAAAATTTCAGAACATTATTACATTTTACATAAGATTTTCATAAGATTTTTACTATTTCTGGGGGGGGGGGGGGGTTTAACTTTTGGGGGGGGGGGGGGGGGGGGGGGGGGGGGGGGGGGGGGGGGGGGGGGGGGGGGGGGGGGGGGGGGGGGGGGGGGGATTGCAATATAAAAGTAGAAATGAAAAAGCAAAATGAGCTAAGACAAAGCAATATAAAGCTTGATACAACCCTATATAGTAGCACGACAATAACAAAATCAAACCTAATATTATTAACTATGCTCATTTTGAACGTGCATAAATTAAGAAGTAAGCGCATACACACACAAAACCAATCCTACTTTTCATACTTATCTTTAACATGCACAAAGTGGATAGATAGATAGATAGATAGATAGATATATAGATGGATGGATAGATGTATAGAGATGGATAGATAGATAGATGGATATAGATAGATAGATAGATAGATAGATAGATAGATAGACAGACAGACAGACAGACAGACAGACAGACAGATGGACAGATAGATAGATAGTCAGCCAGTCAGCCAGGAACAAACAGACAGCCCTGAAAAACATTAACCAGCTTTTCGCCTCGCGGCTGAATAAAAAAAAAAGTACGAATGGACAAGGTCTTCTTCTTCTTCTGCGTTTCCAGGCCATATGGCCATAATGGGTAAGGTACGTATGTGTCCGGGCTTTCAGTTTTCACTGGTCTCCCCGCTAGCGTACAGCCGACACATTCCGATTTCGGAGGAGCTCAGAGGAGAAAAATTATTTGGAATACTTTTATTTTTATTTTTATTTTTTTGCAAAAAGGCAGGAGAATGGGCCAATAAGTCAGAAAGATAGTAGATGATAGAAAGCAAACGGAAAAGGCAGAGTCAAAGAGAGTGGCAGATTAAGAGGAAGTTACTAGCACAGAACTTCCAGATGGTGTGTGTAGGGGGGGGATATTTTTTACGAAAAAGACACCCCCCGGGTATCCCCACGGGGAGGGACTCAAGGAGGGAGGGGGCGGGGGTCAGACAAGGTCAATGAATGCGAAAATGGTGTTTTACGTCCTCTTGGCCTGAATCAGACACATATATGGGACATTTGTAAATACAAATATGGTGGGAACAATACTGGAGGCAATGCCCGGAGGCAGTACGAAACCAGTAAAGTCCCGATTTTTTAAAATTAATACAGATAGGTGTAGCGGTAACCACGCCTCGGTTAAACCTCATCGGCTATGGCACCGCCACAAGTGATGTTGTTAAGGTCATCAAGGTCAATGAATAATAATAATAATAATAATAATAATAATAATAATAATAATAATAATAATAATAATAATAATGTTTAGTTCCGCGATGCAAGTGATGGGTAATAGACGATTTTCGGGGGGGGGGGGGAAACTAGGGGAGAGCACTTCGTGAATATTAGAGTCGCTTACCTCCATTACTCGGTCAAACACCATAGCAACAGAGCAACAATGGCGTCGAAGCTTGAAACCGCAGGATGCGAGTCAGCGACTTGCAAACATTTGCTTCCAAAAATTAGGGGTGGCCAGTGGCCACAAACTGATAAAACTTGCAAAATGTGACGTAAAAAAAAAAATGACATACATTTTTAGAATGACGCACGGTGTTCTAAGTGCTGTATGTCTGCTCAAACACACGAGTCGATAGGCTACGAGAGCTGAAGGTAGAGTAGCTTCCCCTGTTTGACCGATTGAATTAGGCAAGATCACTCCCCACACACCATGAAATTACTCCCCTTAATTATTACCGAACAATTCCTATTGGGAGGTTGGTGGCGGCGGAGGAGGGATGGGGGAGGGGGGGGGGGGTATCAGTGAGTGTGGGAGTGGATGGGGGATAGGGATATTATAGTATAGTGGGGAAGGGGGTGGGTTTCTTGGGGGATTTCTGTGTGGGTTGATGACGTCACCGCATTCCGATGATTGGCCGTACAATCAGTGCTTCTCTGACAGTCATTTTTGTCTGTTAGGGCCTTCCTAGCCTCTCTCTCTCTCTCTCTCTCTCTCTCTCTCTCTCTCTCTCTCTCTCTCTCTCTCTCTCTCTCTCTCTCTCTCTCTCTCTCTCTCTCTCTCTCTCTCTCTCTCTCTCTCTCTCTCTCTCTCTCTCTCTCTCTCTCTCTCTTAATGTTTTGCAATG
>CM065710.1:14090333-14092833 GCA_017654935.2 Phymorhynchus buccinoides
CGCGTAACCCGTACGCAAAATGACGTCCGCTCAAAATCGCATCTGAGTCTAGATGGTGAATCAGACTTTAGAAGTCCTACGGTCCCTACACGTATAGTGGTTCTGCTACACCAAACATTGGAACAGACTATAGAAAAGTGCCACTGCTTCGTGAGGAGGTAGGCCTAAGTATCCCATCCTTTCTCTTTCATTAGTTATCCAGATTTCGTCCAGTACTGCTGTGACGTAGGCAGTGGCGGGGAAAATCATTGTAAGCGCATTGTCTGATTCCACCCCCCACCCCACCCCCCAGCTCTCTGCCCCATCTCCCTACCCCCACCCCCTTCCAGCCTTTGCTTCCTGGATATCCAGATTCCAGTCAATTAACTGTGACGTAAACGAAGCGTTTGGCGCGAAATGAGCGCGTTGTTGCACAATTGCCAGACTTCTGTCTTTGAAAATGACTGGTTAGTGAATAAAAATGCATGTTTTTGTTGCTTTCTTGTTTTCATTGTTTTTTTTAGCTTAGATTTATCATTTTGTTCTTTGATGCGATTTTTTGCTTCTCTTACGCATTTTTGGGCTGACGTCGCATAAGCAAAACGCGTTTTCAAAAACACTAGCGCGACCCCTAACATGGGTGCAACTACACAAAACGAAAAAACCTGAAAGGCCTCGAGGTCCAGGGATAATGTCCCCCTACTGCTGAAGCAAACATTGATTTATGAAGGTATTTTAGTTTGCTTTTTCCACAATTTATACAAATTACTTATTTTAAAGGGTTTGAAAGATACAGTCGACACACAAAGATCTTGTTTGACAAATTTAAAAAAAAAAAGGAACTTCCTTTTCTGGTAACGAAATTGAACAAAGGGTGAATACTCTCTTTCTAATTAACTCCCCTCCACCAAAGTTGATCACGATACCAATCACCTAGCAGTGCGTGGGTCAGAACCAAAGTGAGACAAAAAAAAGCATCATCCTCACTTTGGTTCTGACCCACGCACTGCTAGGTGATTGGTATCGTAATCAACTTGGGTGGAGGGGAGTTAATTAGAAAGAGAGTATTCACCCTTTGTTCAATTTCGTTATCTCCTCTCTTGGCCTCGCTATTTCATTCTTTTCTGGTAACATTCAAAAACAGGAAATCCTTGCATACCAGGAAAAGTTGCGCCCACGCTCTTATAACTGATAAGAAATCTTCCCAGCATAAAAGGGAATGTGACACGTGACGTGAGGGGTCTTCAAAGACCCACCAGATCACGTGTCAAAATCACGGGTTTCACGTGCTTTCCCTCTTATTATAGCTGGTAAGAAATCTGGTTTTGACCAGGTTTGACTCCCATACAAATGCCCCCAAGTTCAAAGGGAAGCATAATTTTAAAGAGCAGCCTCAGTTTGAAGTTGGGGGCATTTGTATGTGGGTCACAGCTACCCAGAAAAAACCAAGGGACTTAATCGTGGTGCGTCAGTGTGTCTTTAATGACCCACCAGATCACGTATCAAAATCACGGGTTTTCACGGGTTTTCCCTCTTATTATAGCTGGTAAGAAATCTTGTTTTGACCATGTTTGACTCCCATACAAAATAATGCCCCCAAATTCAAAGCGAAACATCCTTTTAAAGAGCAGCCTCAGTTTGAAGTTGGGGCATTTGTATGTGGGTCACAGCTACCCAGAAAAACAACAACCAAGGGACTTAATCGTGGTGGAAGAAGAAAATCAGTTTAACGTCCTCCGGTCTGGAAAAGACACATATATTATGGGACATTAGTAGATGTAAAGATCGTGGAAGCGATCCTGGAGGCAATGCCCGGAGGCAGTGCAACACCAGTCAAGTCCCGAATTTTTAACAATGCAGATATATATAAAGTATAAAATCGTGGTGGGTCAGTGGGTCTTTAAAGATTAAAAATCGTGGCGGGTCAGTGTGTCTTTAAAGACCCACTGACCCGGCTGGATTAAGTCCCTACAACTGTTTTACTATCATCATCACATCATAACACAGAACAACTGACTGACCAATGACTACTGTTTTACTATCATCATCATCACATCATAACAACACAGAACATCTGACTGACCAATGGCTACTGTTTTACTATCATCATCACATCATAACACAGAACAACTGACTGATCAATGACTACTGTTTTACTATCATCATCACATCATAACACAGAACAACTGACTGATCAATGACTACTGTTTTACTATCATCATCACATCATAACACAGAACAACAGACTGATCAATGCCTACTGTTTTACTATCATCATCACATCTTAACACAGAACAACTGACTGAGCACTGACTACTGTTTTACTATCATCATCACATCATAACACAGAACAACTGACTGATCAATGACTACTGTTTTACTATCATCATCATCATCACATCATAACACAGAACAACTGACTGATCAATGACTACTGTTTTACTATCATCATCACATCATAACACAGAACAACTGACTGATCAATGACTACTGTTTTACTATCATCGTCACCATCATAAAA
>CM065710.1:14102833-14122833 GCA_017654935.2 Phymorhynchus buccinoides
TGCCTGAACTTCCTCTAATCTGTCACTCTCTTTGACTCTGCCTTTTCCCTTTGCTTACTGTCATCTTACTATCTTTCTGCCTTACCACCCGGTCCATTCTCCTAGCCTTCTTTCAAGGAACGCTTTCAAAAACATTTCCTCCTCCAGCCCGAAGTCGGACTTGCTGGGCCTCGTTGCTTAAATTAGGCGCATAACAGCAGTATAACGCATCTGCGCTCATAATTGACAGGAAACTGTCTGAGCGATCGAAGAAGAAGAAGAAGAAGAAGAAGAAGAAGAAGAAGAAGAAGAAGAAGAATTTTGTTGTCCACGCTCACTCACTCCTCCGTTTTCATTTTCTCCTTCCTCCTTCTTTCTTTCTTTCTTCTTTGTTCTATTTCTTCTTCCTCCTTCTTTCTATCTATTTTTATTCTTTCTTCATATTATCCCTTTTTTCTCATGTTACTCCCTTTCTTTGTACTTCTTCTTCTTCTTCTTCTTCGATCGCTCAGTTTCCTGTCAATTCCAGGTGGGAGCAACCCGAATTTCACAAACTCCTCTGCGACTACATTTATACAGTGGGAACCTCCTTTATAAGACCTTCAAAAATCATCCGAAAGAGAGAGACTCGTGGAAGGGAGCGGGGTCACCCAGCTCCCCGCATGGAGGCACGAGGCATCCACCCGCCACTGCCCCAGAACTCAGAGTACATTGATATGGCGTTGCTACCCTGTTTATCTGGTCAGCTGGAGAAGGAATAACTAATAACTGCCTTGGGAAATTAAGCAGAAACCATGAAAATGGAGAGAGAGAGAGAGAGAGAGAGAGAGAGAGAGAGAGAGAGAGAGAGAGAGAGAGAGAGAGAGAGAGAGAGAGAGGAGAGAGAGGGAAGGAGTGGGGGGGGGGGGGGGAGGGGTCATTTATTTTGTTGTCCACACTTACTCCCTCCTCCTCCGTCTTCTTTTCTTCCTCCTCCTTCTTCTTTGTTCTATTTCCTCTTCCTCCTTCTTTCTATCTATTTTTATTCTTTCTTCATATTATCCCTTTTCCTCATGTTACTCCTTTGTACTTTTCTTCTTCCTCCTCTTCTTCGATCGCTCAGTTTCCTGTCAATTCCAGGTGGGAGCAACCCGAATTTCACAAACTCCTCTGCGACTATATTTATACAGTGGAACCTCCTTTATAAGACCTTCAAAAAATCATCCGAAATGAGGTCTTATAAGGGAGGGGTCTCATAAGGGAGGTAATTTTAATACTTACGAAGAAGGGCAATGTCTCAGAGAAGCAGGTCTTATGTGGGAGGGAGTCTTATAATGGGAGGTCTTATAAGGGAGGTTCCACTGTACAAAATACCGAATTATGAGTGCAGATGCGTCATGCTGCCGTTTTGCGCCCCTAGGTAAGAAATAGTTAGGCCCAGCAGGTCCGACTTCGGCCCGGAGGAAATCTTTTTTAAAGCGCTTACTTGAGAGAGAGAAAAAAGGCAGGAGAATGGACCGGTAAGGCAGAAACGATAGTAGATGACAGTAAGCAAAGGGAAAAGGCAGAGTCAAAGACAGTGACAGATTAGAGGAAGTTACAAGCACAGAACTTCTAGAAGGTGGGGGAACTATTTATACAAAAGACCCCTCCGGTATCCCCATGGGGGGGGGGGGGGGGGGGGGTACTTTTCTAATTACATAATATCATATTATATGAAGTTTAAAAACAAAAAAACCCATCTTATATAGAAAAAAGATTGGTTATTGGGTAATCAAAAACGTCTTTTCTCAAAAAAATTTCACTTTCAAAATTCACTCTCTCTTGCTCTCTCTCTCTCTCTCTTGTTTCCTCAGTCTCTCTATCTCTCTCTTTATATATCTTTTTCATTCCAAAAACAAACAAACAAACAAACAAACAAGAAAAAAGTATCTCAAAACTCAACAGAAAATTCTTGATAAATGTATTTATTTCCAAACATGTTTCACAACACACTTGCTTAAACAAACTTTCTAAAAAAAACTCATCCTCTCTCTCTCTTAGATATGTATTTTTTTTGCAGAGGGTTGGATGTAAAAAGCATGTTATTGCTTACTCTATTACCCTCTATAAATAAAATTCATTCATTCATCCATTCTCTCTCTCTCTCTATCTCTCAATTTGTGCATGTGTTAAAGATGAGAATGTAAAGTAGGATTGAGTTTTATTTTCCTGTGTGTATGTGCTTCCTTCTTTATTTTTGCATGTTAAAAATGAGTACAGTTAATAGCATAAAGGGCAAAGGTAAAGATGTGCCACCCCCCCTGCATTTCTCAGTATATTCAATTTTTTCTGTTTTTGCCTTTCTTACCATTGATGTGTGTGTTTTTATTTTTTGCTCCTTCTGTTGCCTACTTTTTGCTCCTTTTGCTATATTTGATGTTTGCTGTTTAATTGCTTGTCTGTGTTGATAAAGGCGCATTCGCCGAAATATCCAGTAGTTTTGTTTTGTCTCTTGTGAATAAAATAACGTCACTTTGCACTTGTCGTGTAGTTGTTTGTTTGCTGTATGTTCCAGTGACGTTGCAGTCTGTTTCAGTTTTTTTTTGTTTTTTTTTTTTCTTACCATACATAAAGCTGTATTTTAGGAACATTTTCAGCTAATTCTCTTTTTGGAATACTAACCCTAGCCCTAAACCTAACCCTACCCCCCACTATGTACTGCAGTACACCGCGATTTGTCACAGTTGTGGTTCGTTGCGTTCTTCCGTCTTATAGTGTGAGGGGTAGGGTTAGTATTCGAAAAAGATAATTTGGTGAAAATGTTCCTAAAATACAGCTTTATGTATAGTAAGAAAGGCAAAAACGGACAAATAGAATTAACCGAGAAAACATTAAGTTCATTCCAAAAAAAATCATTAATCAGAACGAGTTCAGTCAACAAAAGTGTTCACTGTTCCAAAGTGCGTTGATTCTGAGTGTGACTTTTCAAGAGCAGGGGGAAGTTGTTGAAAGGGGCATTTTGTTGACTGAACTCGTTCTGATTAATGATTTTTTTGAATGAACTTAATGCTAAAAGAATAAAGTCAATTTTGTTATGAGCTGGGTGCGTTTTATTGAGTTCGTGAGTTTTCGGAGATGATTGTCTTTCTGGGCCTTAACTTTTGGTCGCTAGTGTAGTTTCTCACAACAAGCTCGGAAAGTCAAAGATCTATTTTGGTTAATTTCAATTTTGAGTTATGGGTATTTTCGTGTTCTCTAACATCTTATCTTTCATATTTATAAAGGACAATCTTTGCTATGGTCTCTAAATGGTCTTATAAGTGTTTTAAAACGAGTTGGTCAATGCATTTTCTTCTGCTAGGCTAGACTTTAGACTGTGTTTTCTCAAAATGGCCGACGCTCACTCTACTAACTTTAAATGCTCGTAACTCTGGAAGGGAAAAGGATACAAGAATGGTTCTTGTATCCTTAGAAAGAGAATTGTCTGAAGTTTTCAACTGTATACTTTTCTCAGAATGGTCAGTTTGACACTTAATGTCCCTTTCGTGGTGCCGGGTCACATGTAGGGTTGCATTTTACATGCTTTGTCTCTGGTCATTTTCTCTCCTTTTTCATTTTTACTTTTATACATGTTTTTTTTCTCCAGAAGGCTGGATGTAAAAAAAAAAGAGCATGTAATTCCTTATTCTATGATCCTCTACCGGCTCTATAAATAAAAGTGTGTTCACTCTCTCTCTCTCTCTCTCTCTCTCTCTCTCTTTCTTCTCTCTCCCCCCCCCCCCCCCCACACACACATCTCTCTCTCTCTCTCTCTCTCTTTTGAAATTTAAAAAAAAAATACACACCTTTCTTAAACTTCACACTAGTCATTTCATCATCTATAAATATAATATTCTTCAGAAATATTAAGAAAATTAAAAAAGCCCAACTCCCAATTAATTACCATAAATACATAAAATCCAAATTATAAATAAAACACAACAAATGATAAGTTTTGTTATTAACAATGATATGTGCTATAAAATAAGATTACATAATGTAATTATGTACAATTAGTACTTTGGAATGTCGCATGAAGTTAAAAGCATACAAAAACACTAGAGCGTTAAGATGCTAAATCACCAACCGCGCGGCAGCGTTATTCGGCTCCAGTGACCTTGACCTTTGACCCATAACCTTCATTATCGAACTTGGCCTAGATCTTCCTACTACCTACCCGCATGCAAAATTTCAGCACCCTAAGTCCATCCGTTCAAACGCTAGAGAGGATACATACAAACATACAAACACCGCCTCAGACACGAGTGAAAACATTACCAATCCGCTCTCTACGATCACGGTTGGCAACGAGTGAAAAATAAAAAGCTAAACGACGAAAATGGTGTTTTACGTCCTCTTGGTCTGAATCAAACACATATGGGACATTTGTAAATACAAATATGGTGGGAACAATACTGGAGGCAATGCCCGGAGGCAGTACGAAACCAGTAAAGTCCCGATTTTTTTATTAATACAGATAGGTGTAGCGGTAACCACGACTCGGTTAAACCTCATCGGCTATGGCACCGCTACAAGTAGCATAAAATAAAATAAAAAAGCTAAACATTTCATTAACAAAATATAGTAAAAAAAACATGTCTAAAGAATCACATAGCAGGTAAATAAGTTTAGAAAGAAGTTTTTTTTTGTTAATATGTCGATTCATGTGCATTTGAGATGATATCGACATAAAAAAATGTACCTATTTACTAAAAAAAAAAAAAAGGATCTGTCTACAAAGTAGTAAAAACATGTCAAAAAAATCGATCCCTTTACTGAAATGAAATCAGTATTTGGGTTCTATTTCTGGTAAACTTTCATCAATTTCAAGGAAAGGCTTCGCCTTGAAATTTAAAACGTTAAATATACACAATCCCTATTCCTTTTTCTCTCTTCCAAGAAACACGTTTGAAAAAAATAATGAAAAAAACACACACCAAAAAAACCCAATAAAACAAAACGAACAGCAGCTGCGTAAAACTATTCACTTATTTCAATCATGTCACAAACACAAACAAAACTAAAGTATCAATTAATAAAATGATTACGCAAACATACCGGTACTAAAAAACAAATGTCTAAGTTGCATACATACATCAGCAGCAAAACAAGACACAAACGCATTCGCTCGCGCACAAGCACACACACACAACACGCACACACATACCTTTAAATGTTTAGAAATAATTCTAAGTTTAAGCATTTCACTGACGTTTCATTAACATAGGGTCTAAATCATACAGGTACTCAGATACACATACCCTCACCCCCTTCATTCATGTAAATTATATGCATGCATAGATTAACAATCCTTCCGTACCTTCCTACACGCACACCCACAAACCCCCTCAAACGGACATTTGCACATAATCATACACACACATTTTTTGTTTTCCGTCTAAGATCACTGTAAGGTGGATAGACGTTAAAATTAAAGAACGAACGAACGAACACACACACACACACACAACTAGGCCATCACCAGGCATGGGACTTAGAGAAGACAAAAAAGACTGAAAATTGGGGTCTGGAAGCAGGCATAGGAACAAGGAATAAAAAAAAAAACTAAAAACCGTGTGTGTCGGGATACAGCCCCCAGAAAATGAAGCTTCTTCTGTTATCTAAGCCTTAAAAACAGTATTAGAGATAAGACTGATATATTTAGTTCATTTTGCATTCATTTATAACCAATGACTTAAGTTTTACTCATTGGGCTTCTATTTTTATCTCATAAATGTCCTCTTGGACCATCAAAAAAGCTGAAACTTTGCAAAAAAAGACTGAAGAGGACCATCAAAAAAGCTGAAATCAGCCAAAAGACTGACAATTCCCATGCCTGATCATACCTACTCGATTTTCACACTGTCAACACAACCCCTCTCGTTGCACCATATCTCGGTATGCCGTCAGCACACTGTTGTGAAGGCATGAAAATTCCCTCAGGACACTTGAATTTTCACCGACGATATATTCATTCCAGACAAGTTATATATATATATATATATAACTTGTCTGAAATGAATATATCGTCGGTGAAGTTCAAAAATCTCGATTTTTTGATTTTTTAGTTAGATACACAGTCAGCTCTCTAATTGTTCCCGCCACCTTCCACCAAAAGCTTGTATATCTAACGACTTTCTATCTGGGGTAAATGGGGTTGTGAAAATAGACAAAACAATCGCAAGTCCCAAATTCAGATCTAGTTAAGGACAAAAATCTTGTATCTTCGTTCTTTTCAAGTCTAAAAAAAAAAAAATTCTTAAAAATAATTTTAACGAAATGCAGGACTAAACTCGCAACGTCTTGAACAACATATTCATCATAGTTAACCCTTTCATCGCCACTGTCGCCTCTTGGCACCACAATGATTTAACACCCATGTCACTTAAAGGCATCAAATGAGGGTCTGGTATCCAGTGACCTTATGTTCTTCATTTTGGGAGGTAATGATAGGCCCTATTTTATGCACGTCACAGAAGAATCCCAAATATTGCACACATAATCTTTTCTCTACCCAGGTAAGCTTAATGGAAAGTTTTAGCTGAAAAATGACTGGCGTTGAAAGGGTTAATCAATTGTGGTCAACGCGGTTAATTTTTAAAAATGTTTTTTTTAAATTTTTCTCAAAACTACCAAAATTGAGATACGAGGTTTTTCAATTTCACCGACGATATGTTCATTCCAGAAAAGTTATATATGTCAGAGTCGGTTAAATATAACGTAAAAGAAAACAGTCACAGCTGATTGTAATTATGCAACTATCAAGTCCGCATGATACAACGTAATTTCACGATAAACAAAACTAAAAAAAAAGTCAACAAATAAAACAGAGCATTTCACATAATTATTCACGCATACATTTGCAAGAAAACAAGAATAAAAACTGGGAATACAAAATACTTGTATATGGATAACTTAACAAAATCAAATCAAATAAAAAAAGATTTTTACATCATTCTGGTACAAAAATACTTTGGCATTTTTATGAACATAAATACAAGAAAACAACTATAATGTAGAATCTCAAGACTTCTTTGGTCATGGTTTGTAAACAATATATAATATTTTCTATCGTAATAAACAGCAATATAATATAGCATGTTCATATTAATAAAAAAAACAATAAATAAGTTAGAATGTTAAAAAAATGCTTGTGCCATGGTTTGCGTATTTACTAATTTAGACATGTCAGCTCAAAATGTATAAGTCAAAAGTCATGTTTCTTTATTGTCCATTGGCATTGTACAACGCACATGGAAACTTGTCTTCCACCGTGTAAAATACAAATATTAAATAAAAGAATAAAACAAATTTACATTAACAATGTTTTTTTAAAAACATTTAGGCAGCTTTTTCCCGCTCTTATTATCTCATAAATAAAAATCCATAATGATTAAAAAAGGAGATGACAATGACTTGTTCATGATTTGCATACTTCAACTCAATTAATTAAATGTGACCCAGCACCACGAAAGGGACATTAAGTCGCTGGGCTAGATTCTCATAACAGGCTTTAAAAGTCAAAAATCTCATTTTTTGTCAATTTTGAGTTATGGGTATTTTTGTGTTCTCTAACACAAAACGAGTAGGTCAAAGCATTTTCTTCAGCTAGGCCTGACTTTAGACTGTTTTCTTCTCAACATGGCCGACGCTCACCCTACTAACTTTAAATGCTCATATAACTCTGGAAGAACGGTAAAAGATAAAACAATGGTTCTTGCATCATTAGAAAGAGAATTGTCTGAAGTTTCCAAATGTATACTTTTCTCAGAATGGTCAGTTTGACACTTAATGTCCCTTTCGTGGTGCCGAGTCACAAATATTATCACTCTCAATAATTACGCATTCACACTATCCAAATTCCCCATACATACCCTGATAAAAACAAAATCAGAGACTTATTTATAAAACGAAAAAGTTGTCATTTGGTCAACATTTACCCAACCTCCTTTACTTCCTCATCAGTCACACACAAAATCGCATGCAAGCAAGCGCGGATTCGCAATCGTTTGTGGCAGCGGTCTATTTTTACCACTCCAATCATTACATACACTGAGTCGCCTCCCCTGGCTCTTCAATAATTTAAATCTGTAAACCAGAATGTTATCTCTGCACCATTTCGTAACTTTTTATATCTTTTGAAAACATTTAAAACTATTTATCCTACTTATACTCATCGAAAGAAGCACCGCATACTCGTCGTGTCTGTTGCAGTGTCTGTATTACGTATGTTTATTATTTTGTACGCTTTAAAATGAAGATTCATGTGCTCTGTTCAGTATACAATTCTTTCCATACCTAAGGACTGTAGATATGACAACTGAAATGTTACTTTATGCCCAAGTATTTTTTTCTCTTTTACAATATGTGCGACAATTTTGGACCGACCGACCGACAAAGTGAGTTATAGGTTTGTGGCTTGTGCCACAAACAAAAAAGAGAAAAAAATTGGGTGGCGCGCCTCTGGCTCCAGGTGGGAGCAACCCGAATTTCACAGAGACGCCTCTGTGACTATAAAGTACCTAATACCAAATACATAAAACAGAAAAGTATCATTCTGCCTATTAGGCTATACTTCCATACACAATACCGTAGTTTTCTCACTTTAAGGTGTGCTTTATTATAAAGGCGCATCCCCCTAATTTTACATCAAACTCAGATTTTTTTAATTTATACTATCATATTTTACGGACTACAGTGGACCCTCCCTTATAGGACCTTCAAAAATCAGTTTGTTCAGTTTAACGTCATGTATCGGCTTTCGCCATGTACGACGGGCTGAACAAACAAACCAAGGTATAAACAAAAATTTATGTTCCTGAATCACTGTCTTAGCCAAAAGGCCGAGAAGCGATCAGAAGCGATTGTCAAAAATCATCCAAAATGGGGTCTTATAAGGGAGGGGTCTTACATAAGGGAGGTAATTTTAATACTTACAAAGAAGGGCAATGTCTCAGAGAAGTAGGTCTTATGTGGGAGGGAGTCTTATAATGGGAGGTCTTATAAGGGAGGGGTCTTATAAGGGAGGTAATCTTAATACTTACAAAGAAGGGCAATGTCTCATAGAAGTAGGTCTTATGTGGGAAGGAGTCTTATAATGGGAGGTCTTATAAGGGAGGGGTCTTATATAAGGGAGGTAATTTTAATACTTACAAAGAAGGGCAATGTCTCAGAGAAGTAGGTCTTATGTGGGAGGGAGTCTTATAATGGGAGGTCTTATAAGGGAGGTTTCCACTGCATAAGGCGATACTTATTTCCCTAAACTGAGACCCCTGCACCGTATTGTGCTGATGACGTGACCTCACACAGCATGCAATAACGGGTGACGCTGCACTCACTGCAACGCGCTCTCCCGGTGGGAGCAACCCAAATTTCACATTGACGGGTCTATACGACTAGAAAATACCAAAATACTAAAATACAAAATTTTAAAAAATGGCTAAAACGTGGCTGCCGATCCCAAATCTTTCTCTTTTTTTAAAAACGCATTTGCAATAATGTAAAAATTGGCTTCGATTAAAAACACAGTAACCTCCCTCACCACGGAATTTCAACCGTTAAGTTTTCATTTTTTATAATCTAAAAGCTACGAGGTTTTCCGTAAGCGTGTGTAATTTTTGGACGGGTAAACTCCTATCTTTTAATCTGGCCATTAAGACAGCCACGTTCATTCCATCTGTGGACATTAGCATCCACATCCATAGAACACTTTGGAATTGTTAAGTTCTATAAATGGGGGAGAAAAAACACACAGTCAAAGTATTGATAGCGTTCAGCCAGTTGTTGTTGGGTTTTTTTGCTCACAAATGCACACACACACACTCTCTCTCTCTCCATCTCACACACACATCCTCTCTCTCTTTCTATCTCTCATACACACATACACTCTCAATCTCTTTCTCTCTCTCTCATACACACTCTCTCTCTCTCTCTCTTTTCCCCTCTCTCTCTCTCTCTCACACACATACTCTCTCTCTCTCTCTCTCTCTCTCTCTGTCTCTCATACACACACACAGACATACACACACTCTCTCACACCTACAAACACACACACACTCTCTCTCTCTCTCTCTCTCTCTCTCTCTCTCTCTCTCTCTCTCTCTCTCTCTCTCTCTCACACACACACACTCTCTCTCATACACACACAGAGACACACACACACTCTCTCAACACACCTACAAACACACTCTCTCTCTCTCTCTCTCTCTCTCTCTCTCTCTCTCTCTCTCTCTCTCTCTCACACACACACACACACACACACACACACACACACACACACAAACAACTCTAGCAGTGACCAGATTTGAACTTATAAAAGAATCAAAAGAACAACAACTGACTTGTTACCGATAAAACTGAAACTTTTTCATACCCAAAAAAAAACCAAAACGATACAAATTCAAAATCACCCTACGTCAGTGGAACAGCTTAGAATCCTTACGATGAAAAATCACGTCCGAATCGTTCACAAAATTCATGTTCAGATAATGCAACTCGTAACAGCACGACACAGACTTCCTCGTAACGTTCGACGTGTAATCACCGAACGGGTTGCGACGATAATTGAACTTCCTGAAGTTGAACCTTGTCTCCAGAGGGCGCAGGAGGTTGTACATGTGGACGAAATCCTTCTTGACGGTCGGCATGTCGATTTTGGAGACCTTGAACAGTTCTCGGCTGTGCATCTCGAAGCCGAACTGTTGGACGTTGCGCAGGGATTCTTCCTGGTAGATCGTCTTGAGCACCTCCCACTCGGAGTACTCGATGTCGATCTTGACGTAGTTGATGACACTCTGAAACATATAAAACACAAACGATAATAATAGCAGTAGTACAGTGAAACCTCCCTTATAAGACTTCCCATTATAAGACGGTAAAACCACATTAGACCTACTTCTCTGAGACATTGCCCTTCTTTGTAAGTATTAAAATTACCTCCCTTCTAAAGACCCCTCCCTTACAAGACCTTCAAAAATCATCCCAAATGTGGTCTTATAGGCCTCTGCAACTAGGGTAATTAACGCCCTTGACAGTGAGAGTGATTCCCTTGCTGGTCAGTACTGACAAGGGCATTCACTCTTGCGAAAGGCAGCCATTTAGTGGCCTCAAATAGGGTTATTGGTGAGAGTTATCCCCTTGTTTGGTCAGTACTGAACCATCTTCCCCCACCCACCAAGGGCATTCACTCTTGCAAAAGGTGTTCTTTGCAGTAGCCAATAAGGGAGGGGTCTTATGAGGGAGAGGTCTTATAAGGGAGATAATCTTAATAAGACCACATAAGACCCCTCCCTTATAAGACCACATTTTGGAGGGAGGTTCTTATAAGGGATATAGTGTTTTTATAGCACCTTTCAATCAATCAATCAATCAACTTTGATCGTCTTTACAAGAACGTAATTTTTTTTAATCTCACATGCATATAACCATAACATATGAACATAAAACGCAAACATAAGAATAATAAGACAGAAGTCATTCATAAACTTCTATTCATAAAACAGCATAAGACATTTTTCACAGACAATTTTTTTTTTCCACATAAACATAAAACTATAAGTTAGTAAATCAGAATAAAAGCAAAATAAGACACAAGGAGGCACACGCACGCACACACACATACATAGTGTAGAGTGGCACAGTGGTAGCGTGTTCGCTTTGTGTCAAGTAAACCCGAGTTCGAACCTGGGTACAGGGGATTTTTCCTCTCACTTTGCACTAGGCCTTGCGGTCTGATTAGGCCTCTTTCGGATGAGACGATAAACCGAGGTCCCGTGTGCTCATGCACTTAGCACACGTTAAACCCAGTGGCAACGGAAAAGTTGTCATTTGGTCAAAATTTACCCCCCTCCCTTCCTTCCTCATCAGTCACACAAAAATCGCAGGTCAAAAAAAATAAAAAAAAAAAAAAGTGGGCGCCTCTGGCTGTGACGCGCTCTCCAGGTGGGAGCAACCCGAATTTCACAGAGACTGTAATGTACCTAACCTAACCTAACCTAACACACTTAAATTTCAAAAAATCTTTGAATTAATTTCAATCCAAGGTGTTTCCGTTCACCGATTCGCACTGCAGCCACACTATTCTCCTCCCACACTCATTCAACCATTTCCATAACTGCGGCAGCGGGTACGGGTGAAAGGAACGATTGTCTTTGTGATAAAACTACAAACAAAAATCAATACCAAATCACAGAAATATAATAATATATAGCGCATAATCTTGCAAAGCAACTCAATGCGCTTTTCACTCACCATTCGCACAAACATTTCTAACAAACTGGCCCACACATCCTCACCATACATCTCTATGAAAATGAATACATATTAGAGAATGCATTGCATATAATCATAACACAACACACTAACACCCACCTCCCTTCAACACCACCACCCCAACCATCCCCCCACTCCCCCCCACCCCCCCCCACCCATCCCCACCCCTGCCCCCCTACTCCCCACCCCATACACACACACGTTGTATGCGTTAACCTCATACTCAACGTCTTCAATGAGCTGGAAAACAAGAGTGGGGAAAGGATCATAGACTTTGCAGAGAGAAAGCTTTCCTGAAGAAGTGGGTCTTTAGTTGGGACTTGAAGGAAGGAAGAGTGGACTGGTTACGGGTATGGTCAGGGAGAGAATTCCAAACGCTTGGTGCAACAAAACTAAACGCCCTCTCACCCGAAGATTTCAAGGACCGCTTAGGAACTTTAAGAAGTTTCTGGGAAGAAGAACGAAGAGTACGAGAGCTTTGGTAGGTGCAGAGAGAAGAAGAGAGGTACTGAGGAAGAGTTTTGTCAAAGTGACGAAAAGCGAGAGTAGCCATCTTGAACTGCCAGCGGAATTTGACAGGAAGCCAGTGGATGATATTTGTATGTTTTCGTTTGATGTCGCCCCTACCCACCCCTCACACCCCTAACAGTGAGAAACAAAAAAATAATAATTACGAAAACGAAATTTCATCAACTCACTCCTTCCAGGCCCTCCTCTTTAATGAGTGTGCCAAGAGTTTTCATTTCCATCCTGCAGAGTTGATTACGTTTCGAGAACACATAGACAGAAAGACAAACAGAGACCAATACTCCTCCTCCTCCTCCTCTGCGTTCCCAGACCATATGGCCATAATGGGTAAGGTACATATGTGTCCAGTTTTCAGTTTTCACTGGTCTCCCCGCTGCGTACAGCCGACACATTCCGATTTCGGAGGAGCTCAAGGGAGAAAAGTTATTTGGAAGATTTTTTTTTTTAAAAAGGCAGGAGAATGGGCCAATAAGTCAGAAAGATGGTAGATGATAGAAAGCAAAGGGAAAAGGCAGACACACAAAAAAGACAGGAAAGTGAGAAACAAACCAGTAACAATTACGGATAACAAAACTCGTAAACTCACCCCTTCCAGCCCCTCCTCTTTAATGAGCGTGCCCAGAGTTTTCATCTTCCAGCCGGCGGTGTTGACCGTGTTTCGCGGGCCGATGCCGATCCGCTTGAACTCAATCAGGGGGCTTCGCTTGCTGCTCATTTCTGTGATGCTAAAAAAAAACAATTAACCCCTTCAGTGCCGAGCCCGGTTCCGGTTCCGGGGCAACTATTTGCCAAGCCGTTTTAGGTTGCCGAGTCTATCGCAAAGCTTTCTGAATAAAAGTGCATATTATAACCTATGCTTTTGTGAATGGGGATTGAATATACTATCCTTTGAGAACACTCTCACATGCATTCCAACATACTGAGTAAAGCGTATGGATAGAAAAAGGGAAACTCTTAGAATAACCCTATGACGGATATTTCCGTGACGGGGCAGTTTATAGGTTACCGGAAGTTGACGGAAATATCCGTGACGGGGCAGTGAAGAGGTTAAATAAATAAAGTTTACAAATCCCCTCCCCACCCACCTGTAAAACAACACACACAAAAACAACTATTTTGGCCCTATACAGGAAAGAGGTTCTGTTGTCATCATGTTTTATTTCATTCATAGATTTGTTTATATCATTGATTATGATTATGTTTAAAAATAACAATAATAAAGTATTTTTGTAGGATTTACTAAGTCATGTAATTTAACCTATCCATTCGTCTTGTCCGCGCACTTGACTCGCATCCTGCGGTTTCAAGCTTCGACGCCATTGTTGCATTGTTGCTATGGTATTTGACCGAGTAATGGAGGTAAACAACTCTAATTTTCACGAAGTGCTCTCCCCTATTATTTTCAGAAAATAATTGAAGAAGATTTGCGCTCAACCTTGTTTGATGCAAATGTGTATTATTTTTGTCAAATAAATGCTATGTAGTTTTCTATGAATTACAGCATAAATAAAGGAAGTATGTGTGCGTATGCTTAAGAGAATGCATGCATGAATACAAATGCATGCATACATGTGGGCATGCCGACAGTCTTTTTTGTTTTGTTTGTTTGTTTGTGTGTTTGGTTGGGTTTTTTGCATATTCATCACACAAACGTACCTGGGGTCATAGGCCAGCACTTTACAGCCGTAAATTTTAGCCAGGGAGTCATCAAACTGCCAGTCCCTTCCAATCCTGCGAGGAAACAAACAAACGAAAAAATATACATGCTACAAGATGGCAGCATATAAGTCACAAAGTATGGATTAAATATAAGTTACAACTTCTAATTAGTAGCAATGCAGACTCCCCCATTTGAGGGGGGGGGGGGGATTATTACATTGCCTTTGTAAACTTCCAAGATAGAACAACCAAGTTCAAAACGCCCCAAATCGCTTGTGGTCAAATTTTCTTTGTTGGGATGAATTAAAAAAAATCTGAAGTTCAGTTTCTGGTCAAATTAAAAATACTGAAATCAGTGTAAAACTGAAAGAGTAGCACCCATGCACCCATGTCACCAAAAAACTGTATCTCTGCATAACATTATTACAGAGACACTGCACCGTACTTTTGAAACAAGGTTTCTTAAAAATGAGAAGCAAAGGAAAGTGAAACAAAACATAGCATCAATGACGTTCAAAGAGTACACATTCAGATTCAGTGATTCACACACACAAAATTAACACATGCACACTCCGACCCACTCGTAAAAACATGGTTGCCTCTAACATACAGACCTTCCTCGCGCACAAACGGAAATAAACATGCGCACACACACACCATGCACACACCCTTTTCTTCTCCCCCCCCCCCCCCTCCTCCTCCTCTCACCCCAAGACAGATATTTTAACCCTTTCACCGCCAACCATTTTTCATAGCAAAATAATACCATTAACCCTTTCCGCCGCCAGCCATTTTTCATAGCAAAATAATACCATTAACCCTTTCACCGCCAACCATTTTTCATAGCAAAATAATACCATTAACCCTTTCACCGCCAACCATTTTTTATAGCAAAATAATACCATTAACCCTTTCACCGCCAACCATTTTTTATAGCAAAATAATACCATTAACCCTTTCACCGCCAGCCATTTTTTTATAGCCAAAATAATACCATTAACCCTTTTCGCCGCCAACCATTTTTTATAGCAAAATAATACCATTAACCCTTTCACCGCCAGCCATTTTTTATAGCAAAATAATACCATTAACCCTTTCACCGCCAGCCATGTTTTATAGCAAAATAATACCATTAACCCTTTCACCGCCAGCCATTTTTTATAGCAAAAAAATACCATTAACCCTTTCACCGCCAGCCATTTTTTATAGCAAAATAATACCATTAACCCTTTCACCGCCAGCCATTTTTTATAGCAAAATAATACCATTAACCCTTTCGCCGCCAGCCATTTTTTATAGCAAAATAATACCATTAACCCTTTCACCGCCAGCCATTTTTTATAGCAAAATAATACCATTAACCCTTTCACCGCCAGCCATTTTTTATAGCAAAATAATACCATTAACCCTTTCACCGCCAGCCATTTTTTATAGCAAAATAATACCATTAACCCTTTCACCGCCAGCCATTTTTTATAGCAAAATAATACCATTAACCCTTTCACCGCCAGCCATTTTTTATAGCAAAATAATACCATTAACCCTTTCACCGCCAGCCATGTTTTATAGCAAAATAATACCATTAACCCTTTCGCCACCAGCCATTTTTTATAGCAAAATAATACCATTAACCCTTTCACCGCCAACCATTTTTATAGCAAAATAATACCATTAACCCTTTTCGCCGCCAGCCATTTTTTATAGCAAAATAATACCATTAACCCTTTCACCGCCAACCATTTTTTATAGCAAAATAATACCATTAACCCTTTCGCCGCCAGCCATTTTTTATAGCAAAATAATACCATTAACCCTTTTCGCCGCCAACCATTTTTTATAGCAAAATAATACCATTAACCCTTTCACCGCCAGCCATTTTTTATAGCAAAATAATACCATTAACCCTTTCACCGCCAGCCATGTTTTATAGCAAAATAATACCATTAACCCTTTCACCGCCAGCCATGTTTTATAGCAAAATAATACCATTAACCCTTTCACCGCCAGCCATGTTTTATAGCAAAATAATACCATTAACCCTTTCACCGCCAGCCATTTTTTATAGCAAAATAATACCATTAACCCTTTCACCACCAGCCATGTTTTATAGCAAAATAATACCATTAACCCTTTCACCGCCAGCCATTTTTTATAGCAAAATAATACCATTAACCCTTTCACCGCCAACCATTTTTTATAGCAAAATAATACCATTAACCCTTTCGCCACCAGCCATTTTTCATAGCAAAATAATACCATTAACCCTTTCACCGCCAACCATTTTTTATAGCAAAATACCATTAACCCTTTCGCCACCAGCCATTTTTTATAGCAAAATAATACCATTAACCCTTTCACCGCCAACCATTTTTTTTTATAGCAAAATAATACCATTAACCCTTTCACCGCCAACCATTTTTTATAGCAAAATAATACCATTAACCCTTTCACCGCCAGCCATTTTTCAGCCAAAAAATACCATTAAACTTAACTGAATAGAGAAAATAAAATTATCTGCAATATTGCGAATTCCTCTGTGACATGTATAACCGGCTCGGTTGCTGTGGCTTACCGAATGGGGTATGAACGAGTTGGCTTCGATAAATGTGTGTGTTTATGTGTGTGCGTGTGCGTGTGTGTGTGTTAGAGAGAGAGTTGCTTTGTATATGCGCTGTTGCTGGTTGGTGTCACTCTTGAATGCTGTTTTTGTTGTCTGTTGATGAATCATTGATTGTAAAGCGCTTTGGGCTCATCTGAGGTAAAGCGCTATATAAATGTACAATTATTATTATTAGGCCTATGAAAGAAAATAGGGTATTTGGATAACAGGCCCTGATTTGATGCCATTTAGCGACATGGGTGTCAAAGACCCCCCCCCCCCCCACGACCCCCCCCCCCCCCCCCCCCCCCCCCCCCCCCCCCCCCCCCCCCCCCCCCCCCCCCCCCGCCCCCCCCTCCCCACCCCACGTGTCACATTCCCTCTTATGCTTGGAAGATGTCTTAAGATTTCTTACCAGCTATAAGAGGGAAAACACGTGAAAACCATGATTTTGACACGTGACGTGGTGGGTCTTTAAACCATTGTGGTGCATAAATTACGCGACATTGGCGGTGAAAGGGTTAAACACACACACACACACACACACATACCCGAAAGACATGACCACACAGGGGCGAAGGAGAGAGAAAGGGGGAGATAAGCAGACATTCCATCCGCCGTCGTGAGGGTGACCCAAGCGCATGTCGTTATTACATCGAACATCTTTGTTTTCCAAATATCTGAAAGGAAACACACACACAAAAATGAAGCACTGTTAAAGCGGTATGAAACATGGTGTCTCAAACCCAGGGTCGGTCAGCCCCGCCCACAGCCAACATTCCTGCCTCTTTTCCCGTAAAGGTCTTCCCCTCAGTGCCAGCTGGCCAAATTCTTTTGACCCTGGCTAAACAGGCTACCACTACTATGATTACTGAAGTGATGGCAAAGACATTCCAGATTCCCTTACCTGTCATACAATATCTACCAGCCTACTGCTAGACTGTAAAATCTGACAGACAGGGAGAGACAGGGAGAGACAGGGGCAGAGAGAGAGAGAGAGAGACGGAAACAGACAGACAGACAAAGAAAGAAAGACAGACAGACAGAGAATACAAAAAAAGAAATCAAGGACAAAAAAGAGTGAAAGTTGTAAGAACTGATAAAAGGAAAGTAAAAGAAAAAGAATGAAATAAAACAAGAAAGAAAAAGAAAATGACACTTTTTAAAAAAAATAAGAGAACAATGAACAATGATTTACTGAACCGGGCCAACTGCCCAGAGAGCGATCATTGTAAAACGATAGAGAAATTGATCTGATCATGTGCGTGTGATTATTGCCTCCAGTTGTTTATTTCTCTTTGTCATCTTCACTTTTTCATTCTTCGTTTTATTTGTTTGTTTCTTTTCAGTTTCTTCCCTCCCTCCTTCAACCTTTCACCCTTCCCCAACTTAGTTTTTTGCTTATTTATTTTCTGTTCTTTCTTTCTTTTTATATCTTTTCATCCCTTTCTCTGTCTGGACCAAAAAGAAAGAATGAAAAAGGAGAGAGAGGGAGAAAGAAAAGAGAAAGGTAGACAGACAGACAGACATAGATAGATAGATAGACAGACAGAGACAGGTAGACAGACTGTTTCCAAAAATTGCCTTCTCTATTGCACTTTAGATAGATTTAGTGTGTGTTTAGAAAGAAAGAAAGAGAAAGGAGAAAAGGGGGGGGGGGGTAGAGAGAAAGGGGGAGGAAGGAGTGAGAGAAGGAAAGAGAGTGGAGAGAAAGATAACTTGCATTCAAGCTGTCCATTCTGATTATCTCAGAAGCTGGTATCTGCTCTGATAAAGTCTAGTTTAGATGAAGAAAAGCCAAACCAGCAAAATATGTGATTGGGGCGATGTATGAAATTCATAGCATGTAAAAAATGAAATAAGGCACCTCCTGGGATAAGCTAAAAGTCTAATATGGAATGGCATAAGGTCATGGATTATTCTCCCATGGGGATACCGGATGATCTTTCAGTACAGGTAGTTACCCCACCTTCTGGAAGTTCTATGTTAGCAACTTTTTTTTATCTACAACTCTTTTACTCTACTTTTTCCTCTTTTTACTATCATCTACTATGTTTCTGCCTTACTGGCCCATTCACCTGCCTTTTTTATCTTCCAAATATGTTTCTCATTTCAGCTCCTCTGAAATTGGAATGCCTTGGTTGAATGCAACGGGGAGACCAGTGAAAACTAAAAATCGTACACATACGTACCTCACCCATTATGGCCGTCTGGCATAGGAACACATAAGAAGAAGTAGATGGATTTCTCCCTCTTTTACTTTCTTTCTGTTATTTAATGGGGCGGGGGGGGGGGGGGGGGCGTCCAGAACTCCTGTAGCTCCCCCTCACCCGCCTCTCTCTCTCTCTCTCCCCCTCTCTCTCCTTCTCTCTCTCTCTAGGCCCAGCCTAAATTCTTATCCTTGGAAAAAATAAAGTGTCTGAAGTTTGAACTCTCTCTCTCTCTCTCTCTCTCTCTCTCTCTCTCTCTCTCCACTTCTCGCCCACCCTCACCCTCGCACATTATTTCTAATGCTGCCCCTGCCTTTCGCGTTCTGTCTGTCGGAGCAAGAAGCATTCTAGTCTTCTTGGTCGGAGCCTGTATCTGTCTTTTTTGTATCTTCCAACTTTCTGTATCTGTCTGCCTGTATGACTTTTCTTTCTCTTTGAGAATGTGTTGCTGTGTGTGTGTGTGTGTGTGTGTGTGTGTGTGTGTGTGTGTGTGTGTGTGTGTGTGTGTGTGTGTGTGTGTGTGTGTGTGTATGCCTGCCATACCAGGCAGCGGAATTTCTCCCTACTCTTACCGACTTTCAACTGAAGTGGGAATTTTACGTGCGTAAAGGAGAGTAAAGACATGGGAGAGAGAGAGAGAGAGAGAGAGAGAGAGAGAGAGAGAGAGAGAGAGAGAGAGAGAGAGAGAGAGAGAGAGAATGGCACAGATGTTTACTGACGAAAGCTAAATAGGAGGGAGGCAGAGAGAAAAAGTG
>CM065710.1:14160333-14195333 GCA_017654935.2 Phymorhynchus buccinoides
CCGTGAGGCCTAGTTGTCCTGACCTGACCTTGAGTCTTGTCATTCTGACTGACTAGTCTATTATTACTAATAGTAATACTAGTATTACTAGTCATACTTTAATTGATGATGAATAACACATCCTGATTCTCGAGAAAGGGCTATTTCAGTATTTTACTTTTTCTAAGTATGGTTGTGAGATTGGATTTTATATAAAATAAATATTCCATTTCTCATACATGTACCAATACTACCATACATTAACCCTTTCATCGCCAGCCATTTTTCAGCCAAAAAATTCCATTAAGTTTACCTGGGTAGAGAAAAAAAATTGTCAGCAATACTGGGGATTCCTCTGTGACATATATTTAAAGTAAGGCCTATCCTTACCTCCCAAAATGAAAAGAACAGGTTCTTTGCATAACAGACCCTGATTTGATGCCTTTTAGTGACATGGGTGTTAAATCATTGTGGTGCAAAAATGCGACGTTGGCAGTGAAAGGGTTAATTGTGTGTTTGTGTGTGCGACACACACAGTGACACTGACTCAGTGTGATAGTGACACACACACATACACACAAAACACGCACACGCACACACACACACACACAGATAACATGTTCAGACAGTCACAAAAACTCGCACATATATTATATGACATAGTCACAGAGACACTCACACATACTTACACACATAAACAGACATACAAATTACAATGCATGTACACACACACACACACACACACACACACACACACACACACACACACACACACACACACACAAAGTCTGATCTAGCACTTCCCTAGATGTCTAAACCTGAAGTAAAAACCCATAATCTTCCTTCATTTCTCCTTTTGTTTATGCATACATGTTTTGTTTGTGTGTATGGCTGGAGTGATTTGTGAGTTTTTTTAAAAATAATTCCAAATCGTTGCGATGCGATTGAGTTAACCCTTTCACCGCCATCCATATTTCAGCCAAACATTTCCATTACATTTACCTGGGTAGAGAACAAAATCCATCTGCAGTATTGGGGATTCTTCTGTGACATATATATAAAATAAGGTCTATTCTTACTTCCCAAAACTAAGACAATAGGGTCTTTGGATAATAGACCCCAATTTGATGCCTTTTTGTGACATAGGTGCTAAATTAATGTGGTGCTAAAATGCGACTTTGGCGGTGAAAGGGTTAAAGTTATGCATACATGTGTAGTTTAATTCATTACTTATCATGAAAACATTTCCCCCAAATGGGAGTACAGTGGAATCTCCCTATATTAAGACATTGAAAAATCATCCAAAATAAGGTCTCAAGTGGGAGGCAGGGTTCATAGAGGCCTTACCAAATACCAGTCCTTATAAGTCTTGACAAATTGAAATCTCCAAGTAAGGCCTTACAACTAGTGCTTACATTCACTTCAAGGTCCTTACAAGTCCTGACAGCTGCCAAAAACTGCCCTGAGCAGCAAGACCATACTCAAGATAGATCGCAGAAGCAGCGATTTTACACTTGAGAAACATCGCTCAGCACCTACTTCACCTTCCCCCACCTTCCCGTTTCAACTGACCGCTTAGCAGACGAAAGATACACCGCGAGTTGTCAAGAGAAATTGGACTGAAATCTCGTTCTTTATCCGTGTGTCGTTTTGCGAGAAAACTCGTGTCAGCCATACTTTTTCTATCTGCTTAGGCATTGTTCACAATGCTGGGAAAGTGTTCCTTTCAAGATCGTTGGCTAAGGTAAAAGATGGAGATTATCCTTAGGCCTACAGGTCCTTACAAGGTCCTTACTAGGGGATAGCTGAAAGCCCTGGGAACCCTGGGGACCCTGGGGACCCTGGGGAGGGAGTTGTAATAGGGAGGTATTTTTAACCCTGTCTAGGACACAGACGCCAAATTCGACCAAATTTTGTCAACTTATGCAGCCCGTATGCGCCGATTGCGCCCGCTGAACGCCAGGTCTAGTACGTTCACTTTCACTTTCTCCCTACCCACAATGCAATATACTAAGTTAGTTCTTCCTTTACCTCAGTCTCGCTGGTCCGTTTTTGGTTCTTACACTGTAAGTTACAGCAAGGGAAAGCACCCACTAGTCTTTTGGAACGGATTTTTCGAAGTGACCCCAAATTTGTTTCTTCTTTCCACGTGACGTGACGCAGTATTGACTCGGCGCGATGCTCGGAGTGCCATTACGGATTTTTTATTCCAATTCATGGTTTGTTGTGTGACAGTGTGTTAGCTTTGGAATAATAATATCATCATTGCTATTCAATATGCATCTTTCAGAAATGAAATGTGAGTTAGACTTTATTCTGGGTGATTTTTTTAATGAAAATATTTGGTGTGACGTTCAGAGTTAATTCCCATCTCTCGGGAACTGGGATCGATTCCCGGTTCGAATGGTTGGGAGTCATTGGGTTAAAAAGGGCAATGTCTTGAGCAGACTCAGAGAAGTCAAGGTCTTAAGTGGGACTGGGGAGTCTTAACCCTTTCAGTTTCACCGCCAATGTCGCATTTTTGCACCACAATGATTTAACACCCATGTCATTAAAACCCTTGAAATCAGGGTCTGTTATTCAATAATATTGTGCTCCTAAATTTGGGCAGTAAGGATTGATAATAATTAATAATAATAGTGAATCATTTATATAGCGCAATCTCCACCAAATGTGGAGCTCTATGCTTAGCAACAACAAAAATTAAAAGCAAGAAATTCAACAACAAAACGAAATAATCGCTCACGCATGTATGCAAATAGCCAAGTACACATACACATGGACACATTTTTGCACTCAACACACACACTGGCAGTGAACACACACACACACACATACACACCGTTACCATCACCACCACTCACCCCACCCAAAAAAACACAATACAAAATACAATCAGTTGAACAAAGCATCAACAACATCTCTCTCTCTCTCTCTCTCTCTCTCTCTCTCTCTCTCTCTCTCTCTCTCTCTCTCTCTCTCTCTCTCTCTCTCTCTCTCCCTCCCTCTCTCTCTCTCTCTCTCTCTCTAGGGTTGACCCTATTCTGAATGTGTCGCAGAGCACAATATTGCAGAAAAATATTTTCTCTAGAATCATTAAATAATTTTTGACTCAAAGATAGCTGGCAGTGAAAGGGTTAATAGAGGTTCCACTGTATAATTTGCATAAAAATGAGCAAACAGAATCGCACCATTTAGAATCAATCTAGAATCATTCTGTCATAATGGCGGTGAAGGGATTAATTTTGATTTGTGAAAATCTAGTTAACGTCCTCCGGTCCGGAACAGACACATTCATGGAACATTAGTAGTATCTATATAAAGATGGTGGGAACGATCCTGGAGGCAATGCCCGGAGGCAGTGCAACACCAGTAAAGTCCCAAATTTGTAACAATATTGATAGCCTGGCAGAGTGGTTAAGACGTTCGCCTGCCAAATGTAATGCGTGACTGCAGCGTGAGTGACACGGGTTCGAACCCCGGCCTCGCCCTTTCTTTCTAGTTTGACAGGAAAATCGAACTGAACGTCGAGTCCTTTGGATGGGGACTTAAAGCTAGTCTGACCTATGCGCTTTACGCACGTATAAATCCCACATCAGTTGAAAGTCGGTAAGAGCAGGGAGAAATCCCGCTGCCTGGTATGGCCAAATTGATAGCAAGGTTTTCCAAGTGTGCCCACACCCCCTCATCACCCTGTACCCCCCCCCCCCCCCCCCCCCCCAAAAAAAAAAAAGAAAAAAAAAGAAGAAAAATAATGTAGGCGCTGCACTTGCGGCGACGCGCTCTCCAAGGGGAGAGCAGCCCGAATTTCACAGAGATAAGTCTCTGTGACTTGTATATCAAATACCAATACCAAATACCAACCTCTGTTATTAATAATTTTGATTTGAGCATTGCCTTCTTTCAAATCTTCACAGCCAACTTTCCGGAATCGGTGGTGCGCGGGTTGCCGGATTCCATGCACTGCGGCGTGTACTACGGCTGGGCCTCTGTGGATAGCGGGCCCGTGTTCCCCATGGTGATGAGTGTGGGGTGGAACCCTTACTACCACAACACCGTCAAGACCATGGTACATGTCTGTCTGTCTGTCCGTCTCTCTCTCTCTCTCTCTCTCTCTCTCTCTCTCTCTCTCTCTCTCTCTCTCTCTCTCTCCCTCTCTCTCTCTCTCTCTCTCTCTCTCTCTCTCTCTCTCTCTCTCTCTCTCTCCCCCCCCCCCCCCCGTCTCCCCTCCCCTCTCTCTCTCTCCCCTCTCCTCTCTCTCCCCCCCTCGCTCTCCCTGACCCTCTGGCCTGCCTCTCTCTCTCTCCCTCTCCCTCCTTCCCTCTCTCTGTCCCTGACCCTCTGCCTCTCTCTCTCTCTCTCTCTCTCTCTCTCTCTCTCTCTCTCTCTCTCTCTCTCTGACTCTCTCTCTCTCTCTCTCTCTCTCTCTCTCTCTCTCTCTCTCTCTCTCTCTCTCTCTCCCCCCCCCCCCCCTCTCTCTCCCTCTGTCTCCCCTCCCCTCTCTCTCTCCCCTCTCCTCTCCCCCCCAATCTCTCTCCCTGACCCTCTGGCCTGCCTCTCTCTCCCTCTCCCTCTCTCCTTCCCTCTCTCTGTCCCCTCTCTCTCTCTCTCTCTCTCTCTCTCTCTCTCTCTCTCTCTCTCTCTCTCTCTCTCTCTCTCTCTCTCTCTCTCTCTCTCTCTCTCTCTCTCTCTCTCTCTCTCTCTCTCTCTCTCTCTCTGTGAATCGTTGTAGTGGAATGGTAATGGATGTTCAGACGTTTCAACCATCCCTCTTTGAGTTTGAGCGGAATTTTTTCTTCCGTGCTCAGCTCTATAAAAATTCAGCTTGTCACCAACACCAACAATGCAACATGTATGCTGCTGCAATGAATAGGACCTCAAAGATTTCATACTAAATACTACTTTTTTGATACTTAAAGTTAATAATAGTCTCAAGAAATGAAAACAAAAAACAACAGCTGAAAAACAAATGACTTTTTATCTTAAGTAAGAACTTAAGAAGTTGTCCAGTGAAAATTAACACAAATTAATTTACATTTTATGGTTTGTTTCCAGGAGACGCATGTTTTGCACAAGTTCAAGGAAGATTTCTACGGCTGTGTGCTGAAAGTGATCATGCTGGGATATATACGACCCATGCAGGATTACCCCTCTTTAGGTGTGTGTGTGTGTGTCAAAGTCAAAGTCAAAATTTTATTTTCAGATGGTACATTGAATAAGCAATAATGTTTGCTTTTTTTACATCAAGCCATCTATGTGTGTGTGTGTGTGTTTAAGTGTAACTGTACATAGTGTAAGTCATCACGCCAATGTAAACCAATGTAGATCTATCATATTTAGATGTGTTTGTGTGTGTGTGTGTGTCTCTCTTAAGTGTGTGTGTGTGCGTATGTGTCAGTGTGTGTGTGTGTGTGTGTTTCTATAAAATGTGTGTGTGTGTGTGTGTGTGTCTCAGTGTCTGCTGTTTCTCTATGAATGCGTGTGTGTGTGTATGTCTGTGACTGTGAATGCCTGTATGTGACCCTGTGAATGCCTGTATGTGACCCTGTGAATGTCTATGTGACCCTGTGAATGCCTGTATGTGACCCTGTGAATGCCTGTATGTGACCTTGTGAATGCCTGTATGTGACCCTGTGAATGCCTGTATGTGACCCTGTGAATGCCTGCATGTGACCCAGCACCACGAAAGGGACAAAATGACAGTTCTGGGAAAATGGCACAGCTGAAAACTTCACGAAATTCTCTTTCTAATGATATGAAAACGATTCTTGTATCTTTTTTCCATTCAAGAGTTATGAGCCTTTGAAGTTGGTAGGGTGACTGACGGCCATTTTGAGAAATCGCAGTCTAAAGTCTAGCCTATCCTAAGAAAATATATCAACCTTCTAATTTTAAAGCTGTTTTTGGAATATCTAGAGACCATATTAATAGATATATGATATGAAAGATAAGATGTCAGAAAGCATGAAAATACCAATAATTCAAAGTTGATAAAAAAATTAGATTTTTGACTTTGCAAGCCTGTTGTAAGAAATTAGCCCAGCGACTTAATGTCCCTTTCGTGGTGCTGGGTCACATATCGATGGCTTGGAGTCAAAACGGACTATCTTTATATAGTCCATTGACGTATTATTGGATGTATTACAAAAACTAATAACTTGTATCAAACAATGACTGCAGAAATATAAAAAGCGGGTTTGGTTTTTATATTTCAGCAGTCTGTTTGTATACAAGTTATTAGTTTTCGTAATTTCAATCATATCTCAATGGACTATCTAAAGATAGTCCGTTTTGACTCCAAGCCATCGATATGTGTGCAAATCTTTTTGTCCTTTGCCGATCGTAGATCGCAAAGGAGTATGTTTTTGTTGAGTTTTTTTTTCTTTTTTTTTTCTCTTCCTTCTGTCTGTCCCAAGGATATCTCCCGAACCGCTTGACCGAATCGCTTCAAATTTTGTGTGGTGGTGTGTCACCATGAGAGGAAGGCATCTGCGTAAGCATTTTCGCCATCCGGACCTTGTTTCAATTTTGTTTGACATCTGGTGGCATTGCTTGTTTTGTGCACACAGACACGCTGATCGCAGCCATCAACAACGACGTCGCCGTTTGCAAAGAGAGGCTCTCCGCGCCCGACATGGAGGCTTACCGACGCAACAACTTCTTCCAACATGGCGACGACGACCACCACGTCTGCCACGCCGACCAATCAGCACACAGCTCCGGGGCCAGCTGTTCCAAGTTATGATGACTTGGTGGGGTGGGGGGTGAGGTAGGTTTGGTTTTGAGACCTCATTAGAGAAAGGCCAGTGCTTTACTCGGTACATCAAACATCAGAGAGAGTACTGTAAAATGCGGACTATAAGCCGCTACTAATCCCTAACTAGGCCACAGGAGTGGTTCCCCTTCTCTTACTATCGTTTTCAGTCCTTTTTTCAAAGAATAACCCCATTCCTTCCCTCCAGGCCTCCAAATTAACTTCTGACACCAAAAAAAGCCTAATAGGCTTGTCAGTCACAGCTGTGTGTGGCAGTAGCCAACCATTGTATCAAGGGGGAACTGCAATTCAGAGGTTGAAATATGATTAATGAAATGTGAACTGACTTTTACTTTTAATGGTATAAGTACTATTATTGTTTCAGTGTTGTTGTGTTGTTTTTTTTTGGTGTTTTTTTAAAACAAATCCCTCTGTGTTTTGTTTCTGAATGGCTTCTTTTACATGAATTTGTGGTTTGATTGTGATGAAATTGGAGGTCGAGAACAGTGCTTGAAGTTGAAGTTGGAGTCCCAAGATTGGTACCCATAATCTTTGTTCTCTGATTGAAATCAAACATGGAGCCTTTTTAACACCCTATAATTTAAATATATATTTTTGTTTTAAACATTTATTTTTATTTGGCCCCCCCCCCCCCCCCCCCCCCTGTGGGGATACCGGGGGTCTTGTACAAATAGTTCCCCCACCTTCTGGAAGTTCTGTGCTTGCAACTTCCTCTAATTATGTCATTCTCTTTGACTCTGCCTTTTCCCTTTGCTTACTGTCATCTACTATCTATCTCACTGGTCCATTCCCCTGCCCTTTTTTTTCTATAAATTCTGGACAAATATTTTTTTTCATCCGAAGTCGGACATGCTGGGGCCCAACTATTTCTTAGTTAGGCGCATAACGGCAGCATGACGCATCTACGCTCATATAGCAGGAAACTGCCTGAGCGAACGAAGAAGAAGAAGAAGGTATTTGGGGTAATACTTGCAAGGGAGGTAAATAATCCATATCACATGCTGTTCTTCTTTGTTCCAGAATTTTTCTTTCTTCCCAAAATCAGGCGTACCTGCTTGCTGTTACTGACGGAATATAAATGCCTGCCATATTGTTATTGGCTCACTCGTGTTAGCGAAGTTAACACGAAATGAGTCTATAGTATAGTGTGATAGTTGTTTGGTTGTGTGTTTGGCTCACTCGTGTTAGCGAAGTTAACACGAAATGAGTCTAGTATGATAGTTGTTCGGTTGTGTGTCTATGTGTGTGTGTGTGTGTGTGTGTGTCTCCAATCTCCAAACTTTAACGAAGGCTTTTTGAAGTGAGTCTATAGTATGATAGTTGTTCGGTTATGTGTTTGGCTCACTCATGTCAGCGAAGTTAACACGAAATGAGTCTAGTATGATAGTTGTTCGGTTGTGTGTGTGTGTGTGTGTGATTCGTCCGTGGTCCAATCTCCAAACTTTAACGTTGGCATTTTCTCGGGAAATTAGAAGGCGTACATTGTTCAAACTTTGCATACACATAGATGTTTATGCAAGCTTTCAAACACTAATGATTTAAATAATTAAATACTTAAAGCAACACTGTAAACAAATAACAAACAGATAACATTTTAGATTAGTGGGTTAGAGAGTATTCAATAAGCAACATGAGTTAAGAAAGTCATCAACAGTCAAAGCCTCGATGGGTATTATTAGGTATTAGGTACTTTATAATCACAGAGGCGTCTCTGTGAAATTCGGGTTGCTCCCACCTGGAGAGCGCGTCACACTTATTCGTTGCCACTGGGTTTTAACGTGTGCTAAGTGCATGGGCACACGGGACCTCGGTTTATCGACTCATCCGAAAGACTCAGTTCAGACCGTAAGGCCTAGTGCAAAGTGAGAGGAAAAATCCCCTGTACCCAGGTTCGAACTCAGGTTTACTTGAGACGAGGCGAGCGCGCTACCACTGTGCCACTCTACACTCATTGCGTAGAGCGTCTGTCTGTCATGCCAATGGTTCCGGGTTCGATTCTCTGCAAAGGCACTTTTTTTTAATTAATTTTTTTTTAGTTGTATCCATTAACGATAGTTTCATTTGGACTTTAGACACGACCCTCCATCTCAAAGTCATGTTTTGCACACACGAGTGAGCCTTTAAGGCTTTGCCTCTTCTTGTTGTCATTCTCGGTACAGGAAGGTTGTTTATGCACTGCCTTGAATCTCTGTTTGTCTTTGGAGGAACTTGATCATTGATGTTGTTAATGCATTCTTTTTCATATTTTGTTTTTTTTACTCTTGTTGTTATTTATTTGGTTCAGATTTATTAATTAGCGACGTCTGATTTGTTTTTGTTGTTGTTGTTGACGTTATTCGTCGATATTTATTTGTTAGTGACGTCCAACGTCTCCACTGTAGACTCGTAAGGAAAGAATTATGTGAACGTTTTGTGATTATCCGATGCGTTTTTGATGTGTGTATATGAATTTGTTCAAAGTTAACCATGGGCTCATTTTGTCGCACACACTGACACATTTGTGCGCACTCTTATGCACAGACCTATGCATGTAGGTAGATGCACATATGCTGACATTCACAAGCAAAGGAGCCGCTGTAGCTCAGTTGGTAAGTCCCAGTCGCTAGCTCGTAATCCGTCAGGTTTGCGAGTGCGCGGGTTCGAGCCCAGCTCGGTTCACAGTGATGTGTCCTTGGGAAAGGCACTTTACTCCTCCTCACTCCACCCAGGTGTAAATGGGTACCTGACGTCAGTTGGGGGGGAAAAGTCCTTGGGATGAGACTTTTCAAAAACCGAGGTCCCGTGTGCGAACGCATGCACAAGATCTTGCACACACGTTAAAGCCCCCCCCCCCCAATCCCACTATTCGGTACGAGTGGGTCGTGTGTGCCGGTGGGATGGATGACACGAATTCACATAGCACGCATCCTGTGCGCTATTAATGGTCTGAATGAAGACCGGTGCGCGCGGGGCAGGATAAACATCCCAACTGAAGAAGTATGCATACAAAATATTTGCGCGCACACACATACATGCACACATACGCCAGCAGATTTTGTGTGTGTTAAAACTTTCTCTACAGTACTGATCATTTTCTTAGATTCTGCATGTGGGTTTTTTCCTTCATTCTTTTCTTTATCTCCCCCCCCCCCCCCCCCCCCTCCCTCTTCCTTTTTTTCTGCTTCTATTTTATTTCCAATCAGAAATCATCAGAGAATAACTGCAGTGGAATCCTGATAACTCCAAAACGGATAGCTCAATAACAACTGGATAACTCGCAATAAGTTTTGGGGTCCCAGTTTAATTTAACAATCTTTATGCTAAAAATGTCTTTTTATTTCTAGATATTGGCTATAATATAATAATAATAATAGTACATTTATATAGCGCTTTACCTCAGATGAGCCCAAAGCGCTTTGCAATCAATTATTCATCAACAGACAAACAAAAACAACATTCAAGAGTGACATCAACCATCCAACAGCGCATATACAAAGCAACTCTCTCTCTCTCTAACACACGCACACACACACACGCACACATATTTACACACAATTATTGATGCCAACTCGTTCATACCCCATTCGGTAAGCCACAGCAACCAAGCCGCATGGACTGACCACATACACCAACACACATACACAAACACCATCACACACAACGTACGCACGCAGACAGACGCACAGACACGCACACAGACACACACACACATGGCTATGTCAAAAATAAAACTTCAGTCCCTTCAATTTTGACTTAACTCCTTCACTGCCTGTCACGGATATTTCCATCAACTTCCGGTAACCTATAAACTGCCCCGTCATGGAAATATCCGTCGTAGGGTTATTCTAAGAGTTCCCCTTTTCCTATCCATACGCTTTACGCAGTATGTTCGAATGCATGTGAGAGTGTTCTCAAAGGATAGTATAATATTCAATTCCCTTTCAGAAAAGCATAGAAAAATGGTGTTTTACGTCCTCTCGGTAGCAACAGACACATATGGGACATTTGTAAATACAAAGATGGTGGGAACAATACTGGAGGCAATGCCCGGAGGCAGTGCAACACCAGTAAAGTCCTGATTTTTTAACAGTGCAGATACTGAGATAGGTGTAGCGATTTTCATGATATTATATTTTCCCCCCTGTTAATATGTGAAGCTAAATGGTCTTTGTAAAGCACTTTTTGTGCATGTGGTGCAGTTGCTGAATGAGTCCCTACTCAAACTTTTAATGTATGAAAACCCTTTTGTGTTAATAACTTGTTTTAGTTTACGATAGCATGTGTCTATTATCCTGGTGGCTTGATTTGATCAAAAGCAGAATATTTTGAATTATTTACTCGGAGAGAGAGAGAGAGTGTGTGTGTGTGTGTGTGTGAATGAGAGAGGTGCAGAGAGTGGGTGAACAAGAGAGTGTGACTGAGAGATAGAGAGAGAGAGAGAGAGAGGGGGAGAGAGAGTGTGTTTGTGAAAGAGAGAGAGCGGGTGAACAAGAGAGTGACTGAGAGATAGAGAGAAAGGGAAAGTGTGTGTGTGTTTGTGAATGAGAGAGAGAGGCATAGAGATAGAGAGTGACTGGGAGATAGAGAGAAAGAGAGAGGGAGAGTGTGTGTGTTTGTGAATGAAAGAGAGAGAGGCAGAGAGCAGGTGAACAAGAGAGTGACTGAGAGATATATAGATAGAGAGAGAGAGAGAGAGAGATAAGAGAGTGACTGGGAGATAGAGAAAGTGACAGATATATATATAGAGAGAGTGACTGAGAGATAGAGAGTGACTGTGACAGAGACAGAGAGAGTGTGTTTGTGAATGAGAGAAAGAGGCAGAGAGCGGGCGGGTGAACATTTGAGAGTGACTGAGAGAGATACAGAGAGAGAGAGAGTGTGTGTGTTTGTGAATGAGAGAGATAGGCAAGAGAGTGGGTCAGAACAAGAGAGAGTGAATGAGTGAGAGAGAGAGAGAGAGAGAGAGAGAGCACTATCCACTCCATGTGATAAACACAAGTGTCCATTCTCAGCTGACACTAAATATCCAGGCGACGACGGAGAAAAAAACCATGCGACAATATTTTAATTGTTGAGATCGTCAAAAAACACATGACATGTTTTAATTGGTTGGTGTAGTAGGAACATGTTAATTCATTATTATATATAAAATATTGATGTGTGTGTGACTGTGTTTTCATAGTTTGTTTGGTGTGATGATCGTGCTTGCTAATAAAGTAAGTTACCATTGAAATTGAAATGGAATTGTCCTGTTCTTGTGAAATTGTATTATTTTGTTTTCAGTTTAGCCAGAATATATATTATTCAGAATATTTGATCGATTGCCTAGCCTTTATTGTGTGAGTGTGTGAGGATTGAAGATCAAATTAAGAGAAGATATGAGTCCCATTTCAAGGTCTTCAAAGTCCTTTAAAACAGACTTTAACCCTTTCACCGCCAGCCATATTTCAGCCCAAAATTTCCATTAAATCTACCTGGGTAGAGAACAAAATCCATCTACAGTATTGGGGGGATTCTTCTGTGACATATATACAATAAGGTCTGTCCTTACTTCCCAAAACTAAGACAATAGGATCTTTGGATAATGGACCCCATTTTTATGCCTTTTAGTGACATAGAAGTTAAATCATTGTGGTGCTAAAATGCGACGTTGGCGGTGAAAGGGTTAACTGTACCGCTTTGAGGGTGCATAAATTATACTGCCCTGTAAGCTTTTTGTTTTGTGTACATTTAAAAAAAATTAACAAAATAATAATAGTGCATTTATGTAGCGCTTTACCTCAAATGAGCCCAAAGCGCTATTACCATTCAAATATTCATCAACAAATAGACAACAAAAATAGTGTTTAAGAAAGACACAAACCAGCAGCAACGCATATACAAAGCAACTCTCTCTCTCTGCTTTTAAAGAAGCAAAGTAGTCGAACTTCTTGAATTTCGTAGTCTCCTTTCGAAACTAATTCTTCTTGTTGTCTTTTTAAAAAACAGTGTGATTTTGAATATACTTTTGAGTAAAATGTCTTTATACAGTATTTTACGGACTACAAGGTGCACCTGATTTTAAGGCCCCCCCCCAAAAAAAAAAAAAAATTGAGACGAAATTCAGATTTTGTTATTATAGTTTCTTACTATATTATCAGTCACATTATAAGGCGCAGGGGTCTCAGTCTTGGAGAAAAAAAAGTATCGCCTTATAGTCCGTAAAATACAGTAGCATGGTGCATCTTCTTCCGTTTTTGGACGGAATCCGTTTTTTAAATATTGCCCAAAACGGAAATTCCGTTTTTGAAAAGAATTCGCCCAAAAAAAAAAAAAAAAAAGCGTGTTGACTTATAAGTTCTATGCCTTGGAATGCATCCATTGTCTTTTAATTTATGAATTATCGTCAGCATCTGGGGGGCTTGGCCCCCCAGAACCCCGACCAGGGCGTTGCCCCTGGATCCCACCAGGGGCCTAGCGGCCCCTGGACCCCACATTCAGTTTTTTTCTTTTCAGTCAGATGCACCCATGCAGTAGTTTTGTTGTGCATGTTATACATTTCTTGCATTTTCTGTCAGAAAAAAAAGCAGCAGAAAAAAAGATTTATTGACTATATTAGAATCCAACAGATTTACCGTATCGTACGAACTTAGCAAGGCGCACCTGGTTATAAGGCGCACCCCCAAAATTTGACACAAAATTCAGAAAAATGTATGCATTAGGCTGAGGTCAGATTGAGATGGAAGACTGTGAAGTGCAAATGCTTGTTAGTTCATCACGGTTGGATTATGTTTGTGTTACTTTTTGTTTGGAATGGGCAGGTTTACTTTTTGTGGGTGTGGGTTATTTTTTCCTTGAATAGAATTCCTTTTTAAAACAACAAGTGGAATTCATTGTTATATTAAAGGCGCGAAAGGTCTCTTTCTGGTTTTGCCTGTTGTCTGTTGTTTCGACGAAGAGAGAAGAGAGAATGAGAGAGAGAGAGAGAGAGAGAGAGAGAGAGAGAGAGAGAGAAGACATTTTATCGACTAAACACATACAGAGAGAGAGAGAGAGAGAGAAGACATTTTATCGACTAAACACATACACAGAGAGAGAGAGTGAGCAGGGAAGAAAAGAGAGAGAGAGAAGACTAATTTTATACGACTAAACACATACAGAGAGAGAGAGAGAGAGAGAAGACATTTTATCGACTAAACACATACAGAGAGAGAGAGAGAGAGAGAGAGAGAGAGAGAAGACATTTTATCGACTAAACACATACAGAGAGAGAGAGAGAGAGAGAGAGAGAGAGAGAACAGAGAGAGAGAGAGAGAGAGAGAGAGAAATGAAAAGAGAGAGAGGGGACATTTTATTGACTAAACACATACACAGAGAGAGAGAGAGAGAGAGAGAGAGAGACATTTTATAAACACATACAGAGAGAGAGAGAGAGAGAAGACATTTTATCGACTAAACACATACACAGAGAGAGAGAGAGAGAGACAAGACATTTTATCGACTAAACACATACAGAGAGAGAGAGAGAGAGAGAGAGAAGACATTTTATCGACTAAACACATACAGAGAGAGAGAGAGAGAGAATGAGAGAGATGACATTTTAGAGACTAAAGACATACACAGAGAGAGAGAGAGAGCAGGGAATGAAGAGAAAGAGAGATAGCAGGGAAATGAGAGAGAGAGAGCAGAGAAAGAGAGAGACAGACACAGAGAGAGAGAGCAGAAAATGAGAGAGAGAGAGAGAGCAGGAAATGAAACAAACATACACACACACACACACAAGTACACTTGTCACACATACATATAGTTTCCCAACATTTCATGTGCCTCCCTACAGAGTACACTACACACACGCTCACTCTCTCTCTCTCTCTCTCTCTCATAAAAACAGATGTACACACGCACACACACACACCTCACTTCCATTATATCATTCTTTAGTAAAAAAGGCGTGAACATGAAGAACATCAGAGAGAGACAGACAGACAAAAAAAAATTTCTTCGGATTTTACGAACACAAGACATTCACAGATGGCAGCACTCGACAACAAAGTAATCATCATCTACAATCCTTTTTATTGGCCAAACCCAACACATAAAGGAATGCATCGCATCGTTCATTGAAATCACATCGCTGGCTTGACTGTGTAGACTGTCCAACAAAAAACAAACAAAAATTCAGTCCACACTCAAGCAATAACATCCCCCCCCCCCCTCTCCCTCTTCACTTCTAAACATCTACCCCTCCTTTTCATTTTTAGTACCAAGTCCTGTTTGCTTTTAAATGTTAATACATTACTTTTACTTTTCTGGTTAAGTGAGCGGAAGAAAGATTTAAAAAAAAAAAAAACGACTGAATTTTTTGGTATTACAGTCAAACCTCCATAAAAAGACCTCATTTAAGATTTTTTTTTTTTTTAACAGATGTTGAATTATTACTATTCATAACAATGATTTCCTTAGTAAGACCCCCTCCAATCTTAGACCGATTTTTCTCGGCTTTTGGGAAGTCTTAAAACAGAAGTTTGACTGTATTTAAAAATAATAAAATTTAAAAAAAAAGCTGCCAGCAACTGCGATTTAAAATAGAAGCAATGATGGTCATGAGAGATCAGTTCAATGCGCAGCCGTCTTTTACAATAAAGAAACTGGAAATGAGTTTGTACTGTACTGGATGCTTACAAAGAGTTACAAAGCAGCACATTAGTGAAGCTGCCTCAGCCTTTTAGCATAAAACGGAGACATAACACAGAAATAAACAACACAAAATCAATAAAAAAAAGTTTGTTCAGATGGCAAAGGTAAAGATGTGCCACCCCCCCCTGCATTTCTCGGTTAATTCTATTTTTCCGTTTTTGCCTTTCTTACCATACATAAAGCTGTATTTTAGGAACATATTCAGCTAATAACCTTTTTGGAATACTAACCCTAACCCTAGCCCTAAACCTAACCCTACCCCCCACTGCAGTACACCGCGATTTGTCACAGTTGTGGTTCGTTGCGTTTTTCCGTCTTATAGAGTGGGGGGTAGGGCTAGGGTTAGGGTTAGGGTTAGTATTCCAAAAAGGGTTATTAGCTAAAAATGTTCCTAAAATACAGCTTTATGTATGGTAAGAAAGGCAATAACGGAAAAATACAATTCACTGAGATAGGTAGGGGGGGGTGGCACATCTTGACCTTTACCGAATTGTAATTATGCTGAACATGAAACGGAGACATAACACAGAAATAAACAACACAAAATCAATAAAAAAAAGTTTGTTCAGATACTGAGGAAAAGATACTAAATAGCCAGAGGAAAAAAAGAGAGAGAGAACTGAAGCAGCTCAAACTGAACATTAAAGAGACAAAAACACTCCTACTCGACATTTGTGATGCAGCACAGGAAAACCAGGCTAATGTCGTAAATGATCACTTTTGACTTATTCATATTTTCAGAAAGGCCAGAGACAACAGATTAACAGGCAAAAAACAGAATTCATCTATCTCTAATAGTTTATTTTGAACAAATTTTTCAATGAATCAAATCTCTCTCTCTTTCTCTCTTTCTTTCTCTCTCTCTCTTTTTCTCTCTCTTGTGGCTGGCCGACTTTAGCTGGGTATTCGCGTACTGCATCACATTTTATTATTTTAAATCTTGAAGCAATGCAATATTATCGAAGAGCCAAAAAACAAAAAATTGAATTTTAAAAAAAATTCACGAATAGTAAAAAGCAAAAATGCAAACCTTTCTTTAGTCAAAAGCAAACACCCTACTTGACATTTTAAAAACAATCTTGAAGCGATAATATCGAAGAGTGAAACAAAGCTAAAACAAACTTAACAAAAAACAAGAGAAAGAAACAACCGGAGAAAACAAATGAATCGACTCAAACCATTTATAGATACCTTTCTTTATAGCAAAAAGAGAAAACAGAAGTTAAGTTGTAGTCTTGTTGTTTAACCCCTCATGTTGTCGACTTTTAGTCTAAAAACTTATCGTCCCCCCCCATTCCATGAAAATAACATCTATTTTATTACTAATTTTAACCATATCCCTAATCCAATCAAGGCAAAAAATATGCTTTCTCAGCGAAATCTTGTTAATAACAAAATTGTGTGTGTGAGGGGGAGAGGTGTGTGTGTGTGTAGCAAAACAATAGGTTTTGCCAAAGAAAGCATAGTTCAAACCACCAAATAAAAAAACAAGTCGACAAATTTTGTGAAAAACTAACTGAAAGTAATGTAAATATTAAGTATTAGGTACTTTATAGTCACAGAGGCGTCTGTGAAATTTGGGTTGCTCCCACCTGGAGAATGCGTCGCAGCCAGAGGCGTGCCACCCAATTTATAAAAATAATATTTGTGCATGCGATTTTTGTGACTGATGAGGAAGGAAAGGGGGGGGGTAAATTTTGACCAAATGACAACTTTTTTGTTGCCACTGGGTTTAACGTGTGCTAAGTGCATGGGCACACAGGACCTCAGTTTATCGTCTCATCCGAAAGACTCCATGTTCAGACCGTAAGGCCTAGTGCAAAGTGAGAAGAAAAATCCCCTGTACCCAGGTTCGAACTCGGGTTTGCTTGACACAAGGCGAACGCGTTACCCCACTGTGCCACTCTGCACTCTACCAGATTGGATGTCATCACCAAAAAAGCCAACAAACCAAAGCCTGCAATAGTAAACTTTGATCAAACACTAATAATATAAGACCACCATACTAACAAAATGTGAAGTGAATCTGTACAGCGGTTCAGTGAGATACTAAGTGGACACACAAACATACAAAACAAACCCAGACACGGATCAACATAATATCCCTACACTATACAAAGAGGGCGGTGGGTTAGCAAACATTCCAATCAAAACAACAACAATTTCAACCAAACAAAAAATTTAAATTATACCAGGTTAGAATATTTGAAGGAAGATGGCAAACACTCTTGGATTATTATTTTAAATTTGGAAGCGTATGGACATTTCCACAGTAATGAACTAATTTACATTCAATGCAAGCTAAAGCATACATTTGCAATGTAATTATAATATAATTATATACATATATATTTAATAATAATAATGACAATTTTTATAGCACTTATGTGTGTGTGTGTGCTGAGTGTGTGTGTGTGTGTGTGCTGAGTGTTTGTGTGTGTGTGTGTGTGTGCTGAGTGTGTGTGTGTGCTGAGTGTCTGTGTGTGTGTGTGTGCTGTGTGTCTGTGTGTGTGTGTGTGTGTGTGTGTGTGTGCTGAGTGTCATGTGTGTGTGTGTGTGCGTGTGCTGTGTGTGTGTGTGTGTGTGTATGCTGAGTGTGTGTGTGTGTGTGTGTGTGTGTGTGTGTGTGTGTGCTGAGTGTGTGTGTGTGCTGAGTGTGTGTGTGTGTGTGCTGAGTGTGTGCGTGTGTGCATGCATTTGCTGGTTCCAAAGAGTCGTATGCATAGTCACTACTCCAAACTCAAGTATCACACAAATCACATTTTTTAAATTAATACAAGTTAGAGGGAAAAAAAAGTACAGAATTGTATTGTTTTGTTGCTAAAATTGTTCTAACACAAATGTGACCCAGCACCACGAAAGGGACATTAAGTGTCAAACTGACCATTTTGAGAAAATTGTACATTTGAAAACTTCAGACAATTCTCCTTCTAATGATACAAGAACCATTCTTGTATCTTTTTCCGTTCCAGAGTTATGAGCATTTACAGTTAGTAAGGTGAGCGTCGGCCATTTTGAGAAAACAGTTTAAGTCTAACCAAGCTGAAGAAAATGCATTGACCTACTCGTTTTAAAGCACTTATTAGAGACCATATTAAAGATTGTTATTTATAAATATAAAAAAATAAGATGTTAGAGAACACGAAAATGCCCATAACTCAAAATTGATTAAAAAAACAAGATTTTTTTAACTTTTCAAGCCTGTTGTGAGAAACTAGCCCAGCGACTTAATGTCCCTTTCGTGGTGCTGGGTCACCAATGATCAAACCCGCCATGATCCAATAATAAAAAAACGAGGAACAGAAAACATGAACATTGTCATTTAAAAAAAAAAACTTTCGTCATTCCAATCCATTTTCGGTTCAACATAGTTAAACGCCGACTATTTTTAGCTACAAGATGCAGGAACGAACATTGATTTGCAGCGACAATGACTTCAATTTATTTTTAGTACTTTGAAAATGCAACAACAAAAACCAAATGAACTTAACTCACACAAAATCCAGACGCTCAGATATTCAAGCCTACATAAATATTTATTTTCTCTACATTCGAATGGATCAAAGAATATATGCAAATTACTCCCAATTTTGTTTTTGTTTAAAAAAAAAAATGGGCTGAACACAATCTTTAGTAGTTAAATCATACGTGAAGATGGTAAATTATTAAACATGCACTGGCAATATGCAAAAGATAAATAAGATGATGACCAAAAAAAAAATGCAAGACAGTCAAAAATTAACATACAAACTACCCATTCGAAATGATACAGAGAACGAAATGGTTCATATTTGTGACCCCGCACCACGAAAGGGACATTAAGTGTCAACCTGACCATGCTAAGAAAACTACACATTTGAAAACTTCAGACAATTCTCTTTCTAATGATACAAGAACCATTCTTGTATCTTTTTCTGTTCCAGTCTCAGTTATGAGCATTTAAAGTTTAAGTCGGGTGAGTGTCTGCCATTTTTAGGAAAACAGTCTACTGTCTAGCTTTAGCTGAAGAAAATGCATTGACCTACTCGTTTTAAAACACATATAAGACCATTTAAAGACCATATAAAAGATTGTCCTTTATAAATATGAAAAATATTAGAGAACAAGAAATTACCCACAACTCAAAATCGACCAAAAATGACATTTTTGACTTTCCAAGCCTATTGTTAGAAACTAGCCCAGCGACTTAATGTCCCTTTCGTGGTGCGGGGTCATGTTTAGTATATTAAAAAAAGGTGTGTTTACAGTATACAAAGTAAAGGAACAAATTAACAAGGTGTGGAAAGGTACCTGGGAAAGGGAAACACACGACGTTTCGAGTCGTAGACTCTTCTTCCGAAACGTCGTGTTTCCCTTTCCCAGGTTCCTTTCCAAACCTTGTTATTTTTTTCCTGTTCTAAAAGGTACAGCAGTCACTCTTCTTCATACAAAGTAAAGGTTCAGCATTATTTATAAACGAACAATAAATAAGCAATTTAACAAAGACCATTTAGAACATACTGAAGCTACAGTATAAATCAATAAATAAATAGTGGCCCGTGTAATAATTATAACAACAAAAAAGAAAGTCAACGCAAACTGTTTTTAAGTACAAAGCATGGCAAACCGAAACTGATATGATGATTGATTAATAATAATAATAACAATAACACTACCAATAAGCACCGTTGAAAAATTCAATACCCTATAACTGGTTATTATGAGGACAGTATATATTACACTGTTTAATTATTCACAACAAATTAAAACAAAGTCGAAATTAAAACCCAGAAGAAACTGTTTAATTATTTTAAAAAAACAGAGAGCAAAACAAGATTTATTATTTTTTTTAAATTATCAATTTTTTTATGTTTTATTTTTTGTTGTTTTCCCAAGCTAATGCCTGTTTAATTATTAACCAGCAAGTAAGCAAATGAAAAAGCAAAACATAAAAATTAAACAAAAGCATACACGCTCAAGTCAAACATGAAATTGGTGATCATAACCATAATGGAATTTTCATAATTTTGACATCAAACATGCACAGTTCTAGTCAAACTAATAGAAAAGATTAGCATAATGTTAGAGGGAGGGAAATACATGTGACCCAGCACCACGAAAGGGACATTAAGTCGCTGGGCTCGTTTCTCACAACAGGCTTGGAATTACCTCCCTTATAAGACCCCTCCCTTACAAGACCTCATTTTTGATGATTTTTGGAGGTCTTATAAGGGGGGATGCGTACTAACGTGGAATGTACACATCGTCCTTAGACGTGGAAAATACGTTTCGTTCTAACATGGAATGTACGGTTGGGCCTAACGTGTGGAAACTCCCGTCCGTCCTAACGTGGAATGTACGTTTCGTCCTAACGTGGAATGCAAGTTTCTTCCTAACGTATACGTATGGATACGTGGGGTTTTCCACGTTAGCCCCATTAGGGGACATTCCACGTTAGGACAGAATGCACATTCCACGTTAGGCCGAACAGGAATTTTCCACGTAAGGCCCACTGGGACATTCCACGTTAGGACGAAAGGTACATTCCACGTTAGGCCGAAGGGGAGTTTTCCCACGTTAGGCCCAATGGGACATTCCACGTTAGGACGAAATGTACAAGACGCCATTTTTCTTTCCACCTTAGGCCGATTTTGCACTTTTCCCACGTTAGGACGAACTGTATTTTCCACGTTATTCAAGGGACCCTTAAAAGGGAGGTCCCACTGTACCTCTGAAAACTTCAGACAATTCTCTTTCTACAAGAACCATTCTTGTATCTTTTTTTTCCGTTCCCCGAGTTACGAGCATTTATATAGTTAGTAGGGTGAGCGTCAGCCATTTTGAGAAAACACAGTCTATAAAGTCTAGCCTAGCTGAAGAAAAGGCATTGACCTAGTCGTCTTAAAAAACCACTTACCGTATTTTACGGACTATAAGGCGATGCTTTTTTCCTGGACTGAGACCCCTGCGCCTTATAATGCGACTGATAATATAGTAAGAAACTATAATAACAAAATCTGAATTTTGTGTCAAATTTGAGGGGTGCGCCTTATAATCAGGTGCGCCTTGTAGTCCGTGAAATACGGTATATTAAGACCATGTTAAAGATCATCCTTTATAAATATGAAAGATAAGGTGTTAGAGAACACGAATATACCCCTAACTCAAAATTGACCCCCCAAAAAAAAAAAAAAAAAAAATCTTTGACTTTGCAAGCCTGTAGTGAGAAACTAGCCCAGCAACTTAATGTCCCTTCCATGGTGCTGGGTCAAGATTGTACAAACACTAGTGCATGGGTGCAAATCCACAAACAGGCAAGGCAGGGATCCAGGGGCCGCTTTAAGTCCCCTGGGGGGACAGGGGGCCCCAAGATGAAGAAAAAGCAAAATCATACTCAATTGAATTTGAAGCTTATTCCAGGCTTGTAAAGTGATAATTCAATTCAACACTTTTTTCCCCCTTGAACTTTGAATCCATTTTTTGGGTGTGGTCAAAAGCTTATTCCAGGCTTGTAAAGTGATAATTCAACACTTTTTCCCCCCCTTGAACTTTGAATCCATTTTTTGGGGTGTGGTCAAAAGCTTATTCCAGGCTTGTAAAGTGATAATTCAACACTTTTTCCCCCCCTTGAACTTTGAATCCATTTTTTTGGGTGTGGTCAAAAGCTTATTCCAGGCTTGTAAAGTGATAATTCAACACTTTTTTCCCCCCCTTGAACTTTGAATCCATTTTTGGTGTTGGTGGTCAACATTTTTGAAAAAAACAGGCGGCGCTTTTTGTAGCCGAGGACAGGGTGCATCCATGCTAGCGTTTAAAAGAAGAAGAAGAAAAACGCCTCTACAGAGCGCTGGACAAGAGAAGAAGCTACCCTCAATCAAGCGTTTTGGCCCTGAACTCCTTACACTCTAAGGGGAATGGGCCCGACACCCGGGTCATGACTCTGGGTGTCCCTCTGCTGTCATTGGTTTTTTTTTTTCTTCTTCATCATTACAATTTTTAATTATGCTATTCTAAAACTCATATCACAACCGACGTTGGGCCGAAATAAATAACAATGAATCATCTCCGTGCATGATCCTTTAATATTATTATTATTATTATTGCTAACGAATGAATGGAATGGAAGAACGAATGAATGAATGAATAGAATAGAGAAATGAATGAATGGATTAATGAATGAATAGAATGAATGAATAGAATGGAAGAATGAATGAATGGATTAATGAATGAATAGAATGAATGAATGAATGAATAGAATGGAATGGAAGAATGAATAGAATGGAAGAGTGAATGAATGAATTGAATGGAAGAATGAATGAATGAATTGATGGATGAACTGATGGATGAATGGATGAGTTCATGAACGGAAAAATGAATGGATAAATGAATGAATGAATGAATGAACAAATGAATTGTTGAATGAATGAATTGTTGAATGAATGAATGAATTGTTGAATGAATGAACGAACAAGAAAATGCATAAATGAACAAATATGAACAAATGGATAGCTATGAATGAATGGACACGCGCATGAATGAATATAATGCAATGCCCTTAAGTCGAAATGAACAAGGAATTGAATGAATGGGACTCGGGAAACACAAAGAAGGAAAATAAATTATCAAACAACGGAGGGGGTAAAGAAATGATGTGGGACATAAGGTAAATGATACAGAGGGAGTGGGAAGAGGAGGGGGACAAAGAGGGAAAGTGAAAGAAGAAGACGAATGAAAGGCCGGTAAAGGTCAAGATGTGCCACCGCCCCTACATTTCTCAGCTCTCCCCGCATTTTCACACTTGCCTTTCTTACCAAACATTAAGCTGTATTTTATGAAACCTTTTCAGCTAATTATCTTTGTTGAATAACTAATCGCAGTCATGATAAAGGCCATTATCTAATAGGACCCCCCCCCCCCCTTCCCCCCCCCCCCCCCCCCCCCCCCCCCCCCCCCCCCATGTAGTGCAGTACACACAACAGCCGCGCAGTCCTGGTTCATTGCGTTTTTCCGTCTTGCCTTTATCTTCTACTATTATTGAATGCATGTGTTTAATTATATAAATGGATGAAAATTAGTGTTAAATATAGCAAACGATAGAGGATGAAGTACTCAATCTGCAGTAAGAAAGGCAAGACTGAAAATGTGGAAACAACCGAGAAATGGAGGAGGGGGGGGAGGGGGAGGGGGCGCTTCATCTTGACCTTTACCGAAAGGCCAATAGAATTAGAATCCAGAAAGGGACTGGGGAGGGACGTGTGTAGTGAATAAACTGGGTAATAGGGGGTGTATCAGGGGTGGGGTGAATGCGGACTCATATAATGACTGTCTAGTAGATCTCAAAGGACGGGTGGACACATTTGTATGGGCAAGAAAACACCACAGAGAAATATGAACTATTCCACATCATCTACACATCATCTACACATATCACATCATCAGGAAAGTTTGTCATTTTATGTCTGTTTTTTTTGGTGTCAGTTTCTTCAATCTGGAATACATGTGTTATGCAGCATTAATAATAATAATAATAAAGACATTCATAGAGTTCTAGACGAACTACTCATGGCGCTTAACAAAAAATTTATTAAAAAAAAATTCACTCCACATGCAAGATTACATCATATATATATATATATAGGAACATACTCAGACACGCTCGCATTCCCACTACGTAAAACACATACTCATACTATGTGAGTCATAGATATACAAACCTGCACACGCATATATACACATTGGCATACACAAACGCATCCTTCCCTCCCCCACACACAAACACACTCACATCAACGCACTGTGAAACACACACACATATGCACGCGTGCACAAACACACACACACACACACATGCGCGCGCACGCACACACACAAACAAACTCAGTTACTACATGCCCCGTTCCCCTCCTCCCATGTAATCCGCGCACACTTCATTCATGCAGACCCATCACAAACACTAGCGTTGAGAGAATAAAAGCATTACAAGAAATCATTTATGGTATTTCAACCCGGGGAATGCTCAATTCTAAACTAAAAAGGGTGACAACATTCAAAATATCACAATTCACACAGTCATTATTTGCATCGCGAAACCGACCTTGATAAAGAATTTTTTGTTAAAAGCACACAATTCCTACATTAAACAAAGCAATACTGATCATAATATTATAACGTTTATTGTATGCACGCTATATTATTATATTAATACAACAAGATCCTGAATAATATTACGGGGAGTTATGATCTAGTTTACAACTGAACCCTCTTATACAATTCTACATCTAAAAATGGTTATGTTCACATAATATTTATGTACATTGGGTTTAGGAAGTCCGAACAATCCTGACGTCCATAAATGTGTACAGTCAAACCTCTATTACATGACCCTCCGTTAAAAGACATCCTCTCAGTTAAAGACCCCCCACGCCACGTGTCACATTCCCTCTTATGCTAGGAAGATTTCTTACCAGAGGGAAAACACGTGAAAACCGTGATTTTGACACGTGATGTGGTGGGTCTTTAAGACTGATTTTTCTGGAACGGATTAACCCCCTGACTGCCACCAACGCATTACGTACTGACCTGGTGACATCACCAGATGAAGAAGATTACCCTGATATGCTGGCCTTCGCTCTAACACAGTCAAGAGTGTAATAATATCCCCAGACCATTTTGCCAGATTGTCTCTATCAGTAATGTCTTTGTCACGGCATGATTTGCCCAATGGTTTTTTTCTTTAATTTTCTCTGGCAGTCAAGGGGTTAAGGTAGCTTTACTATAATTATTCTATGTACAAAACTGACCTCTGTTATAAGAGCCTTCCAATTTAAGACCCATTTTTTTCCAGACTTTTTGGAAGTGTTTAAAATACAGGTTTGACTGTACTGATAATGCACAATCTTGAATCATCTACTGCATTCAAAACAAACCACAGGCATGCATGCATACATGCCTGTACAAATTCACACACAAACACGTGGAAACACACACATGCTCACGCACACGCACACACACACACATGCATGTACGCACACGCACACAGACACGCACACACATAAACACACACACACACATAGCTTAATAGAGGCATTGCGACTTTTTTTTCCCTGTCTGAGCATGAACAAATGGTTAATTCATTATCTTTCTTTCACAATTTATTTTGTTCACATTTCACTTTCACCATAAGTTCCCTAAAAGCATAAATAGGCAGACAGACAGACAGACAGACAGACAGACAGGCAGACAGGGCAGAAGGTACATGTACGCATGTGTTGATGACAGGTCAGTCATAGGCCCTTAAAATACAATACAAACAAAATCCTTTGCATATGAGTGGGAGTGGTAACACACAGAGAGAGAGAGAGAGAGAGAGAGAGAGAGAGAGAGAGAGAGAGAGAGAGAGAGAGAGAGAGAGAGAGAGAGAGAGAGTGTGTGTTTGTGTGTGTGTGTGTGAGAGACAGAGATAGAATGTGTGTGTGTAGTGTGTGTGCGAGTGTGCGAGTGTGTGAGTATGTGTGTGTGCATGCACATGCATGTTAAGTGTGTGTGTGTGTGCGACAGAGTGAGAGAGAGTGCGACAGAGGGAGAAATATTGTGTATGTGAGAGAGAGAATGTGTGTGTGTGTGAGTGTGTGCATGCACATGCGTGTTAAGTGTACATGTGTGCGTGTGCGACATAGTGAGAGAGAGTGCGACAGAGGGAGAGAGAATGTGTGTGTGTGTGTGTGTGTGTGTGTGTGTGAGCACTCACATGTGCTTGTTAAGTGAGTGAGAGAGAGAGAGAGAGAATGTGTGTGTGCGCTTAGAGTGTATGCATGTGTGTGTGTGTGTGTGTGTGTGTGTGTGCTTAGAGTGAATGTGTGTGTGTGAGCACTTGCATGTGCTTGTTGAGTGAGTGAGAGAGAGAGAATGTGTGTGTGCGTACATGTGCGTGCTTAGAGTGTGTGCATGTGTGTTTGGTGTGTGTGTGCATACATGTGTGTGTGTGTGCGTGTGTGTCCCCGTACGTGTGCGTGACTGTATGTGTGTGTTTGTGCTTAGAATGTGTGCATACATGTGTGTGTGTGTGCGTGTGTGTCCCCGTACGTGTGCATGACCGTATGTGAGTGTTTGTGCTTAGAATGTGTGCATACGTGTGCATGTGCGTAGAAGGCGGTGAATGAGTTAAGGAAGGGGGAGAGATAGAAGGATCCAGGAAATCTAATTTCCTTCTAACTCAGGGTTCCCAGGGCTTTCAGCTATCCCCAAGTAAGGACCTTGTAAGGACCTGTAGGTCTAAGGATAATCTCCATCTTTTAGCCAACGATCTTGAAAGGAACACTTTCCCAGCATTGTGAACAATGTCTAAGCAGATTACAGGTTCCCAGGGCTTTCAGCTATCCCCAAATAAGGACCCTGTAAGGACCCGTAGGCCTAAGGATAATCTCCATCTTTTAGCCAACGATCTTGAAAGGAACACTTTCCCAGCATTGTGAACAATGTCTAAGCAGATAGAAAAACAATGGCTGACACAGATATACACGTTTTCTCGCAAAACGACACAAGGATAAAGAACGAGATTTCAGTCCAATTTATCTTGACAACTCGCGGTGCATCGTTCGTCTGCTAAGCGGTCAGTTGAAACGGGAAGGTGGGGGAGGGGGGCAAGGTGAAGTAGATGCTGAGCAATGTTTCTCAAGCGTAAAAGTGCTGCTTCTGCTATCTATTTTGAGTATGGTCTTGCTGCTCAGGGCAGTTTTTAGCAGCTGTCAGGACTTGTAAGGACCTTCAAGTGAATGTAAGCACTTGTAAGGCCTTACTTGGAGATTTCAATTGGTCAAGACTTATAAGGACTGGTAAGGCCCCTAATAATGAACCCTGTAACTCTTCATTCTCTTAGAATGCATTCCCAAACTTAAATTCAGTCTGTAACATTACAAGAATTAACAATGACAAAAAAAACAACCACACACATTTTGATTATGGTACTAAATGCTTTTACATGGATACAACTACACAAAATGAAAAAACCCTGAAAGGCCGGGGTCTAGGGGTAATGTCCCCCTGCAGCTGAAGAAGAAAATGATTTCTTCTTTCTTCATTTGTCTTCTCTCAAAACTACTCTTTTCAAGTCATAGCCCGCTATGTTTCTTTTCAAAGTACTGTGCCCCTTCCATCCGCGTGTGTTTGTGTGCATGCGTGTTGTGTGTGTGTGTGTGTGTGTGTGTGCGGGTGTGGTGGGTTCGTGTGTGTGTTTGCGTGTGTGTGTCTGTTTAGTGCGTGCGCGTGTCTGTGTTTAGTGCGTGCGTGTGCGCGCGCGCGTGTGTGTATAATATATTTTTGCCATTTCTTTATTTATATATTGCTTGCTGGTTTATTCATTTATTATTGTAAGCGCTTAGGGCTTTTTTAAGATTAGGCGCTATAAATGCTTATTATTACTATTATTATTATTTATGAAGGTATTTTAGTTCACCTCTTTCCACAATGCATACAAATGCTTATTTAAAAGTGTTTGAAAAAGACAGTAGACACACAAAGATCTTGTTTGACAAATTTAAAAAAAAGGAAATTCCTTTTCTGGTAAAATTCAAAAACACGAAATCCTTGCATACCAGGAAAAGTTGTACCCACGCTTTTATGGGTTTTTTTTTCAAACCATGATTTTCCAGTAAAACAGAAACAATAATTTCACACACACACACACACACACACACACACACAGAATAAAAATATATGAACAAAATTACAAAAAAAACCAAAAAAGCCATTTTTCATAATTTAGTATATATATATATCAGCACAACCAGTCTTTAAAAAAAAAGGAACTAAAAATCTGAGGTTTTTAATCTTATTTTGGTAAATCAATTTGCAAACTGTGCACGCCCTAAATTGCACAGTTTTTCTGTCATGAAGACTTAAAAGCCCATTATCTTTATACACAACCTTCTGTCAATAAGTAGGTACCCACGCTTAAATACTAGCATAACATGTATGTGTTTGTGTCCGTGCTTGTTAATATCTGTGTGTGTGTGTGTGCGTGTGCGCGTGCGCGTGCTTGTCTGCGTGCCGTTGTGTGCTATTACGAGTTAGTTAGTTAGTCTGTTATAGCAAAGACTGTACAGGGGAAGATAAACATCCGGTCTCTTTTCCCTATATGAGTAGTGAGGACAGAAACACTGGTTATGTCCCTTTGAAGCGTGACACATTTTACACATCGATAGGCCAGTTGAATTCTCCGTTCAAGTTCCAGTCCGAGTTTTTGGATAGCCTCCACTGTGAATAGTGTACACGTCCCCACTAACGATAACTCTATCAGCCCGGTTCGCCGAGCTTTTAAGTAATCCATCTTACCCTTTTAGAATATCTTTGGTTATACAGGCATGGGAATTGTCAGAGACAAAAAACTCTGAAAAGCCCCCCAATTGAAGTATTTATTAACAAAAACGAAGTATTTAGTAACAAATTTCAATTTTTTTCGGACAATTCCCATGCCTGGTTATAGTCCCGTCAACAGCTATGGTTATCGCAGGACTGTCACCGCATAAAGTTCGACCACGTATAGCAAAACACAAATCCATGAAGCTTAACAACGTACAAAACCTGCAAACAAAAAACGTAGTACAATTCATAACATGACACTTCCATCATTATACCCTATAGCACATAAGTCAACACAGTGCTGGAAACGTGGAGCTACCATACTCTCATTTATCGGATCCAGGTTAAAAAAAACAGTAAAAAAGGATAACAAATACATACTAGTAAGCTAAAATATTTTAAAAAAAAGGCTATATAAGCAAATATGCACTGCAGAATGGACAACAGGTGCCCACTCAAGTGCGCAAGTATCACGCGTGGATGCCAGTGTACAATAAAAAAAAAACTGGCATGTCATAAATTGTAAAAAGGAAAAACGTGGAAGGGTTTACGAAGTGTATGTTATAATGCCTATTATGTTTTAGAAAGTAAGTTTTAATCTGTTGTTATCTTATGACTGTGTTGCCGGTTGTGGTATGTGGACCATGTTATCTTGTCATTTCTTATCACGTGTATGCGTTATTTGTTATTTTCTGATTTTACTTCATGTCTGATGTTCTATTTATATTTCAATTTGTAAAGCGCACAGAGCATGCTTATAGTGTGGAATGTTAGCGCTATAGCAAATCAAATTATTATTATTATTATGAGCGTATGTGTATGCATGCAGTTAACAGTCGATATGCAAATGATCTCACCGCTATAAATAACCACCCAATCACAGCCATTGTAGGTCCTCCTAGTTCCACATGCACGCAAACTAACACCAAGCTTAGTTGTCGGACATTGCTTATCTCAAAAATAATCATTTTTTTCCGTAACTCTAACTCGCTGTCAATGCGATGCGATTGTGACGATGCGAGTCGTGACTCACGTGAAACACTTCCGTCTAAAAACAATTCGACTACTTTCGCTCTATAATATCGTCGATGAAATTCAAAAACCTTGTATCTCGATTTGTTCCCGCCATCTTCCACCATCTAACAACTTTCTATCTGGGGTAAATGAGGTTGTGAAAATAGAAGAAAAACTTGTGAGTCCCAAATTCAGATCTAATTAAGGACAAAAACCTTGTATCTTCGTTCTTTTCAAGTCTAAAAAAAATGTTTTAAGTAATTTTAACGAAATGCAGGACTAAACTCGCAAGGTCTTGAACAACATATTCATCATAGTTAATCGATTGGGGTCAACGTGGTTAATCTTTAAAACAGTTTTTTCATTTTTCTCAAAAATACCAAAATTGAGATGCGAGGTTTTTGAATTTCACCGACGATATACTCAAGTAGACCCAAAGCATGAATTTCACGTGAATCATGACTCACATGGCCACAATCGCATCGCATTGACAGCGAATGGTATGTGGTGTTACTTAGCAGGCCTTTTATACTTCCGCCTATATCAAACAAAATGACAGTGGTTCTGCAAATAACGCGTCTGCCACTCGTTTCAGTCAAAAAACATCAAATCAATTTATACAGGTTGCTCAAGCTGGCAATTAATTGACCCACAAGACGTTTACTACTGCCCTTAAAAAAACACTAACAAAAAAACCTGTTCCGGACTAAAACATTTTATCACACACTTTTTACATTATTCAAACACGATTCGATTCAGATTTCTAAAAGCTTTTCTAGTTAATCCCTAATTCTAAAGGGTCATCCAGAATCGTATGACTGCATACGATGCGACTTGATCACGTGATCTCAAAGCGTGAATCACATTTGTTCTTGGAGTCGACCACGTGATCGAATTGTATTGTACACTGACTTGATAACATCACTGATGACGTCGCCAGATGAAGAGGAATAACTCTGATATTCTGCTTTTAGCTCTCTCTAACACAGTCAAGAGAGTTATATCCCCAGACCATTTTTGCTTGATTGGCTCTATTAGTTGTCTTTTTTTTCATGGCATGATTTGTGCAATGATTTTTTCTTTCATTTTCTCTGGCAGTCGAGGGGTTAAGCAAACACACAATAAAATAATACAGCGCGCTTTCGTTTCTTCAAAGTGATAGTCTACGCGTACCTATATACAACCCACTACAAACAATGCAACATCTGTGCACGCATATATTATACAAAGGTCACAGCTGTGAAACCAATTTCCTTTGGACATACTTTGCTCTCAGTCCCTCTCCCCCCTGACCCCACCCCACCCTCCAAAGCATTTCAAAAGTCTTTGTAATAGTGGACACACTCACAGACCTGTTCACCCCTTTTTTGCAAATTTGTCATTTCTGAAACAAAAAATAGTAATTTTGAAAAAAACCACGTAATCCAACGTGCGGACGATTCTTTTTCTTCACATAACCCGATTATATGCAAGCAATAGTGCACTGGGAGACCTTTAAAAACATTTTTAAGCCATGTATTGGCATTTTCTCTTTAAAACCCAGCTTACTTAGTCTTGTTGTTTTTTGTTTTTTTGTTTACAGTTTTTGCTTTTCATCTTGTTTGCTTCAGTTGTATTTCTTATTTATTTATGACGACAGGATGAAAAAAAGTTTTGTTTAGCTTATTCCTTTATCGTCATTAAAGATCATTTTGACTTGAATTGACTTGACTTGACTTGACTTGACTTGACTTGACTTGACTTGACTTGACTTAAACCTGTTCAGACTGCTTGTGGTCGCTTTGACGCCATCTTGAAACAGAATGACTGGGAACCGGAATGACTTTTCACAGCATTGTTTCAAAAGCATCGCTTGTCGACGCAATTGTAGTGGGTTTTTTTAATTTATAGGAATGGTTTGGGGTTTTTTTTCGTATTTTTTTCATCACCGTAATTATCATAATTTGACTTTTGTTTCGTAAAAATTACGGTAAAATCGTAAAGGTGAACAGGTCTGCTCTCACTCTCTGTCCTACAAACTACCGTGCAATGTGAACTAAAAGCCGCTAACGGTTCCCCTCAACGTTGGCCCATGCGGGCTGCTTATAGACTAATGCGGCTTATCTTATGGATTTGTTTCCATTCTATATTAATCAGTATAATAAAATTTGTGCCACCCCCCACCCCCCCCTGCATTTCTCGGTTAATTGTATATTTCCGTGTTTGCCTTTCTTACCAAACATAAAGCTGTATTTTAGGAACATTTTGAGCTAATTACCTTTTTGGAATACTAACCCTAGCCCTAACCCTAACCCTAACCCTACCCCCCACTATGTACTGCAGTACACCGCGATTTGTCACAGTTGTGGTTCATTGCGTGTTTCCGTCTTATTATAGGGTGGGGGGGGTAGGGTTAGGCTTAGGGCTAGGGTTAGGGATAGGGTTAGTATTCCAAAAAGGTTATTAGCTAAAAATGTTCCTAAAATACAGCTTTATGTATGGTAAGAAAGGCAATAACGGAAAAATACAATTAACCGAGAAATGTAGGGGGGGGCACATCTTGACCTTTACCAAAATTTGTTTCCAGCAACATTTTTCAGCCTATCTTGAGCATCAAATACACTCATATCATAATAATAGGAGAATTTCCATTTCTGTGTTGCTTCGTGCACTTGTGTAGTAGGCAGGCAAATCTACTGCTTTTTTTTAGTTTTTGCTTTAATAATAATAATAATAATAATAATAGTACATTTATATAGCGCTTTACCTCAGATGAGCCCAAAGCGCTTTACAATCAATTATTCATCAACAAATAGACAGCAGAAACAGGATTCAAGAATGACACCAACCAGCAACAACGCAACTTTGACACCTTCTTCTTTTGTGAGTGTAAATTCATCTGCGGCTTATAAACTGATGCGGCTTATATGTGAATTCCCCCGAAGACGGAGTGTGGCTGCCCACATGGCGGGGTAATCAAAAACGGTCACACACGTAATGTTCTCATCCCTAGCTGGTGCATTTGTACCTTAGTGTTCAAGTGCTCTGGCTGTTGGGGTGATCCCTGGAGTCGTTAAGCCAGGGAACAACAACAACAACAACAACAACAAACAATATGTGAATAAATACCTTATATTCTGTCAATTTAACTCATTCAAGTTGTTCTGGCCATGTATGTCCGGAATTAATAGACAGCTGTCAATTTGATGCATTTGCTTCAAGGGAAGTAAATCTGTGTGCACACCATACTTCGGTCACTTCTAAACTCGCTTCACTCCCTTAGACCACAATTTTGCCCCTGACTTTGCTTTTGTAGTGGTTTGTTGTGGGGAAACCAATCGGTGTGGAGAGTTTTTTTTATATAAAGTCTATATATATATATAAAAAAAAGTCTGATCTACCACTTCCCTATGTCTAAACCTGAAGTAAAAACCCGTAATCTTCTTTCATTTCTCCTTTTGTTTATGTATGTTTTGTTTGTGTGCATGGCTGGAGTGATTTGTGGTTTTTTTTAATGACTCAAAATCGTTGCGATGTGAATGAGTCAAGGGATGAGGCTTATATACAGGTGCGTCGTATGGTCCAGTTTTTACGGTAATAATTTGTTTGTACAGAGGAATAAACAAATGTTGACAGTGATGAACAATTTAATAAAACAAAATCATGCAGTTAATGGCTCTGACTAACTTAGCCCCCTCCAAAAAGTTGTGGTTAAGGTAACACCCCCCAAAAAAAAAACCCACCCCAGGGTAGGTAGGTAGGCCCTAACTTTTTTTTTTTTTGAATTTTTTTTTAGGTGAAAATTCAAGAGTTCTCTCTCTCAATCTCTCCCTTACGACTTACTCTCTTGGGATGTGTGTGTGTGTGTCACTGCAGTGAGCGTGTGTGTGTGTGTGTGTGTGTGTGTGTGTGTGTGTGTGTGTGTGTGTGTGTGTGTGTGTGTGTGTGTGTGTGTGTGTGTACATATACATGGTGTGTGTCATGAACAGAGCAATTTAAAGTAAACAACCCAAAGAAGTACAACTTTTTGCAACGACATGTGGACGTTCAGCGCGTTAGAGTTACGTCTACTGATGGGCATTCCCCGATTGAACTTGCGTCTCTGTCTCTCTCTTTTTTAAAGTTTTTTTGACGAGGCAAAAAAAACCCCATTGGGTCGGGATACCGTAACCACAACTTAGTTTTTTTGCCTTATAAAGAACTGAAGACAAAAAAAGCCTTCTTGTTACGATATATATACCGGTATAAACAATTATCATGCAAGTCATTTACAAAATGCACACTATACACGTCAACACAGGTAAATTAGACCAAACCCGGTCACTTTTCAGAGAAGAAGATATCACATCTCGCAGCATTGTTCGTGGGAGCAGAGTCTTTTCATTCACGAGCACACATACGCACATTCATATTCATGCACAATATGCATACGTGTGTGCATGTGCAACCCCCCCCACACACACACAGCACGTGTTTCATGAAAAAAACATAAAATCAGCATATAAAAACATGTAACATTATGGTGTACTGGCAAGTTTTCTCTCTCTCACGCACGAATCTCTCTCTCTCTCTCTCTCTCTCTCTCTCTCTCTCTCTCTCTCTCTCTCTCTCTCACACACACACACACACACACACACACACACACAGCATGCTTTTCATCAAATGAAAATTCGGAGAAATCAGCATATAAAAACCTGTAATATTAAATAACATAACGTAACATTGTGGTGCACTGGCAAGTTTTCTCTCTCTCACACGCATGAGCGCACGCATCTCTCACACACACACACACACACACACACACACACACACAGCATGCTTTTCATGAAATGACAATTCGGAGAAATCAGCATATAAAAACCTGTAGCATTAAATAACATAACGTAATATTATGGTGCACTGGTGAGTTTTCTCTCTCTCTCTCTCTCTCTCTCTCTCACTCTGTCACACACACACACACACACACACACACACACACACACACATATATATACCAGGTCACAGCTGTGACCGTTTGTATATATGTGTGCAAACATTATTGTCTGAATCACTTTTAGTGGAAGGACGTTAAACTGAAGAACAACAACATCAACACACACACACACACACACACGCACACACACACAAAGCCTTTCACATTCAAAGATTAATTGAAAACAGCATAGGGATCGTTACATCAAATCACATTATATTAATTACTATGATGCTCAGGCAAGGGTTCAACAAGCTTTTGTTTTTAAAAAATGCCACCACTAACTAGTTT
>CM065710.1:14200333-14220333 GCA_017654935.2 Phymorhynchus buccinoides
ACATTTTGTGCAAACAATTTGGTCTAAATTCAGGCGGCCATTAGAAAAGAGACGGCACATGCCTTCTCTTTCAGTGAAATAATCTGACTTCCAGCACCTCCGCCAAGGAGGAATCGCCGATTTGATTTATAAGAAACCAGAGCAACGTGAGTGTTGCGATCTCTGTAAAGGGTGTTCTCATGGTGATCTCGACGTGTTTCTTGCAAAAACTCATCCGTCAGGGTGCCCCTTTAGTCACTCAATATCGCAGCTCCTTTTACATTCAAAGTCCCCCTCGGCTTAAGGCTGTGTCAGACCAATTGAGAAAGGCTAGAACACCAAGGCTACATCAAAATGTTGTTATGCATAGTTATGCGATGGTTGTCTTTAGCCATGACAAGCTCCTAGCATAACATCATCAGTTTCATCATCGGTTGTCCACGTGGCAGGGTAATAAAAAATGGTCACACACGTATAATGTTCTCATACATAGTTGATGCATTTGTACCTTAGTATTCAAGTGCTCGACGGGCTGTTGGCATGATCCCTGGAATTTATTTCAGCCAGGGTATGCAATTAACAAACAAACACCATTTTCAAAGTTATCCAGCAATAGTGACTATTCAGTATTCAGTTGATGAATAATTGATTGTAAAGCGCTTTGGGCTCATCTGAGGTAAAGCGCTATATAAATGTACTGTTATTATTATTATTATTATTCAATCAACTTCTCTAGCCGTTAGTCTTTCTTTTTTTCTTCTTTAAAAAACAAACCATGTTAGCGTTGGAAGAAGATGTTTTTTTCAAATTCACCAAGTATACCTACAAAACAACGACGACAACAACAGAAAACGAAATGACGCAGTCTGGTTAATGAGAAATTGAAATACAATACAATACAGTGGAATCTCCCTAATATAAGACCTTCAAAAATCATCCAAAATGAGGTCTTATAAGGGAGGTAATTTTCATAACTTACAAAGAAGGGCAAAATGTCTTAGTGAAGTAGGTCTTATGTGGGAGGGGGGGGGTCTTATAAGGGAGGTTCCACTGTACAAGGCTAAGTAACAGATTCAAATCATATCATGCAATCATTTAAACATAAACGTATACATGTATGCATGTACAGTGTTCCTCTGGGCTTTCTTCCTCTGCCTTATTATGGTCAACCTTTTGGTAAAGGTAAAGATGTGCCACCCCCCATGCATTTCTCGGTTAATTCTATTTTTCTGTTTTTGCCTTTCTTACCATACATAAAGCTGTATTTTAGGCACATTTTCAGCTAATAACCTTTTTGGAGTAGTCTAACCCTAGCCCTAACCCTAAACCTAACCCTACCCCCCACTATGTACTGCAGTACACCGCGATTTGTCACAGTTGTGGTTCGTTGCGTTTTTCCGTCTTATAGGGGGGGGGGGGGGGGGGGTAGGGTTAGGTTTAGGGCTAGGGTTAGGGCTAGGGTTAGTATTCCCAAAAGGTTATTAGCTAAAAATGTTCCTAAAATACAGCTTTATGTATGGTCAGAAAGGCAATAACGGAAAAATAGAATTAACCCAGATAGGTAGGGGGGGGTGGCACATCTTGACCTTTAAAAGGCAAAATGCGGAGTACAGCCAAACCTCTATCATAAGACCCTCCATTAAAAGACCTCCTCTCTCTTAAGACCCTTTTTTTTTTTTAGCACAGGTGTAATGTACTGTGGAACCTCCCTTATAAGACCCCCCTCCCTCCCACATAAGACCTACTTCTCTGAGACATTGCCCTTCTTTGTAAGTACTAAAATTACCTTTCCTTATATTACCCCTCCCTTATAATATAAGAGACCTCATTTTGGATGAGTTTTGAAGGTCTTATAAGGGAGGTTCCATGTATCTTACTATAATTTATGCATAAACCCGACCTCCGTTATAACACCCCTCTAATATAAGACCGATTTTCTGACTTTTGGGAGTCTTAAAATAGAGGTTTGACTGTACACTACAGTGGAATCTCCCTTATAAGACCTTCAAAATCATCCAAAATGAGACCTTATAAGGGAGGGGTCTTATAAGGGAGGGGTCTTATAAGGGAGGTAATTTTAATACTTACAAAGAAGGGCAATGTCTCAGAGAAGTAGGTCTTACGTGGGAGGGAGTGTTATAATGGGGGGGGGGTCTTATATTTTATAAGGGAGTTTCCACTGTAGTAGAACACAACACGGTGCATTATAGCAATGCCCTGGCGAAAACGATTTCATGAAGTCATGGATTTTCAAGAAGATTCAAGCAGATTCATGAACGATTCAACAAAGCACTTCATGCATTCGTATTCATGAAATATTTTATATGAATTTTCAAGAAGTTTTTATGCATGCAACCAAGTTCATAAAATCTTCATAAAAAGAATATTCAGAAAACGCGTATTTTTATGAAGATTCATACATTCATCAACTATTCATAAAATTATTCATAAAAATATTCATTTTATTAATAAAAAGACGGTGTTTTTCTGAGTGACCGCCTCAAAAAGAATGCAGTGGCAGAGTACGGAACACACTTGCGATCACAAACACAAAATTATTGCACTGAATATACGTGCGTGGAAACAACAAACTTGTAGAAATACTCCACTGGCTGAGACTACTTCAAGTGACAATTCCTTTGTTGGCCCAACATCGCGAGTAAAATCCTCAAAATCATAATCGCGAACAGTATCTAACCACTCGTCCGAATCAGTGTCACCAGTAGTTGAGATTGAATCCGAATCCGAATCGTCAGAATCCGATCGCAATTGCTCGCTGACGACTCTGTCCCCACACTAACGTCACTTTCATCGTCAATTCCCAAGCCTAGTGCATGATTTTGACACATTTCTTCGATCAAATCGTAAAAAATATCATCCTCGATGTTGGGACGATCCGCCATTTTGAGGAAAAATTTCCACAAAAATCAAACTTGATGAAAATTCGATAACAATTGGCAAAACTGAAAGCAATAGACAAATGGCGCCGAAGAAGAAGAAGTAGAACACTTTACGGCAGTCGCTAAAGCTTCCTTTCTTCACTAGAGAGTTGCAAACGAAGCAAGTATCGCGGTTGCGGTTACATGCGGTTTGGGAAAGTGCGGCACTTGCGGTTACATGCGGTATGGGAAATTAAGAATAATAGATCTGCAATTTTAGTAGCCCCAACGACCATGACCTGGGGGTTATTCCCCCTTGCATCCAATAGTGGCTAGGCCTAGTCCAATGGGCAAGCTACGTTGTAGTTTTCGTTCCCCAGCTTTAAAACGCTCTGGAGGGCTAAGCTCGACTTCCGTCATTACGACTTTCTAGCGCCTCCATTGTGTGGCGTGTGTGGCCTAGTGCTGAGTTATCTATCTGTTTTGTTTCTATCTGGTGTGTTCATTCCTTATTTTTAGTCAGTCTAACAGTTTCTTCTGTTTCCACTGATCGATTTCATGTAATTTAGAGCTTTCAGTTCTTTGATATTTTCTTGTTTTATAATTTTTTGTGTGCTGCACCGGTCTCGTTCCTCAGTTGTGTAACGTGTTAGCCATCATGGTCAATAATAATAATGGCTTCCCCTTCTCACACTCCTTCGGTTTCTCAAACTCAACCCTCTTCGGTTTCTAGCGTCATTCTCGCTCGTGATGAGAATGGACGTTTCATTTCGTCAACTCCATCCAAACCTGGATTCTTCCGGTCTAAAAATCGATCCGGTCATTTCCACTCAATCTTCTGATTACTTTGTGTCTCCTTCGCATCAGGAATCAGTCCACCCTGTGAACAAGAGGGGGGGGGGGGGGGCAGTCGACCCTGTGACACGGGAAGATACCACAGGGTTCCTCTGTCAAGGCTGCATGAAGTCTTCATGCTTATGCATGAATAAGGCTGCATAAGATGTTCAATAAGTCTTCATGAAACTTCTTGCACTTGCAATGAAACTCAAATGAGACACCTGATTCATGAAGAAAAATCTTTCATGAATAAACATGAATATGAATCTTCAAGAACTTCTTGAAGTACAGTTTCATGAACAATGTGTATCTTTATGAATAAGTCTCATTTGAGTTTCATTGCAAAAGCAAGAAGTTTTTTGAATTGTACTTCATGAACTTCTTGAAGAATTTCTTGCATAAATCATGAAACATTCAAAAGCTTTTCAACAGGGTGGCAGATACAAAAATAATCTGTTTAATGCATGATACTGTTTATAGATAGAGAGGAAAGGCAGAGAGTTACAATCAGTAAGCTTAAGCGCAGTTACAGCAGCTGACCTTCAGTTATACTTATAGACATCATTTAACCCTTTCACCACCAATGTCACATTTATGCACCACAATGGTTTAACACCCAATTGTCACTAACAGGCATCTAATCAGGACCTGCTATCTTAATTTGGGGAGGTAAGGATAGGCCTAATCTTATGCATTCCACAGATAAATTCCCAATACTGCAGATAATTTTTTATTTCTACCCTGTTCAGTTTAACCCTTTCACCGCCAACATCGCTTTGTTGTGGGTTTTTTTTGGGGGGGGGGGGGGGGCACCACAATGATTTAAACACCCATGTCATTAAAACCCTTGAAATCAGGGTCTGTTATTTAATGACATTATGTTCCTAAATTTGGACAGTAAGGATTGACCCCATTCTAAATGTGTCACAGAGAAATCCCACAATGTTGCAGACAAAATCTTTTCTGTAGACAAGTGAAGCTTAATGGAAATTTTGGGCTCAAAGATGACTGGCGGTGAAAGGGTTAATGGTATTTATTTGCTAAAATATGTCTGGCTGCTAAAGGGTTACTCCGATCTAACAGTAACAACTCAGAAACACAAGCTACGTTGTAGTTTTCGTTCCCCAGCTTTAAAACGCTCTGGAGGGCTAAGCTGCACACACACCCAGTGCCGTGTGAACATTTCGCACGGTCTTGGGTGGGAAGATTTGAATGAAAAATCTGGTTAACGTCCTCCGGTCTCTGGAACAGACACATGTATGTGGGACATTGGTGGATATAAAGAAGGTGGGAACGATCCTAGGAGCAGGCATCATAATAGTCTGAAGTCCAATCCTCTGAAAACCGCGGTAAAAGGGCCATCAAGGCCCTAGACTGAAGAGGGACAACACTGAAATGAGTTCTGAACACCATCAAAAAGGCTTAATAAAGTGAGAAATCACTTTAAAATGCTATTTAACACAGAGGATAACACTGAATATAAAAAGGCAAAACCTCTGACAAGAGAAGCCAATCCTCTGTCAGAAATTCTTAATCCTCTGAAATCCTCTGATGCCTGTAGGAGGCAATGCCCGGAGGCAGTGCAACACCAGGAAAGTCCCGAATTTATAACAATACAGATATTGGGTGGGAAGATTACGTGTGAGGCTGCTTTTAAAGGGCCCCTGCCATAATTTGGGCGGCCATACTCCGACTTCAGGGGACGTTTAACCCTAATCGCCAACGTCGCATTTTTGCACCATGATTTAAGACCCATGTCACTAAAAGGCATCAAAATCAGGGTCTGTTATCAAAAAAACCTGTCCTCTTAATTTGGGGAGGTAAGGAACTTGGATAGGCCTTATTTTAAATGTCACACAGGAATCCCCAGTATTGCATTTGCAGACATATTTTTTTCTCTACTACCCAGGTAAGTTTGATGGAATTTGTTTGCTGAAAAATGGCTGGCGGTGAAAGGGTTCAGCTATTGGGGTCTGCAATGAACACCTTTTGCAAGAGTGAATGCCCTTGGTGGGTGGGGGGAAGATGGTTCAGTACTGACCAAACACCAGGGGGATAACTCTCGCCAATAACCCCTATTTGATGCCACTAAATGGCTGCCTTTCGCAAGAGTGAATGCCCTTGTCAGTACTGACCAGCAAGGGCATCACTCTCACAGTCAAGGGCGTTAATAACCCTAGTAAATGCAGAGGCCTATAATTATACAATTTCCAAACACAGAAAGACTAAAACAAAAGCATGCCATATATATAATTTATGATTTTATACCACACCACCACCACCACCACCACCACCACTGTAACAAGCAGTTAAAGCTTTTTGAGTTCTGCGCCTAATAAACCAGAAAGGAATAAACACTCACTCCAACCCGTAACATATACTAAGGTGCGATTTCATAGTCCAAAAATACGGTACACATAATCTGATACAAAATAATATTCTATAAGTGAATGAATGAATGGATGAATCAATCAATCAATCTCAGTCCAGACATTGTATATTGTATAATAAGTGAAATGACAATCAATCAATCAATCAATCTCAGTCCAGACATTGTATATTGTATAATAAGTGAAATGACAATCAATCAATCAATCAACTGAATTCATTCAACATAATATCCAATACAATTTCGGTTAGTAGAAGTAAAGTGAAAAACGCTTTAAGCATAAGTATAATACCACGTGTAAAGCTAGTCTACCGGAATATTATTACTGTCTGCAAAAATGAGCCCTGCCAGCCTCGGTTGGTGAACAGACATGCTTTCAGTTTACTTTAACCCTTTCACCGCCAATGTCGCATTTTTGCACCACAATGGTTTAACACCCACGTCAGTAAAAGGCATCAAATCGGGGCCTATTATCCGAAGACCCTATTTTCTTCATTTTGGGAGGTAAGGATAGGCCTAATGTTGTACATGTCACAGAGGAATTCCCAATATTGCAGATAATTTATTTTCTCTACCCAGACAAGTTTAATTGTATTTTTTTGGCTAAAAAAAAATGGCTGGCGGCGAAAGGGTTAAGTGAAATGCTCTGTTTGTTAACCCCTTGACTACGAGAGAAAATTAAGGAGAAAAAAAACCATTGCACAAATCATGCCATGAAAAAGACAACTGATAGGAGCCAATCTGGCAAAAAAATGGTCTGGGGATATAAAACTCTCTTGACTGTGTCCGAGCAAAAGCCAGCACATTACAGAGTTAGTTATTCCTCTTCATCTGATGACGTCTTCATCAGTGATGTCATCAAGCCAGTGCGTGATGCGTTGTACACGGCAGTCAAGGGGTTAATACATGCGTGAATTGGCAGTCAAGGGGTTAATATAATATATGCGTGAGCTTAGACAAGCAGTGGGATTTGCTGCTCAACTTATTTGAAGGAAATTTCAATTATAAGAGCGGTTTGTCAGGACCACCACATTTTGTTCCCTTCTCCAAGCAATGTCACCAGTTTTGTCCGTTTGTTGCGGGGCAGTGGGTGGATGCCTCGTGCCTCCATTCGGGGAGCTGGACGACCCCGCCCCCTCCACGAGTCTCTCCCCGTGGGGATACTGGAGGGGGGGGGGGGGGTGTCTTTCGTAATAGTTCCCCCACCTTCTTGAACTTCTGTGCTTCTAACTTCCTCTAATCTGCCACTCTCTTTGACTCTGCCTTTTCCCTTTGCTTTTCTATCAACTGCTATCTTTCCGACTTAATTGGCCCATTCTTCTGCCTTTTTTAAATTAAAGAAAAAAAATCTTCCAAATAATTGAGCTCCTTTGAGCTCCTCCGAAATCGGAACATGTCGGCTGCATGCTAGCGGGGAGACCAGTGAAAACTGAAAAACGGACACATACGTACCTTACCCATTATGGCCATATGGCCTGATAACGCAGAAGAAGAAGCCCGCTTGTTGCTGTTGTGTTTGTTGCTATTTTCCGCGGGCAGACTACTCTTGCAGAAAAAATTACAAGGGTGGGGGGGGGGGGGGGGGGGGGGGGATCTGTCTGATTGCATGCACAAAAACTGAGAAGCGTAAATGGAATTACTTCCAAGTCACTGTTTGGGGATTGCCAAATGCATCGCAAATACAAAACAGAATCAGAGAAAAAGAGACAGAGACACTGAATAAGAAAAGGCACAGAGAGAGAGAGAGAGAGAGAGAGAGAGAGAGAGAGAGAGAGAGAGAGAGAGAGAGAGAGAGAGAGAGAGAGAGAGAGAGGGAGGGAAAGAGAGAGAGAGAGAGAGAGAGAGAGAGAGAGAGAGAGAGAGAGAGAGAGAGAGAACGAAACAATTTTTTTTTTATACAGGGTAATGAGAAAAGCATTGCTTTTTTACACTCAGCCCTGTGGAGAGAGAGAGAGAGAGAGAGAGAGAGAGAGAGAGAGAGAGAGAGAGAGAGAGAGAGAGAGAGAGAGAGAGAGAGAGAGAGAGAGAGAGAGAGAGAGAGGAAGAGAGGGGTGGTGAATGACAGATAAACAAACAATAATGAATTTCATCTAAAGAAACACTGTAGTGGAACTGGAAAGCAGACATAAGTGTGAATACGCACGCACACGCACACACACACACACACGCATGCACACACACACACACACGCACACATAGATACACGCGTGTCGCATGCAAATCTGTCGCTCGTACAAATCTGTCGCTCGCTACTATGAGAGTGTGTATTTGCGACATTCACAAATTTCACTTTTTCCATACTTGAACCATTTACCTAACTCTAACCCTATCCCTAACCCACGGAAAAAGTGAAATTTGTGGTTCATGCTCAATGTCGCAAATACACACTCTCATACAGTCATAGTATATTAGTAGCGAGCGACAGATTTGCACGCGACAACGAGCACTCCCCAAAACACATTCCCAACAGCCTCCAGTTCAGGTCTCTACAAGCCAAAAACAAGATACAGAGAATAATCAAAAGAGCAAACAATCCTACCACCATGAATTTCCTTAAACACATTCACTAATCTACTGCGAGACCGGAGACTGGCCACCCCCAAAACGACATCAACAAAACATTACAAATTCTATAACACAAAAGTGTTAGTTCAAATTGTGAAACCTTTCACATACCAAAATGATTATTCAATAATAATAATAATTTAAAAAAACCATAAATAATCACCTCCCCTTGGTATTAGTCTGTTTAAATAAAGGTGAAATATTTTCAGTCGAGTACACTTAACCACCCCACCCACCCACCCAAAAAAATCTGATGGGTCCCTAAAATGAAGTGAACAATTTACACAGAGGATCTCAACCGCACACTTGCATCAACCAGTAATCAGGCATCAGAACAGTCTGAAGTTCAATCCTCTGAAAACCGCGGTCCATTGGGGCCATGAAGGCCCCAGACTATAGAGGGACAACACTGAAATCAGTTCACAACATGACCAAAAAGGCTTAATGTAGTGAGGAATCGCTTTAAAATGCTGTTTAACAGAAAAGATAACACTCAATTTAAAGTCAAAACCTCTGACAGAAGAGGCCAATCCTCTGTCAGAAATTCTCAATCCTCTGAAATTAGCTGATCCTCTGACAATTCTGATGCCTGAGTAATGATAGGAATCGCAGACAAAGGCAAGTTGTGATGCAGTTTTGAATTTTTATCTAGGCAACCCCAGGCCAGTAATGATATTTGCCCCCGGGCAGCAACGTCTGAAGTTGAAGGGGTTAATCAAGTGTACTCAACTGGGTGACAATACAACAGTGAAAGAAACAAATACATTTGGTGGGCAGCGCGAAGCAGCGGGGCAAGAATAAAGCTAGAATTCCTCATGTGCGATTTCAAAGGCGAAAACCGACGGCGATAATCGCCGGGGATTTAATTTTATCGCCACCAACAATAAAAGTAATTATGTACACCCGTATGGGTGTGATAGTCACGAGCAGTCAGTCGAAAACCGCTTGCGATTTTATTTTATCACCTGGACTGAAGCGAAAAACATTTTTTTGTCGCCGTCGAAAATAGTCTGAAAGTCAGGGCACTATTCACGCCATGTTTTCAGCCAGCATAGCTTCCAAAAAGCTTTGGAGAAACTTGTGGTACTGGGTGAAAAACGTTGCTTGCAGAACTTCCGTTAAGGCGCGATCAGGGTTTTTAGCGCGACGTTTGAACAGCGCGCCATCGAAAATCGCCTGCGATTTTAGCGCACGGATGAAATTGCAAGCAACTTTTTTTTCTGTCGTTGTCGAAAGTCGTGGGCGATTTATGCCAGCGAAAAAAAGCAGCATATATATGGAATTCTAGCTTAGCTCTAGCATAGCCCTTCAGATTAGCTAGAAAGAGAAACAGGGATGGTGCGCTAATACAGTAAAATAATAACAGGACAGTTATACCACACACACAGAAATCAGCACTCGGTCTCTTTCTCCAGGACCACGTCATACTCGGATCCCAGGGCGTAAGTCATGGAGCGCCCTGGGAGATGGTGAGAAGAAGGCTTGGCTGACGCAGCGAGGCTGTCAGTGAGTCACAACAAGTTGACAACAATTAGATACACTAGAAACACAACAGAGCCATCAAAAGGATGATGGTGGTTCAGTGATCGCGGTAGGAATTTTGAAAACCGGTCCCATCAGCGATAATGCCTCCCAACGACCGGTGTCAAAACCAGTCCCTGAGTGAAACAAAAACCAGTGAAAAGCACAATATCACAGCCTCTGCTAAAACAATTTATCAGTCGTAGCAAAAATGTATCAGTCCCTGGGACTGTCACAGGTCAAATTATTTTCAGTACTTTGGTTTTGCAATCAGTATTTTACTGATAATTACCAGTAAACGCGATCACCATGGTTGTCTACTGCAAGAAAAAGAAGAAACACGGCTGAGACAGAAAGAAAACTACGTAAGACAAAATTCGAGGGGTGCCTGCCAGAACGGTCTATCTCAAAAGGAATAAAGAACACAGATAGGCAGTTCTGGCAGTCATCCCTCGATTAATTAGCACCGAGGAGAAGAAAAACAAAAGAGGACAGGAAGCAAATGATTTGAAGCGGAGAGACAACTATCACAACCACAAAACAGTCATCAGCATGATCTGCGAGATATCAAATAGCCAATGTTAAAGGATTTTGACTGCGGACGCACAGACGTACCTTTGGTCAGACTCACAGTAAGCGTCATTTCCGTAAATATGCTAAAATCTATGCATTAATATTAATAATAAAAAGCCAGTGTTAAAGCTTTACCACACACACAGATGCATAAACACACACACACATACACAGCGACACTTAAACCAGAGTCACAGACGTTCCTTTGGTCACACTCACAGTAAGCGTCATTTCCGTAAATATGCTAAAATCTTTGCATTAATAAAAAGCCAGTGTTAAAGTTTTACCACACACACACAGACGCGTGGCACACACACACACACACGCACACACATACACAGCGACACCTTCCAGAGTCCTGATTACCATATTTTAGAGACTATAAGGCAATGCTTTTTTTTCTTCCCCCAGACAGACCCCTGCGCCTTATAATCCAACTTAAGTAATATAGTAAGAGAGTATTGTCACAAAATCTGAATTTAGCGCAAATTGTTTTGCAAGTGCGCCTTATAATAATGCGCCTTAAACTCAGTTCAAGCTAAAGTCCGTAAAATAGGGTACACAAATCCAATTGGAAATTGTAATTTAAGTTTTATTACAGCAGACAATCAGACTAGACGCCTGATGAATTATGATCGAATTGAATCACATAGTGAGTCCTCGGAAAGACAGGTCTGACAACACGGAAATGCATACAGATAAGATAGTTTGACATTCACCTTGAACAACTAAACTGATTGTAATTAATCACAATAACAATCAGTTCAGTAGTTTAGGATGTGGGTATTCTTATGCTGTGAGACAGACTTAGACAGACAAAATATATATTATAAGCCCTTGTTTTTTAAAGAGTTGTAAAGTACCAGTGTGCGTGTGTGTGTGTGTGTGCTGGAGGTGTGTGTGTGTGTGTGTGAGTGCGTGCAGGTGTGTGTGTGTGCATGCATGTGTGTGTGTGTGCGCGTGTGTGTGTGTGTGTGTGTGCATGCACGCACATGTGTGTTGTCTCATTAAATTTTTGGTTATTTAAACAAGTTCAACGCTTAAACAAACAACTTGATGACTCGTCAATGAAAAATGGCCTGGACTTTGCTTTTTGGAGAGATAACACTGAGAATTCCTTCAACACAAAGATAAGTTTATAAGTGACTTAACCGTACGATCTATCACACTTAATGCTGCTATTTCAATTTACCCATGCTGCCCCAGTGACCCTAAAGTTGAATAATGTGACTGGTGACAAAGGAGGCCAGACAAAAGTGGAACCTCCCTTATAAGACCTCCCATCATAAGACTCCCTCCCACATAAGACCTACTTCTCTGAGACATTGCCCTTCTTTATCCTTACTTGTGGCGGTGCCATAGTCGATGAGGTTTAACCGAGGCGTGGTCACCGCCACAGCTATATGTATTAATTTTAAAAATCGGGACTTTACTGGTTTCGTACTGCCTCCGGGCATTGCCTCCAGTATTGTTCCCACCATATTTGTATTTACAAATGTCCCATATGTGTCTGATTCAGACCAAGAGGACGTAAAACTCTATTTTCTCTCATTGACCTTCTTTGTAAGTATTAAAATTACCTCCCTTATGAGACCCCTCCCTTATAAGACCTCATTTTGGATTATTTGTTTAAGGTCTTGTAAGGGAGGTTCCATTGTACAAGCATTTAATGATTCATAAACAATGGCTATGCCAATAAGTATTAAAAAAAAGCATAAACTAAAGCAGTTGTGCACAATAACAGAACAGCTATCAAAAACCTAGGATCCGAGCTTATTTGATTCTGAAGTCATTTTGAACCCTTTCAGTTTCACTGCCTATGTCACATTTTTGCACCACAATGGTTTAACACCCATGTCACTAAAAGGCATCAAACCAGGGTCTGTTATCCAAAGATCCTATTTTCTTTATTTGGGGAGGTAAGGATAGGCCTTACTTTAAATATGTCATAGAGAAAAAATTGGACCCCACAATATAAAAAGTATCTCCGCCATGAACCAACTATCTCTACTTTCAAAGCTAAACTCAAGACTCACTACTTTCAAAGCTCATTCGGTTTGTAAATTTTTCCTTCTTGATCTTGTACCTGGGTGAATGATTGGGTGATAATGTCTTGCGTGACTGCGGGCGTATCAGTGAATGGAAGCGCCTTGAGTGTAAAATAATTATAGAAAGGACCGCTATAGAAATACTATCAATTATTATTATGATTATTGCAGATAACAAAAAATTCTATACCCAGGTAAGATTAATGGAAAATGTTTGCTGAAAATTGGCTGGCGGCGAAAGGGTTAACATTTCCGATCTGATCAATGAAAATATTACCAATGGATACATACAGTGGAACCTCCCTTATAAGACCTGTTATAAGACTCCCTCCCATTTAAGACCTACTTCTCTGAGACATTGCCCTTCTTTGCAAACATTAACCCTTTCACCGCCAATGTCACATTTATGCACCACAATGATTTTACCCCCATGTCACTAAAAGGCATCAAATCAGGGCCTGTTATCCAAATACCCTATTTTCTTATTCTTTGGAGGGAAGGATAGGCCTAATGTTATACATGTCACATAAGAATTCCCAATATTGCAGATACATTTTTTTTTCTACCCAGTTAAGTTTAAAGTTGTTGTTGTTTTCTGAAAAATGGCTGGCGGCGAAAGAGTTCAATCTACCTCCCTTATAAGACTCCCTCCCTTTCCCTTTTAAGACCTTATTTTGGATGATTTTTCAAGGTCCTATAATAAGGGAGGTTCCACTGTATTTTAATTCTGTGCAGATTGATATAAAAATGGTTTTTCTAGCTTAATTTAGATAAAAAGTTATGATTTTCCCCCCAAATTTATTGTAGGTCCCCCATTTTTTCCCGCAAATTAAAATGGCAAAAAATACCATCTTTGAGCAGCTGAAACTTAGGCATCTTTCCATCAGCATTGTACTAGATTCTGTTGTTACATATTCTACATATATTCTGTGTACACAGTATTTACGGCGCAACTTTTTTGATTTTGACAAAAATTCTATTGAAACCACAATTTTGAGTGCCTGTTTGTTGAATTTAAAAAAAAAAGTCATTTTTTTTAACTTTTAAATTGAGTGCCTGAGTCAGGATGCATCAGCTATTCTGGAAGGCTGGAGTTGGAATTTGTTTATAACAATATATGTATTGCTATGCACAATATAAGCAAGTGTCTGCATGTGCATGTAGGTATGTGCAGGCTTATGAGTGAGCGTGTAATTGAGAGAACATTGTGACAATGAAAACAGTAATTATATTGTTACTAATTTTGCTATCATCATCATCATATAGTAAAAAGCCAAGTGTCTGTGTGTGCGTCTGAAACACAAAACGGGACTTATAACTCCGCTTCAAATTTGCTGTGAGCCCTAACGGGGCGATGGCAACGGCAACCGAGGCGGCCGTGTCATTTCCGCTGTTTGGCAAATGCGCGAAACGCGTATCCGCCGGCCTCTCAGCGCCAATATCTCCTGCATTTCTGGGCGGATTGCCTTCGGATTTGGCAGGTAGATGTCCGGGAACGGGGACTATCTATGTGCCAAACCAGAAGCGAATCGATTCAGAAACGAGCGTGATATACGCCGCTTCATGCCGCTTTCCGTCGGTACCGGTACTAGGCGTTACCGGTTCTGGGATTTGCCAGTACTAGGCGTTGTGCTAGTTCTTTTAATTTGTTACCTCATTTCTTTCCATCCTTCTTGTTCCTGCTTATCCCATTTGTCCGCTTCCACTTTCTGATCTGAGGAACTCTTCTTTTTCTTTTTTTTCTTTGACTTCATTCTTTCCATTTTTCTATTTTACAGTGAACTGTGGTTGTTTTTTTGGGGTTGTTTTTCTCATGAGATTTAACTTGAATGCGAAACTTATATATGTGTGAGCTAGAGTGATTTTTTTTCTCCTCCATTTTTATTAACAGTGAACTGTCTTCATAAGATTTCACCTTGAGTGTACGTGGCACACACAGCCTATTTTAATTTAGTCCATGATTGTTTTTGATAAAGGGAAGTCAATAAATTTCCGAAATATTACCAGCCACAACATGGGCGTTCGGGTTTTGGTTCATCATAGATCGATAGTCAGTCAGCCTCAGAATCCACTGAAAACTTAACATTACCAGCCGGGGCTCCCTGAGGGACCCCCATTTGGGGGTCTATGAAGTACTAAAATTCTAAAGGACCCTCTAAAAGAATGTGCAGAGAGTCCCGGGGATGCACTAGAAAAATTCTTTTTAGCATTCACAATGCCACTGGGACCCTCTATCCCGCCTCTAGGACCCTCTATACTGTAAGTGAAGGAGTCCCTGGGACCCCTTGTTTTGCGGGACGATTGGGAGCCCTGGACCAGCTTCGCTCTCTTCGTTTGCGGCTGGTAAACATAGTTGAAGTAATGAAGCTTTGAAAGTTTTCTGTATTCAGCTTCTAACTTCAGTTCAAGTAAAACGTAAACACAGAAAACATGATAGTTTGGTTTTTTAAAGAGTAAAAGTGAAAGCAAACCCAAGCAATGAGAAGAAGAAAACGGACAGATTCAATTATTTATATTTAAGCATGATGCAATGTTCAGCACAGCAAAGAAACGACATGTATATGTATACATGTACATTTTACAGCCTTGAAAAAAATTTGTATCTCTATAAGAATTTTATTTTTAAAAAACGAAAAAAAAACCCACATACTTGCACATGCACGCACACACACATGCAACACACATTTATATACTTGCACATGCACGCAAGCATGCATACACACACACACCACATGAATGCGTGCGAACACACACATGCACACAAACACACACACAGTCAACCATTTTATTAATCATACACACACACACACACTCAAAGTCAACCATTTTATTAATCACACACACACACACACACACACACACACACAAAGTCAACCATTTTATTAATCCTCACTCTGAGTTGCTCCAGGGCTCTAAACCTCAGATTTACAAGGCATCCACAAAACACACACACTATCAGTCTCTCATTCAGTTTCTCATCATGACATTTTTAAGGTTAAATAATAAATACCATGGAGAGGTTCTTAACTGACGGGCATTGTACACACAGCTGTTCCATCCCACATAAAATCAAGCTATTTAGTTAGAAGACTGGATCTAGAAATCTTGGATAAAAACTGCACCAAGCTTTTTGTTTGTAATTATATTTTGGCTGCATGTTGTTCATCGTATTTTTAACATATTTCTTCTATCAGATTTATGGTAAAAACTTATTTTTGTTGAGCAGTATCATGCAACATACTTAGTAGAAAATGGTCTTGGATAATACACAAACATAAATAACATTGCCCATGAGTGAAAGTCTAGCAATATCAACTGAATACAACTAATATTAGTAATAAACTGCAACATATTCATGACTGTTATTTATGAAAAGTTGGTTATGGTCAACTAAAGTTCGCTTGAAAAAACTTATGAATATATATATAAACTAAATTATCCTCCCGAAACAGCTGTGTACATATAATATGTACATTACAAAGATATGCACAACTTTAACCCTTTCACCGCCAAAGTCGCATTTTAGCACCACAGTGATTTAACACCTATGTCACTAAAAGGCATCAAATTGGGGTCTGTTATTCAAAAACCCTATTGTCTTAGTTTGGGGAAGTAAGGATAGACCTTATTTTATATATGTCACAGAAGAATCCCCAATACTGCAGATGGATTTTGTTCTCTACCCAGGTAAATTTAATGGAGATTTTTGGCTGAAAAATGGCTGGCGGTGAAAGGGTTAATGTTTCAGAGCACCAAAAAACAAAGGCTTTAAAGTTGTTGCTGCGGCATTGGCGATTTCTTTCAATTGAATCAAAACAGCAACTGCGGCCAGCGAATTAGTCAAACGAAAGCTGAACAGAAAATGAGCAATGAACAAGGCATCCACAAAACACACACACTATCAGTATCAAGTCTCTCATCATGACATTTTCAAAGTTAAATACCGTGGAGAGGTTCTTAACTGACGAGTATTTTATATACATATAATATGTGCATTACAAAGATATATGTACAACTTTAATGTTTCAGAGCACCAAAAAAACAAAGGCTATAATTTATCCCTTTCATTGCCACAGTGTCGCCTCTTGGCACCACAATGATTTGACACCCATGTCACTAAAAGGCATCAAACGAGGATCTGTAATCCAACATGGTTCGTGGGGACTTGGAAGAGTGCCAAAAAAGGACCTTAAAAGGACCTGCAAATTTTTTTAAAGGACCTATTTAAACCTTGTTTGTAGTTGTACTTGCAGACGTGGTGGTCGCAGAGCCAGACGCCGACGATTGTGACTGAGTAGATTCTTTTTTTTTTTTTGGCTGAGCAGATTCTTTTGTTGTTACAGTAGTACTGCTGCTGCTTGCAAAAAAAGTCGGGTCACATTGCACCTCGATTCCGCCTTGTGCCTTCTTTCAGCTTTCTTGTGATTTTCAGTCTTTGCGTGTTGTTTCAGCACCGACTCTCCCATTGACAAGATGTTGATGGTTTTTTCACAATATGCACAACAAACTGCATGTTTGTTGTCCATCACTTTTCGGACCCAGTCCTTATAAATGTCTTCTCTCAGCCAACGATCCTGAAAACGAACACTTTCCAGGCATTTTTACAATTTTTACTTGAAAACAAGCACTGAAGCAGCCGCATGTGGGAAGAATTTCAACATGACGCATAAGATATCTCGCCGAATCTCGCGCACGTGACCGGATTTACAGTGACTATTAAAATTAGATCGTCTGCTCGAAAGATACGAAGGCGATCGATTTTTGTCAAATTTTATTTCATTTAATATATTTTTTGGAGTTCATTTCTTATGACAAGCTACTTAGTTTTGTTTTTTGGCCCGATTAAAGGATTTAAACTGACCGCACCAATTTTAAAAGGACCTTTGACTGATTTGAAAGGACCTCCTTGCTGATATAAAGGACTTAACAGGCCTTTTGATGACCGATCAATTTCACAGCACTTTAAAGCACCTGAAAGGACCCCACGAACCCTGTCCAATGACTCTAAGTTGGGAGGTAAGGATATAATGCATTATTGTATGCATGTCACAGAGGAATCCTCAGTATTGCAGACGAAATCCTGTCTCTATCCAGGTAAGTTTAATGGAAAGCTTTGGCTGAAAAGTGGCTGGCGTTGAAAGGGTTAAAGTTGTTGCTGCGGCATTGGCGATTTCTTTCAATTGAATAAAAGCAGCAACTGCGGCCAGCGAATTAGTCAAATGAAAGCTGAACAGAAAATGAGCAATGAAAATGGCATCCACAAAACACACACACTATCAGTATCAAGTCTCTCATCATGACATTTTCAAAGTTCAATACCGTGGAGAGGTTCTTAACTGACGAGTATGTGCATTACAAAGATATATGTACAACTTTAATGTTTCAGAGCACACAAAAAAAACAAAGGCTATTTAAAGTTGTTGCTGCGGCATTGGCGATTTCTTTCAATTGAATAAAAGCAGCAACTGCAGCCAGCGAATTAGTCAAACGAAAGCTGAACAGAAAATGAGCAATGAACAGAAAATGTACAAGAAACAGAAAACAGTCAGTTCAACTGAAAGCACGGTCAAAAACAGTTTTCATCCAGGAAAAGCAAACAAAAAAAGCGACCCATTAACTTTCGAAGAAATAGAAAGAGAGGGGAAAAAAAGAAAAAGAACTGTAACCCGCTTGCATTCTTAAAGGTGGACCCTGACGGATGAACTTTGGCAAGAAACACGTCGAGGTCACCAGAAAGACAGCCTTTTCAAGGATCGGAACACTCACTCTGCTCTGGATTCCTAGAAATCAAACCGTCAAAACGACGATTCCTCCCTGGCGGAGATGCCGGAGAGATAAGCGTGTGGATGGTGTGGGTGGAGGCGAATCCCGTTGTGGTTGAAGATTTTTATTTTTTGTAGTGCAGTAAAAAGAAATTGAAGTTATTCCATTTGTTCTGAGCGAAACTCCTTTAGATAAACTGTATAAAAAAGCTTGTATTGCAAAAATTTCGTACAAATAATTTGGTCTAAACTCAGTCAGGCGACCATTATAGAAAAGAGACGGCACACACCTTCTCTTTCAGTGAAAGAATTTGACTTCCAAGTTCCAGCACCTCCACCAAGGAGGAATCGCCGATTTGACGGTTTGATTTCTAGGAAACCAGAGCAAAATGAGTGTTGCGATCTCTGTAAAGGGTGTTCTCATGGTGAGCTTGACGTGTTTCTTGCAAAACCTCATCCGTCAGGGTGCACCTTTATTGATAATGTCCCCTGGCAGATCGCACAGTGTTTCACAATGCCCTAAACTAAAGTAAACCACTAGACCCATGGTCAAGGAACATTCCATCCCAGACTACACCTCAGGCTTGCGCTAATTAACCTCTTCAAGTCCAGTGCCGTCGATATCAGACCCAGCACCACGAAAGGGACATTAAGTGTCCAAATGACCATTCTGAGAAAATGGTACAGTTTAAGAAACTTCAGACAATTCTCCTTCAAATGCTGTTGAGAACGTTTTCTTGTAACTTTGTTTCCGTTTTAGAGTTACGAGCATTTGAAGCTGGTAAGGTGACTGTCGGCCATTTTGAGAAATCACAGTTTTAAGTTTAGCCTAGCTGAAGAAAATGCAACAACCTACTCATTTCAAAGCACTTTTTGAAGTATTCAGAGACAATAACAAAGACTGTCCTTTATAACTATGAAAGAAGATATGTTAGAGAGCACGAAAATACTCACAACTCAAAACCGATTTTTTAAAATGATTTTTTTTTAAAATTTGCAAGCCCGACATTGTGAGAAACTAGCCCAGCGACTTAATGTCCCTTTCGCGGTGCTGGGTCACACATATGTGTACGTCCTCTATAATGCTTCAGTCCTTGCCACCGACGCATACATTGCCGCAAAGTGCCGATTTTGCCGCATTAAAAAATTGCATGGAAAACCGGTGGCGCATGCGAAACTTATTGTATGGCACTGAAGGGGTTAAGGACATTCCTTGGACAAAGACCGGTGAGCGTGGGGCAGGATGAACATCCCCAACTGGAGGAAGGCGGCTACCAGTGCTATTGGGCTGAACGATTGGTCCTTTGCATAATTTAATTTCAAAAAGTAAAAACTGCATTTTCACATAAACAAAAAGTTAAAAGAATACAAATTTATAGAACTTTTGGAGCATTTTCAATACAAAAGGGTCAATTACTTAGACACTATAAAACAAGAAACAGTTGAC
>CM065710.1:14225333-14250333 GCA_017654935.2 Phymorhynchus buccinoides
AGATCGCAACACTCACTTTGCTCTGGTTTCCAAGAAATCAAACCGCCAAATCGGCGATTCCTCCTTGGTGCTAGAAGTAAAATTATTTCAGTGTGCCTTCTCTTTTTTAATGGCCGCCTGAGTTTAGACCAAATCGTTTGCACGACAGTATCACAATACAAGCCTTTTTATTTATTTTTTTTTTTATATTTTATACAGTCTACCTAAAGGAGTTTCGCTCACAACAAAGAAAATAGCTCCTTTTCTTTTTTTTTAACTGCACTACACACACAAAAAAGCTTCAACCACAACGAGTGACCTCCACCCACCCCATCTAAAATGGCTTCTCTCTCTCCGGCATCTCCGCCAAGGAGGAATCACCATTTTGACGGTTTGATTGACAGGAAACCAGAGCAAAGTGAGTGTTCCGATCCTTGAAAAGGCTGTCTTTCTTGTGATCTCGATGTGTTTCTTGCAAAAACTCATCCGTCAGGGTGCACCTTTAATTAAAATCAGTGTGACAACAATATCTATTATTAACAACAATGTTCAACAACAATGAATGCCAGCACAAAATACCAAAAACCCCACATCCAATTCTAATAGCAATCACTCATATATAGCAAAACAAACATGGAGTACAGCAAATATGTCCAAATATTGCACTGGAATTTTTTTTTATGCAAAGATAGAACACAAAAGTCTTATGGTACATAAACGTCAAAATCACCGGGTGGTTAAGAGAGACAAGTTAATACTGGGGCTGGGGTATAATGCAGTTAAGTTATTTATGGATTGATTAAAGAACTTAGTACAGTACAGTAAAAACTATTGCAAAGATTGGATAGTGGATTCAGATAATAAAGAATGATTATATACTGTACTACAGAGAAAGAAAGAAAAAAGACTATTATATATTTTAAGTGTAAACAAAGTTACATAATTATACATCATTTAAAACCAGAATCTAGAAATTAGAATCTCTATGTGCATGCAAAAACTAAATGAAAATAAAAATAATAATAAAAACTGCATGCATACGCACACAGATAAAATATCTAAGAAGTTTTTTAACTGATATTGATAAGCTCAATATAACTAAAGATAGGCACATTGTTGGCAATGACAAATTTAATAAAAACATTGAATACTATTAAAGTAATATGTCAGAGCAAATTATTATCTTTCAACATCAATTGCAGTACTTAGTTATTACAGAGGCTGAGAGGGTCAGCTTAAAGTTTCAAAAATTATGTTATAAAAAATTGCAAATCGATTTTTAAACTAAACTAAACAAGCAGTGGAGTAAGCAAGTTTTACTAAATAGTAAATCAAAACACAGAATAAAGAAATCAGAAGTTCAAATCATGGTGTATCAAAATCGAAAACATTGATTAAAAAAAAAAAAAAAAAAAAAGCAAAAGAAAATCTTTCAACACATTTTTTTTTTCTTAAACATACAGCGAAACATTTTCAAAAAGAAAAAAAGTTTCAAAAAAAAAAAAAAGCAAAGAAAAATCTTCTCAACATAAATTTCCATCAAATTAAAAATGGTGAAACAAACATTTCCACTTACTCTGCATTGGTCTTCATCTTGGCGACGTCCGACTTGAGCTTGGCGATGTTGGAGTCGTACTTGTTCAAAATGTCCAGGGGGTTGTCTTTCTTGACACCCCCACCCACCCCCACCACCGCCCCCACCCGTCACGGCTTCGCCGCTGGCCTCCTTGTCGGAAGCCGACGAGGAGTGCGAGCCGTTGGAGACGGAAGAGACGGACCGCTCTCGGTCGGAGACGGTGAGGATCATGTCCGGCGGTGCGAGCTCTTCATTGTCCGGAGTCAGAGGGATGAGGATGAACTCTCGCAGGAACAGCATGTCGTTGGTCCATAGCTTGTTCTCCCTCTTCAGTGCCTCCACCTGTGTGTGATGAGTAGTATTATAGGTATTACAGGGATCATTCTTAGCACCGGTAGATCGATAGTTAGTTTAGTGTACAAGATACGACTCAATTCATGGAAAACTAAATACTTGGAAACTAACTCAGTAACTGTCTTTGTAGTGATAAATTATCAATTCATCACTTACTTTAAGTTACTATTAGAATGCCCAGTATTGCTCTCTAAATTAGTAAATATCGACTTTTTTCGTAAGTATGATAATACCAAGGATATTTTAAATGACGCAGAAATTGACATTACTGTAATTGCAAAAGCAATGCTGTCCTCAACTATTGGAAGACTACTGTAGAGGTTTTCTTTACTTTTTTTAATATGTCGTTCTTATGCATGTTATTTTATCTTCTTTTTTCCCCCCAAAATGTTTGCATGCTGTCTAAAATCACGATCTATGTGAAAAGACATTAAATTAAAGATTCATTCATTCTTAGTACTGGTCATCAGTCATTGACTGATAACATTTGGAAATGACCTATTGTTTTTGCAGGCATGAGGTCATGAATATGATTTATTATGTTTACTTCGTGTCTGTAACAGCAACTATAAGGATTTTGATTTGTGCTGCAACTGATTCCATAGTGATCAGATTGACTTTGGGGGAGCATCATAGACTAAACAAATAATTGCCCTATTATTACTTTACATTGCATAGTAGTACTATTACTGTGTGTGTGTGTGTGTGTGTGTGTGTGTGTGTGTGTGTGTGTGTGTGTGTGTGTGTGTGTGTGTGTGTGTGTGTGTCTGTCTGTGTGTCTGTCTGTGTGTCTGTCTCTGTGTGTGTGTGCGTGCGTGTGTGTGTTGCGTCCGTGGTCTAATCTCCAAACTATATTAGTACTGTACCAACTTTTCTTTCCAAAAAAAAAAAAAAAGAATTAAAAAAAACCCTGTTCTCATGTCTTTGAACATGCAGTCTGTGAAACTATGTGATTGAGTGCAACAGGGTGTCACAGAAAACAGCTTTTGTTGCACTCAAGTTGTGATTGATTGCAACAGGGTGTCACAGAAAACAGCTTTTGTTGCACTCAAGTTGTGATAGATTGCAACAGGGTGTCACAGAAAACAGCTTTTGTTGCACTCAAGTTGTGATTGATTGCAACAGGGTGTCACAGAAAACAGCTTTTGTTGCACTCAAGTTGTGATTGATTGCAACAGGGTGTCACAGAAAACAGCTTTTGTTGCACTCAAGTTGTGATTGATTGCAACAGGGTGTCACAGAAAACAGCTTTTGTTGCACTCAAGTTGTGATAGATTGCAACAGGGTGTCACAGAAAACAGCTTTTGTTGCACTCAAGTTGTGATTGATTGCAACAGGGTGTCACAGAAAACAGCTTTTGTTGCACTCAAGTTGTGATTGATTGCAACAGGGTGTCACAGAAAACAGCTTTTGTTGCACTCAAGTTGTGATTGATTGCAACAGGGTGTCACAGAAAACAGCTTTTGTTGCACTCAAGTTGTGATTGATTGCAACAGGGTGTCACAGAAAACAGCTTTTGTTGCACTCAAGTTGTGATTGATTGCAACAGGGTGTCACAGAAAACAGTTGTTGTTGCACTCAAGTTGTGATTGATTGCAACAGGGTGTCCTAGAAAACAGTTGTTGTTGCACTCAAGTTGTGATTGATTGCAACAGGGTGTCACAGAAAACAGTTTTTGTTGCACTCAAGTTGTGATTGATTGCAACAGGGTGTCACAGAAAACAGTTGTTGTTGCACTCAAGTTGTGATTGATTGCAACAGGGTGTCCTAGAAAACAGTTTTTGTTGCAGTCAAGTTGTGATTGATTGCAACAGGGTGTCCTAGAAAACAGTTTTTGTTGCACTCAAGTTGTGATTGATTGCAACAGGGTGTCCTAGAAAACAGTTGTTGTTGCACTCAAGTTGTGATTGATTGCAACAGGGTGTCCTAGAAAACAGTTTTTGTTGCACTCAAGTTGTGATTGATTGCAACAGGGTGTCACAGAAAACAGTTTTTGTTGCACTCAAGTTGTGATTGATTGCAACAGGGTGTCACAGAAAACAGCTTTTGTTGCACTCAAGTTGTGATAGATTGCAACAGGGTGTCACAGAAAACAGCTTTTGTTGCACTCAAGTTGTGATTGATTGCAACAGGGTGTCACAGAAAACAGCTTTTGTTGCACTCAAGTTGTGATTGATTGCAACAGGGTGTCCTAGAAAACAGTTTGTTGTTGCACTCAAGTTGTGATTGATTGCAACAGGGTGTCACAGAAAACAGCTTTTGTTGCACTCAAGTTGTGATTGATTGCAACAGGGTGTCACAGAAAACAGTTGTTGTTGCACTCAAGTTGTGATTGATTGCAACAGGGTGTCCTAGAAAACAGTTTTTGTTGCAGTCAAGTTGTGATTGATTGCAACAGGGTGTCCTAGAAAACAGTTGTTGTTGCACTCAAGTTGTGATTGATTGCAACAGGGTGTCCTAGAAAACAGTTTTTGTTGCACTCAAGTTGTGATTGATTGCAACAGGGTGTCCTAGAAAACAGTTTTTGTTGCACTCAAGTTGTGATTGATTGCAACAGGGTGTCCTAGAAAACAGTTGTTGTTGCACTCAAGTTGTGATTGATTGCAACAGGGTGTCACAGAAAACAGTTGTTGTTGCACTCAAGTTGTGATTGATTGCAACAGGGTGTCCTAGAAAACAGTTTTTGTTGCAGTCAAGTTGTGATTGATTGCAACAGGGTGTCCTAGAAAACAGTTTTTGTTGCACTCAAGTTGTGATTGATTGCAACAGGGTGTCCTAGAAAACAGTTGTTGTTGCACTCAAGTTGTGATTGATTGCAACAGGGTGTCCTAGAAAACAGTTTTTGTTGCACTCAAGTTGTGATTGATTGCAACAGGGTGTCCTAAAAAAGTTTTTGTTGCACTCAAGTTGTGATTGATTGCAACAGGGTGTCACAGAAAACAGTTTTTGTTGCAGTCAAGTTGTGATTGATTGCAACAGGGTGTCCTAGAAAACAGTTTTTGTTGCACTCAAGTTGTGATTGATTGCAACAGGGTGTCCTAGAAAACAGTTTTTGTTGCACTCAAGTTGTGATTGATTGCAACAGGGTGTCACAGAAAACAGTTTTTGTTGCACTCAAGTTGTGATTGATTGCAACAGGGTGTCACAGAAAACAGTTTTTGTTGCACTCAAGTTGTGATTGATTGCAACAGGGTGTCACAGAAAACAGTTTTTGTTGCACTCAAGTTGTGATTGATTGCAACAGGGTGTCACAGAAAACAGTTTTTGTTGCACTCAAGTTGTGATTGATTGCAACAGGGTGTCACAGAAAACAGTTGTTGTTGCACTCAAGTTGTGATTGATTGCAACAGGGTGTCCTAGAAAACAGTTTTTGTTGCACTCAAGTTGTGATTGATTGCAACAGGGTGTCCTAGAAAACAGTTTTTGTTGCACTCAAGTTGTGATTGATTGCAACAGGGTGTCCTAGAAAACAGTTTTTGTTGCACTCAAGTTGTGATTGATTGCAACAGGGTGTCCTAGAAAACAGTTTTTGTTGCACTCAAGTTGTGATTGATTGCAACAGGGTGTCCTAAAAAACAGTTTTTGTTGCACTCAAGTTGTGATTGATTGCAACAGGGTGTCACAGAAAACAGTTTTTGTTGCACTCAAGTTGTGATTGATTGCAACAGGGTGTCCTAGAAAACAGTTTTTGTTGCACTCAAGTTGTGATTGATTGCAACAGGGTGTCACAGAAAACAGTTTTTGTTGCACTCAAGTTGTGATTGATTGCAACAGGGTGTCACAGAAAACAGTTTTTGTTGCACTCAAGTTGTGATTGATTGCAACAGGGTGTCCTAGAAAACAGTTGTTGTTGCACTCAAGTTGTGATTGATTGCAACAGGGTGTCACAGAAAACAGTTGTTGTTGCACTCAAGTTGTGATTGATTGCAACAGGGTGTCCTAGAAAACAGTTGTTGTTGCACTCAAGTTGTGATTGATTGCAACAGGGTGTCCTAAAAAACAGTTTTTGTTGCACTCAAGTTGTGATTGATTGCAACAGGGTGTCACAGAAAACAGTTTTTGTTGCACTCAAGTTGTGATTGATTGCAACAGGGTGTCACAGAAAACAGTTTTTGTTGCACTCAAGTTGTGATTGATTGCAACAGGGTGTCACAGAAAACAGTTGTTGTTGCACTCAAGTTGTGATTGATTGCAACAGGGTGTCCTAGAAAACAGTTTTTGTTGCACTCAAGTTGTGATTGATTGCAACAGGGTGTCCTAGAAAACAGTTTTTGTTGCACTCAAGTTGTGATTGATTGCAACAGGGTGTCCTAGAAAACAGTTTTTGTTGCACTCAAGTTGTGATTGATTGCAACAGGGTGTCACAGAAAACAGTTGTTGTTGCACTCAAGTTGTGATTGATTGCAACAGGGTGTCCTAGAAAACAGTTTTTGTTGCACTCAAGTTGTGATTGATTGCAACAGGGTGTCCTAGAAAACAGTTGTTGTTGCACTCAAGTTGTGATTGATTGCAACAGGGTGTCACAGAAAACAGTTGTTGTTGCACTCAAGTTGTGATTGATTGCAACAGGGTGTCCTAGAAAACAGTTGTTGTTGCACTCAAGTTGTGATTGATTGCAACAGGGTGTCACAGAAAACAGTTGTTGTTGCACTCAAGTTGTGATTGATTGCAACAGGGTGTCCTAGAAAACAGTTTTTGTTGCACTCAAGTTGTGATTGATTGCAACAGGGTGTCCTAGAAAACAGTTGTTGTTGCACTCAAGTTGTGATTGATTGCAACAGGGTGTCCTAGAAAACAGTTTTTGTTGCACTCAAGTTGTGATTGATTGCAACAGGGTGTCACAGAAAACAGTTTTTGTTGCACTCAAGTTGTGATTGATTGCAACAGGGTGTCCTAGAAAACAGTTTTTGTTGCAGTCAAGTTGTGATTGATTGCAACAGGGTGTCCTAGAAAACAGTTTTTGTTGCACTCAAGTTGTGATTGATTGCAACAGGGTGTCACAGAAAACAGTTTTTGTTGCACTCAAGTTGTGATTGATTGCAACAGGGTGTCCTAGAAAACAGTTGTTGTTGCACTCAAGTTGTGATTGATTGCAACAGGGTGTCCTAGAAAACAGTTTTTGTTGCACTCAAGTTGTGATTGATTGCAACAGGGTGTCCTAGAAAACAGTTTTTGTTGCACTCAAGTTGTGATTGATTGCAACAGGGTGTCACAGAAAACAGTTTTTGTTGCACTCAAGTTGTGATTGATTGCAACAGGGTGTCCTAGAAAACAGTTGTTGTTGCACTCAAGTTGTGATTGATTGCAACAGGGTGTCCTAGAAAACAGTTTTTGTTGCACTCAAGTTGTGATTGATTGCAACAGGGTGTCCTAGAAAACAGTTTTTGTTGCACTCAAGTTGTGATTGATTGCAACAGGGTGTCAAAGAAAACAGTTGTTGTTGCACTCAAGTTGTGATTGACTGCAACAGGGTGTCAAAGAAAACAGTTGTTGTTGCACTCAAGTTGTGATTGACTGCAACAGGGTGTCCTAGAAAACAGTTGTTGTTGCACTCAAGTTGTGATTGATTGCAACAGGGTGTCAAAGAAAACAGTTTTTGTTGCACTCAAGTTGTGATTGATTGCAACAGGGTGTCCAAGAAAACAGTTGTTGTTGCACTCAAGTTGTGATTGATTGCAACAGGGTGTCCTAGAAAACAGTTTTTGTTGCACTCAAGTTGTGATTGATTGCAACAGGATGTGAAAGAAAACAGTTTTTGTTGCACTCAAGTTGTGATTGATTGCAACAGGGTGTCCTAGAAAAGTTTTTGTTGCACTCAAGTTGTGATTGATTGCAACAGGGTGTCCTAGAAAACAGTTTTTGTTGCACTCAAGTTGTGATTGATTGCAACAGGGTGTCAAATAAAACAGTTTTTGTTGCACTCAAGTTGTGATTGATTGCAACAGGGTGTCCTAGAAAACAGTTGTTGTTGCACTCAAGTTGTGATTGATTGCAACAGGGTGTCAAAGAAAACAGTTGTTGTTGCACTCAAGTTGTGATTGATTGCAACAGGGTGTCCTAGAAAACAGTTTTTGTTGCACTCAAGTTGTGATTGATTGCAACAGGGTGTCCTAGAAAACAGTTGTTGTTGCACTCAAGTTGTGATTGATTGCAACAGGATGTGAAAGAAAACAGTTTTTGTTGCACTCAAGTTGTGATTGATTGCAACAGGGTGTCCTAGAAAAGTTTTTGTTGCACTCAAGTTGTGATTGATTGCAACAGGGTGTCCTAGAAAACAGTTTTTGTTGCACTCAAGTTGTGATTGATTGCAACAGGGTGTCAAATAAAACAGTTTTTGTTGCACTCAAGTTGTGATTGATTGCAACAGGGTGTCCTAGAAAACAGTTGTTGTTGCACTCAAGTTGTGATTGATTGCAACAGGGTGTCAAAGAAAACAGTTGTTGTTGCACTCAAGTTGTGATTGATTGCAACAGGGTGTCACAGAAAACAGTTTTTGTTGCACTCAAGTTGTGATAGATTGCAACAGGGTGTCACAGAAAACAGTTGTTGTTGCACTCAAGTTGTGATTGATTGCAACAGGGTGTCACAGAAAACAGTTGTTGTTGCACTCAAGTTGTGATTGATTGCAACAGGGTGTCCTAGAAAACAGTTTTTGTTGCACTCAAGTTGTGATTGATTGCAACAGGGTGTCCTAGAAAACAGTTTTTGTTGCACTCAAGTTGTGATTGATTGCAACAGGGTGTCCTAGAAAACAGTTTTTGTTGCACTCAAGTTGTGATTGATTGCAACAGGGTGTCAAAGAAAACAGTTTTTGTTGCACTCAAGTTGTGATTGATTGCAACAGGGTGTCCTAGAAAACAGTTTTTGTTGCACTCAAGTTGTGATTCCTTTTTTTAAAAATTGTTTACATTATCATGATTATGACTTATTGTTTTATGAAAATGACCTATTATATTTTGTTCAAACTGGTCAAATGACCTATGATAAAGATTGATCCCTGGTATATACTATTAGGGTACTTTTTTTTTAGTTTATAGTCACAGAGGCGTCTCTGTGAAATTCGGGTTGCTCCCACCTGGAGAGCGTGTCGCAGCCAGAGGCGCGCCACCCTTTATCTTTTTTTTTGCATGCGATTTTTGTGTGATTGATGAGGAAGGAAGGGTGGGGGTGGGTAGGTGCTAAATTGTGACCAAATGACCACTTTTTCGTTGCCACTGGGTTTAACGTGTGCTAAGTGCATGGGCACACAGGACCTCGGCTGATCGTCTCATCCGAAAGACTCCACGTTCAGACCGTTAAGGCCTAGTGTAAAGTGAGAGGAAATTTCCCCTGTACCCAGTTTCGAACTCGGGTTTACTTGGCACGAAGCGAACGCGCTACCACTGTGCCACTCTACACACACTTAAGTAGTAGACTTGTGATTGAAATGATTTGCATTATAGAACAATGTCGGCACATTTTATGATTTTCCAGTTTATATTGACCTATCACATTTGCAATTGTGTTATAGCCTGTCAACCCAAACTGGTATCATAGAAGTGTTCCTCTACGGTCCCTTAATAGTTTTCAACCAATGAAATCACTTTCTGTCTATTTTTAGTACCGCAATGAATGAAAACGAATCACTACCCCTCTCTTCGTCTTCTTTGTCATGCTTTTTAAAAAATCTGCTAATAATAAAAATGTTACTTTCGAATTATAACATATGCTAGCTTTTATTATTATAAATACCGCAAATTTTCAAAACTGTGCGGTTAAGCATTATTATTTTAATATTTTGTATACATGTACATAATGATGCAAACCCGCGTAGTATGGAACGCTTGTGTACATCAGGTACGCTATAGCGTACGATAGTAAAGAGAGAGTTAAAAAAAACCTCATACATAATCAATAATGTTTAGGCTACAGTTGAACTTGAAGCAGAGTTTGTGTCCTATTGTTTTTATAATCAAGGGGAAATGTATGCTATTCCTATGTATGGGAATCAAAGACCCTTCTCTTATTTTTAGGAGAGTTTCCCTCCATGAGTCCATCCCTCTCTCTCTTTTACCTCCCCTATTAGTCTGTCCGTTAATGGAATAAAATCTGAGGTAAAATGCAAATTATGGTTAAGGCATGCCCTTTGGTACACATGTACTTCAGACCCTCCCTTAGCCCTTTCAACGCCAGCCATTTTTCAGCCAGAATTTTCCATTAAGCTTACCTAGGTAGAGAAAGGATTTCGTCTGCAATTCCTTTGTAACATGCATAAAATAGGGCTTATCCTTACCTCCCAAAATTAAGAACATAACTTCATAAGGTTATTGGATAACAGACCCTCAATTGATGCATTTCAGCGACATGGGTGTTCAATCTTTGTGGTGCCAAGAGGCGACAGTGGCAATGAAAGGGTTAATATAAAATGATGGGAAACACCTTTGCAGGTGGTGGTTTCTGTGAGAAACAGGCCCCTTTGTGACGTCATTACTAAGAGTAGTAAGACCGCTACTGTGGAACCTCTCTTATAAGACCTCCCATTATAAGACTCCCTCCCACATAAGACCTACTTCTCTGATCAATACACTGCCCTTCTTTGGAAGCATTAAAATTACCTCCCTTATATTATAATACCCCTCTTTCATAAGATCTCATTTTGGATGATTTTTGAAGGTCTTATATTTATAAGGGAGGTTCCACTGTAGTAGACTTGCGATTGAAATTACAGTGGAACCTCCATTATATATTTAAGACCTCCCATTATAAGACTCCCTCCCTCATAAGACCTACTTCTCTGATCAATACATTGCCCTTCTTTGGAAGTATTAAAACTACCTCCCTTAATAAGACCCCTCCTTTATGAATAAGACCTCATTTTGGATGATTTTTGAAGGTCTTATATTATAAGGGAGGTTCCACTGTAGTAATAATAATAATAATAATACTGGTTATTTATAGAGCGCTTAACTCCCTTTGTAGGGAGCTCAAAGCGCTGAACAAAGGCCTAAACACTAACGTACAGATAAACATACACATTAAAGACAAGCCAAGAATAATCAACATGAAGACAAGTATCAATGAATTTAAACATTGAAAATAAGTGACTGTTATACAAAATACATGTATTAATCTCTCTCGCCCTCACCTTTGTTTTGACCAAGATCGGTTAAAACTTAAATTCACCGTTCGGCACCATTCTGTGTTTAGACACACCAGTAGTAACTGCATCAAATCAATTCCCCAAGGCAGTTGTGCAAGTTCTGTTTTTATTATTTCAAGGACATTTTGGTGCTGCATTGAATGGCATCACACATACACCCCTCTCCCCCACCCCCTCCCACCTACACACACACTGAATCATTGATTATCAGTATTTTAATGTAAGGTCAGGTCAGGTCAGGTATTTGAGGACAACTAGGCTTCGCTGCCTCTTCAGTGTCCTTTCAATTTTGTTGGATTATATATGTGTTATTACCAAAGTGTCAAAAACAATTATACCAGATTATTCTAGCAATGTGACTTTATTTATTTCTGCTTTATGAAGATGATCTTTGCTTTACTCTTCACACAGCATAGTACTTTATGTTGTCACATGTCACAAGTAACATGCCTCCTGAAGCCAATTTAAAATTGTAATAAATCATAATCTAAGCTCATTTATCCATAAATTCATTTTATTGGAGTTGAAAAGAAACAGAAAAGGTCAAAAGAATGGCTGACAATGACATTTTATTTTTCACTTGCTTGGAAAGCACCTTTTGACATTGCCTCATGTGTATTGTATGTCTGGGACAGTTAACAATGAGCAAATGTGCTCACTAATCGTACTCATGCATTTTTTAATTTTAACATTGAACTTTTTTGAAGGTTTTTAAATTACAAATTTATACATAAAAATAATTGCAAAGGTACAATATCTTTAGGCCTATAGTTTCACTTGCAAACATTTAAATATCATCACTGAACTTTTACTGTTTCACTTTTAGTTTCACTTCTGATCTTTCTCAAGTTTCTGATATATTTACCAAATAATTTGGACATCATCATGGCACGTTTGGGCTCATTTTATCAATGACCCACATTTGTTTTACTGATTTATCCTCGGCTCAAACGGGCTAGTATGCCTTTCTCTTACATAACAAGTGTTTTCACTTACCGTCACGTGATATTTCAAAGACAAACCCATGAGGGAGTCGCCTTGGCACACAATATGTTTGAAGTATTTGCTGGATTTATGCTGGGAAGTTTTTGCATTGGTGACAGTCGTTCCATATCCAGAGGAATTTCTCACGAACTTCCCCAGCGTTTCGCGTTCATGACCACCTCCATACGCCATGGTGACAGACACAGAGAAGCTACATGTACTCTCGACCACCGATTAGCACTAAACTGTAGTAAACACACAGTTTTATTTTACTCCAAACAGATCGAGAATACTTCACTCGTGAGACTTGTCGATCGCAAAAAATAGACAAATGCACCACCAAGGGGCATAATCCACTTCCTGTGGGCTCTTCCCTAAATCCTTGTCAACTTCCGGTTGGGTGCATTGTCCGCTTCATCTCTTTAGGTTATTTGCAGAATTCTGCAGTAAAATAAGATCAGTGTCAACAATGAGTTACCAGTTATACAGAAACACAACCCTGGGTCATACTCTGCAGGAAAGTCTTGATGAATTGATCCAGGTAGCCTCAGTTTCCTCTGATTTTCTTTTGTTTTTCATCCTTTCATGCTCTCTAGTCTCAGAGTAACAGTGACTACACTAACTGTAAGTGTAACAGAGTTGTGCATCATCATCATGCCACATCTTCTTTTTCTTCTTCTTCGTGGCTGTACGTGGCCACAATCAACACTTTGATTATTATGCCACCGAACCGGGGAGGTTCATGACCACTTTTGCCGGAAGAAAGGCTCAAGGCCTGAGAAGAAATAAAACAACAGAGAGAGCACAGATCTATACGAGAACTTGGAAACTGTTGATCCGTTGGGCTGCTGCTGAAGAGGGGAGGAGGGAGTGGGGGAAGAGGGGGGACCAAAGGGGGGAGAGGGGGGGCGTTGGTGCTTCTGCTTGTTAGTCTGTGACCCCAGAGTGGGACCATCAGCCGTGGCAGCTGCAGCAGGAGGTTTTCCATCTATAGATAGTATAATACTCTTGATTCATCATTTCAATTCATACTCTAGTCTCTAGATAGTACTACTACTATTTGCACAGATACCACTACTAAGTTTTAATTTTATTCCAGTCACTGAACTGCGTTTAGAACAGTGTTGGGTAAAGGTAAAGATGTGCCACCCCCCATGCATTTCTCGGTTAATTGTATTTTTCCGTTTTTGCCTTTCTTACCATACATGATACATAAAGCTGTATTTTAGGAACATTTTTAGCTAATTACCTTTTTGGAATACTAACCCTAACCCTAACCCTAGCCCTAAACCTAACCCTACCCCCCGCGATTTGTCACAGTTGTGGTTCGTTGCGTTTTTCCGTCTTATACGGTGGGGGGTAGGGGTAGGGTTAGGGCTAGGGTTAGGGTTAGGGTTAGTATTCCAAAAAGGTTATTAGCTAAAAATGTTCCTAAAATACAGCTTTATGTATGGTAAGAAAGGCAATAACGGAAAAATACAATTAACCGAGATAGGTAGGGGGGGTGGCACATCTTGACCTTTACCCAGTGTTGTTTAGAACTGCATGGTCTGTCAGTCTCAGTGCCACTCTTCCAAAGTTCTGCAGACCTGCCTACTGCTACGATTTGGCCGTAGCAGCTACGAAAAATAAGGCTTTGCTACGGAGCTACGGCAACCTTAACGTTGCTACGGAAAAAAACAAATTGACGCCGCACTTTATTTTTGCTTTATGTATATATATATATAATAGAAAATTAATACACGGAAGAGTGGCCTTGCATCGTCAGAAGTCGACTCAGTGCGAACCATGCTCGCTGCAGTGCAACCTCTGCCATGCGGACTTCTCTGTGAATCATGGCGGTAGAGACGATTGACGTCAACACGTTCAATCGGCGAAACATAAGCAGTGCATTTCGGCTCAGGAAGAGAACAAATCGATTGCCGTCGTTTGTGGAGGCTACGAAAAAATTTGCCATGCTACTGAAAATTGATGGCTGGGCTACTGATTGGGAAAATTCCAAGTAGGCAGGTCTGGTTCTGTATACGTATAGCATTAATATTAGCAACCACAGTCACTGCTAATTATTCTGTCGCTGTAAAACTTTAGGAGGATACATGCACATAATGTGACGCATGCATGTATGTATGTTGTATGAAAACTATGATGCATGTAATGTATGCGCATGACTCACTCTCTCTCACTCTCAGTCTCTCTCTCATCTGTTTCTGCATGTCAGTCTCAATTAATGTGTTTTCGTCTGTCTCTCTATAAATAATAAAAGTAAGAAAATGTCTAGATTTGTGCCTTAATAATTATTAAATTAAAAATTCAGGTGGCAAAGCCCCCTAGGTAGGCATCATTTACCCCAAATACTGAAATAGAAAGTCGTTAGCGATACAATTACGAGCTTTCGATGGAATGTGGTGGGAAAAGTGAGAGAGCTGACTATACATGTATCTTTTACTATCTTAGCATCTAACTTATTTTTTTCTTAGTAACTAGAAAACCAAACAAAATCGAGATACGTTTTTGAATTTCACTGACGATATGCAATTCTAACCCTATCCCAACCCACCCTCTGTACACTGTGACTGAGTCAGACACACGCGTTGGGAAATTATTTTTGTGCACATGATCACCACTTGAGGATTGGGAAGATTCAATCAGAGAACATTAAATTTATTTAAAATGTGTCATTTCAGGACTGAGAAAATGTTTCACTTTCAGTTTCACCCATTCCCACATTTGCAGGCGACATATATACCGTAATACATTTTGGCACGAAGTGTCAATTATACTACTTACTAGACATCCATGCAATACATCGTTGGTGTTGTCTCTCTCTTTCAGATGGGGCAGATCTCCCCCCACCTGGCACTGAAGGTGTTGCTGCAATTTGACAAAGCTATCAACACGGCACTGTCACAGAGAGTCAAGTCCAAGGTCACCTTCAGGGTAAGAGAGAGATAGAAACTAGAGAGAGTGAGTGGGGGGTGTATTGTTTACAGGCATGGTAAATTGGTAGACCTCCGCGAATCGCGGAAAATCCACGAAACAGTTTGAAACAAAATTATTAAAAAATGCATTGAAATGGCATGAAAAAGTGAAAATTTCACTCTCATTTATTGAATTTTCTTCGGCCCCCTGGACCCCCGGCCATTTTCCTTGAAAACCACTTTGCCCCCGTGTTGAACAACGTGGAATTCAGGGAGGCACCCCTCGCAAAAGAAAGTCGAAGTTTGAAGCCCGTACACGTCCTGTAAACGCTTACCGACCGCCATTACTGCTGTCATAAACGAGAGTTGACTCCCTTCTCAACTAATCGAACTTCCGTTTTTGCGACTTCCGGTTGTTGTGTTTGGACTTTTCTTCACCAAAACTGGTAGAATTATGGCATTTTAAGCTCTACAACAATGCTTTTTACATCCAAATGAATTATGAAGGGTTATGGCATCTGTTGGACGGTATCTCGAATGATAATAGGGATTTTGAAGCATTTTAACGTGAGTATTCGTCATATCGGCTACTCGTTACCACTTTCGATGTTGTGACTCACAGTAGACTGTACTGAGTACGGCAATCGTTGCCTCTCTTCTCACGATTTTGTTCACTAATAGGGCGCCCTCGTTTATTAGGCGCATAGGTTGAAATTGGAGGGGGAAAAAATCGCCTTATTGTCCGAAAATTACGGTAAATGTTGTCTGCATTCTCTCTGTACATTTCCAGGGCAAACTGAACACGTACAGGTTCTGTGACAACGTGTGGACCTTCGTGTTAAGCAACATGGAATTCATTATTCAGGGAGCCCCACCCCCACCCCCACCCCCCGCTTCATTTTTTAAAAAATTGTAACTAAATGTTGTCTGCATTTTCTCTGTTCATTTCCGTCCAACAGATGCCATAACCCTTCATTGGATGTAAAAAGCATCGTTGTAGAGCTTAAAATGCCATAATTCTACCAGTTTTCGCGAAGAAAAGTCCAAACACAACAACCGGAAGTCGCAAAAACAGAAGTTCGATTATTTGAGAAGGGAGCCAACTCTCGTTTATGACAGCAGTAATGGTGGTCGGTAAGCGTTTACAGGACGCGTACAGGCTTCAAAATTCGACTTTCTCGCGAGGTGTGTATCGCCTTATAAACGAGGGCACTTTTTACTTTTATTAATTTTCAGATTTTTCTTCAAAATTGCCCTATTCGCCTTATACACAGCAGCGTCTAATGATCCGAAAATTACGGTAAATGCATTATCTCTGTACATTTCCAGGGCAAGCTGAACACGTACAGGTTTTGTGACAACGTGTGGACCTTCGTGTTGAACAACGTGGAATTCAGGGAGGCCCCAGCCACCGAACTGGCTACGGTGGAGAAAGTCAAGATCGTCGCCTGTGACGGAAAGAGCGAGTGAGTGCAACTTGAAAGCGACTGCTATTGCAACTTGTGTGTTTGTCAATTGGCATTCAGGGTTCCTGACAACGTAGAGATTGGGTGTATTTAGTGTAGAGTGGCACATTGGTAACGCGTTCGCTTTTTGTGTCAAGTAAACACGAGTTCGAACCTGGGTACAGGGGATTTTTCCTCTCACTTTGCACTAGGCCTTACGGTCTGAATGTGGAGTCTTTCGGATGGGACGATAAACAGAGGTCCCGTGTGCCCATGCACTTAGCACACGTTAATCGCAGTGGCAACAAAAAGTTGTCATTTAGTCAAAATTTACACCCCTCTCCCATCCCGCTATTCCTTCCTCATCAGTCACAAAAACAAAAAGGCATGCCCCCCCCCAAAAAAAAGTGGTTGGCGCGCCTCTGGCTGCGATGCGCTCTCCAGGTGGGAGCAGTCCGAATTTGACAGAGATGCCTCTGTGACTATAAAGTACCTAATACCAGTCCTAATACCTAATACCATTTTATGCACTAGACCTCTCAGATCAGCCCCTGGTGGCTCTGATAGGATTCATGTGCAAATTAAATTGAGCCTGGTTCTGTGGTTCATAATAAACAAAGAAGGATGCTGCCCCTGTTCCCCTGCCAGGGACTTTTAAAAAAAAATTGTATGCCACTGCTAGTCAGTCGTTTCCGGACGTGACTGCCAGATAGCAGAGAGGGGCAGATGCGATTCCGGCAGGCTGGGCTAGAATTTGTTTATTGTGGATACGCCTTGCTTGCCAAAGGGACTTGAGGATTGTTGGCGTTGGGGAAAGTCCCCAAAGGCCAACCCATCCCTTTGGCTGCAGCACCAGAGCCGGTGCCAAGGCCCCCCCCCCTCGTTTGAGAGTCGTAGTCTTCCGCGAGAGACTAAGCTGTACCATGGTTTTCCGTTGCTGTAGAAAATCATCGATTGTACAGCTCTCGTGTTACTGTTGGCCCCTACTACAGGCTAATGTCAACCAATGATAAAAGCCATTTTTAAAGCCAGGGACTAGGAATTGTAACATATAACAACAGCCTTGTATTGCCTGTCAGTTGTGTCTTCAGATTGCAGAAATTCAAAGCTCAGAATTCCAAGGATGTGAGAGTTATGCGTAAATGCATTTTGGGCTCACTTCATGTTAACTGTTCCTAACTCTAACCCTAACCCGAAACTGTCTGAAATGAATGGGAGGGACAGAGGAGGGAGCTATTCTTAACATTTGCCAAAATATAATAACAAAATCTTAAATTTGGAGTAAAATTTGGGGTGGGGTGGGGTGTGTGCCTGATAGTTATACAAGGGTGCGCCTTGTCTTTTTCTTCAATCGCTCACACAGATTTCCTGTCAATTATGAGCACAGATGCATCATGCTGCTGTTATGCGCCTAAGTAAGAAATAATTAGGCCCAGCATGTCCGACTTCGGCTGGAGGAAATCTTCTTGAAAAGCGCTTCTTGAAAAAAGGCAGGGAGAATGGACCAGGAAAGGCAGAAAGATAAGTAGATGACAGCAAGCAAAGGGAAAAGTCAGAGTCAAAGAGAGTGACAGATTAAAGGAAGTTACAAGCACAGAACTTGCAGAAGGTGGGGGAGAATGGACCAGTAAGGCAGAAAGATAAGTAGATGACAGCAAGCAAAGGGAAAAAGCAGAGTCAAAGAGACTGACAGATTAGAGGAAGTTACAAGCACAGAACTTGCAGAAGGTGGGGGAGAATGGACCAGTAAGGCAGAAAGATAAGTAGATGACAGCAAGCAAAGGGAAAAGGCAGAGTCAAAGAGAGTGACAGATTAAAGGAAGTTACAAGCACAGAACTTGCAGAAGGTGGGGGAGAATGGACCAGTAAGGCAGAAAGATAAGTAGATGACAGCAAGCAAAGGGAAAAGTCAAAGTCAAAGAGACTGACAGATTAGAGGAAGTTACAAGCACAGAACTTGCAGACGGTGGGGGAGAATGGACCAGTAAGGCAGAAAGATAAGTAGATGACAGCAAGCAAAGGGAAAAGGCAGAGTCAAAGAGAGTGACAGATTAGAGGAAGTTACAAGCACAGAACTTGCAGAAGGTGGGGGAGAATGGACCAGTAAGGCAGAAAGATAGTAGATGACAGTAAGCAAAGGGAAAAGTCAGAGTCAAAGAGACTGACAGATTAGAGGAAGTTACAAGCACAGAACTTCCAGAAGGTGGGAGAACTATTTATACAAAAGACACCCCCCCCCCCCCCCCCCCCCGGTATCCCCACGGTAGTCTGAAAAATATGGTAAAAAAAAAAAATTCTTTTTTTTTCTCCCCAGGAACAAGCAATGAAAAGGAACAAGCCTTCGTCAAAGCCAGGATGGGATCACCAGTGCTCAGCAATATCTGGAGGAAAAAGACTTCTCACAACGTCATGACATGATCAGGATGTGGAAACTCTTAAACACGGAAACTGCAGCAGTCTGGGCTGGGCTGCGAGAAGGACTGTGCAGCCCTCGTCATTTTTATTTTTGCTGTTGTTGTTGTTGTTGTAATCAGACTTGATTGCAACATGGAATTATCTGTCTTGACTGTGTGTGTGTGTGTGTGCTGCATCCTCTGAAGTGTAGGGTCTTATCAGTGCTCTTTTGAAAGCTAAGGAGAAGTCAGTTTGATTGAAAGAGTGAGAGAGAGAGAGAGAAAGGGTGAGAGAGCGAGAGGGTGAGAGAGAGAAAGAGAGAGAGCGAGTGTGTGTGTTTCTCTATGTGTGTGTGTGTGAGAGAGAGAGCGAGAGAGAGCGAGTGTGTGTGTTTCTCTATGTGAGAGAGAGAGAGAGTGTGTGTGTTTCTCTATGTGTGTGTGTGTGTGTGAGAGAGAGAGAGAGTGTGTGTGTGTGTTGCTCTGTGTGTGTGAGAGAGAGAGAGGGAAACAGAGTGTGTGTTTCTCTGTGTGAGAGAGAGAGAGAGAGGGAGGAGAGAGAGAGAGTGTGTGTGCTTCTTTAAAAGTGAAAAAGAAAAAGGAGAAGGCATAGTAAGGGGGGGGGGGGGGGGGGGGGTACAATCTTCAGGAACAGAGAATGGATTTAATGCATTTCTGTTTGTTTTGTTTTTGAAATTTGCACATTTCATATTTTCGTTTTGTTTCTTTTTTTAATTGGAGAGGTGCTTTGAGATTACTAAAAGTATAAAGAAAAGCGTATCATCAGGCATGAAAGAATTCCGCGTTTCGCGGAAAATCTGCGAAAATTTTTCAAAACTTCCGCGGAAGAAAAAAAAATCTGCGTAAAGGACTGATCTTGCCGTATTCTTATAAGTCCCTATTTGGCGATTCTCAAACTGGTTAACCGGAAGTCGCTTTAGCTCACTCGCTTCAATTGTGCGAAGGAAGGCGAAATGAGTAGCTCCCGCTCAACAAAAGTAGCGATGTTAGCTGAAAATGTGGGTGGAAAGGCAATTTGTGCTGACCAAATTTTCGGAATAGATTATCCCCCCTCCTCGCTGAACAAAACTTGTGACGTGAGCTAGGTGAAAAGGTGGTTGAAAAATTGTTTGGGGGAACGTTGTGCACCCACCCACCCCGACCCCTGTCAACAAAACATCGGACGTTAGGTGAAAATCCGGGTGGAAGGATTTTTCTCTGCTGAAAAAAATCTCGTTCTTTGATGCCTGAAAGTTGTTTGTGTTGCCCCCCCCCACCCCCACCCCAACAAAACTTCTGACGTTATGTGAAAATCCGGGTGGAAGGATTTCTCGGCCGAAAAAATCTCTTTTTTTTATCTTCATCCACTTTCATGCCTGATCATGTATCCGGATGCCATTTTTCTTTTTTTTAATTCTGTATGTTTGGTACTAAAAACAATTGTTTAAAATCAAAGGAAAAGAGTTGATAAAGTCAACTCCACCTTTGCCGAAATTTCTTGTTGAATGCTGCGCTTGACTGAGTGAAAGCATCAACAGGACTTTGTTTTGTTTGCTTTTTTTGTTGGCTGCATTGAAAGTCAGTGCTTTTTGTGTGCTTTTTTTTTCAGGATATCTTATGGAAAAAAAGGCGGTCTGATTTATTTGTTGAGATTCTTTCTCAATTAATTGTTTGACTGCTAAATAATGGTATCATGTTCAGGCTTGATGTCAATGATGACAGTCCAGAAGGATACCTTCAGTTTTATAGTTTTTAAAGGAGCACCCTGACGGATACGTTTTTGCAAGGAACGCGTGGAGATCACCAGGAAAACATCCTTTACAGAGATCGCAACACTCACTTTGCTCTGGTTTCCTAGAAATCGATCCGTCAAATCGGCGATTCCTCCTTGGCAGAGGTGCCGGAAGTCAGATTCTTTCTTATGCACTGTGCTAAGACACCATTGTCAGATTCTTTCAGTGAAAGAGAAGGCATGTGGCTTCTCTTTTCTAATGGCCGCCTGAGTTAGACCAAATCGTTTGCACGAAATGTCCACAATACAAGCCTTTTTATAGTTTTTATACAGTTTACCAAAATGAGTTTGACATGTTTCTTGCAAAAACTCATCCGTCAGGGTGTCCCTTTAAAGTGGTTTTTTTCTAACTTCTTACATTTTTCTCTGGCAATCGAGGGGTTAGCAGACCTGCCTACACTACGGTTTGACCAGAGAAAACTACACATTTTGGGGGCCAAACTGCTCAATTACACAGCGTTAAGTATGACTGCATTTTAGAGTCTGCCGACTAGTTATTTGTGACACTAAAAAGGACTGGAAAAAAAGCACTTTTCCTAAGCAAAAAAAAAAGAACTGGATTAATCGTAAATTAAGCCACTGGGATTAACGTGTGTTGAGTGCATGCATGGGCACACGGGACCTCAGTTTATCGTCTCATCCGATAGACTCCACGTTCAGACCGTAAGGCCAAGTGCAAAGTGAGAGGGAAAATCCCCTGTACCCAGGTTCAAACTCGGTTTACTTGACACGAGGCGAACGCGTTACCTCTGTGCCACTCTATACCTGGCACATCAAATTTGACAAAAGAATCAGATTTTGTTCCTTCATATTCTTACTACATGTATATGATTTGTCATAGATTTATAAGGCACAGAACTCTAATTTAAAAAGAGCAAAAGTATCGCCTTATATTACATAAAACTAGCGCAACGCCGAGTACCAGTAATGCCTAGTAACGGTAACGCCTAGTAAACGCAAAGTACTGGTAACGCTGAGTACATCAAATTTGAAGTGATTCAGTTAAGAAAAGGCGGCGTTATAAGGCCCCGTTTCCCGTTGGCGCTGCTCTGAGAGTGATTTGCTCTCCCTAGTAACGGTAACGCCTAGTAACGGTAACGCCAAGTACTGGTAACGCTGAGTACAGCAAATTTGAAGCGATTCGGTTAAGAAACGACGGAGTTATAAGGCCCCGTTTCCCGTTGGCGCTGCTCTGAGAGTGACGCGCTCTCCCAATTCTCTTCAAATGTGTTGCCAGGCTTCGCCCCTGCCACAGCAAGCCTGACAGCAAATTTGAAGCAATTCGGTTAAAAAAACGGCGGACGGCGGAGTTATTTGTAAAAAGGTGAAGCAGCGTATATTGCGCGCGTTTCTGCATCGATTAGCTTCCGGTTTGGTACATCGATAGTCGCCGTCCCCGGTCATCTACCTGCCAAATACGAAGCCAATCGGCCCAGAAACACCGGAGATACGGGCGCCGAGAGGCCGGCGGATGCGCGTTTCGCGCATTTGCCGAACCGCGCAAATGACACGGCCGCCTCGGTTGCCGTTGCCATCGCCCGGTTAGGGCTCACAGCAAATTTGAAGCGATTTGGTCGAAAAACGGCGGAGTTATAAGGCCTGTTTTGTGTTTCAGACACACACACACACGGACACTTGGCTTATTACTATATGATGATGTGGTAGTTATCTATTCAACTTGTATTCTTTTCTCTAATTTTTGTTTGTGGCTCAAGCGGTGCTTCTTTTGATGAGTATAAGTAGGATACATAGTTTTAAATGTTTTCCAAAAGATATAAAAAGTTACGAAATGGTGCAGAGATAACATTCTGGTTTACAGATTAAAATTATTGAAAAGCCAGGGGAGGTGACTCATGATTGGAGTGGTAAAAATAGACCGCGTGCCACAAACTATTGCGATTTCGCGCTTGTTTTTCTTCGCTCTAATGCGTGGCGCATTACACTTTCGACAATCTATGTCAGTCCATTTTTGTTATTTCTTTAACCCTATCAACCCTCAGCCAAAATTTACCATTAAACTTACCTGGGTAGAAAAAAGATTTCGTCTGCAATACTGGGGATTCCTCTGTGGCCAGTTTCCTGCCACGCACCATCAAGGCATGGAACAACCTCCCGGAGCAGGCTGTTGAGGCGGGGACCTTGGGCACCTTTGTGTCCTGGGTCTCCAAATCACAATAACTGTACTCCACCCCACCTCTCTCTCTCTCTCTCCTTTTTTTAAATTTTATTTATTTTTTATTTTTTATTTATTTTTTAAAATATTTTTTTCCCTCTTTTTCCCAGTGGCGCGGCATCACGTTGGGGCCCGATTAGCGGGACCTGGCTGGCTGGGTCATTCTCTCGCTTGGCGCGGCATCACGTTAGGGGCCGATTAGCGGAACCTGGCTGGCTGGGCCAGGCTTTCTGTCCTGTTCTTCTACTGTCAATTTTTTGTTCTTCTTCTCAGTAGTACCTCAGTGCGCATTTCCGCAGATTCCCCTAAAGTTACAGCGACAGAATAGTCAGAAGTGACTGTGGTTGCTCTACAGGAAAGAAGAAGAGATGCATAAACTAGGGCCTATCCTTACCTCCCAAAATGAAGAACATAAGGTCACTGGATACCAGACCCTCATTTGATGCCTTTCGGTGACATGGGTGTTCAATCATTGTGGTGCCAAGAGGCGACAGTAGCTATGAAAGGGTTAATATGGATTCATCTGTACAAACATGATCATAATTCATATTCTTACATAAACGTAATATAATCCAGAAAAAAAGATATATACTTTTTCACTACATGTATGATGTGATTTGATTTTCTCCCAACATTTTCCCTCATTGACTTGCTAAAGGTGACTTTTGTCAAACAAATTGACATTTGTGCTTTAATATTGTCATTTTTTTTTTAAAATGCTGTACAGGGAAAGAAAAAAATTACATTCAAAACCATACTTTAGTCACTATTTTTTTCGTGCAAATGAGTACAAGTTGTAAAAATTTTTTAAATTTTCTAACGTGTGAACTGGTGTGCTAGTGTGTGTAAGGGTGTTTTAAAATTTATACTGTTGGAAAGCGTGAGTGAGGGGGCAAAATTTCAATGCCCAGTTCTTATACAAGCTTTATGAAGAAATAAAGTGGTTTGAACAACATTTAATTTTGGTTGCTGGTGATGTTATATCTGTGTGCGTGTGTGTGTGTGTGCGCATGTGTGTGTGTGTTTCTGTATGTCTCTGTTAACTCCTTCGCATCGCAACGATTTTGAATTAATAAAAAAAAACTCACAAATCACTCCAGCCATACACACAAGCAAAACATACATAAACAAAAGGAGAAATGAAAGAAGATGACAGGTTTTTACTTCAGGTTTAGACATAGGGAAGTGGTAGATCAGACTATTTTATATATATAGACTTAAAGTTAAAATTAAATTTATTGAGTTTCTTTCTTAGGTTCACAAACTTATACATTGGACACAAACAAAGTTTTATTAAAGCAAACTATATATATAAGAGGAAAGTTTAATGGTGTGGGTTTTTTTCTTCTTCAATTCTTGTACGTTTATATAGACTTTATATAGAAAAACTCACTACACCGATTGGTTTCCCCACAACAAACCAATACAAAAGCAAAGTCAGAGGCAAAATTGTGGTCTAAGGGAGCGAAGCGAGTTTGGAAGTGACCAAGGTATGGTGTGCACACAGATTTACTTCCCTTGAAGCAAATGCATCACATTGACAGCTATATTCATTCCGGATATATATGGCCGGAACGACTTGAATGAGTTAAGGGACTTAACCCAGCGCAGTATTTCTTTCTCAACATATTTTATTCAGGCAAACATGATGAACACACCACACGCTTCATCTCCCGAAGACTAAAAGTGTATACACAAAAAGACACCTGCGCACAAAAGCAGCATGAATAGGCTCAGCTCAAAAGTGACATGTGCAAACATTAATGACAATGTGCATTATCATTGATACATCTGTATTAATATAAACAAATCGGGACTTTACTGGTTTCGTACTGCCTCCGGGCATTGCCTCCAGTATTGTTCCCACCATATTTGTATTTACAAATGTCCCATATGTGTCTGATTCAGACCAAGAGGACGTAAAACACCATTTTCGCGATTAATGACAATGTAAACAAACAAGAGGAATGAGCGCCTCTCTCTCTCTCTCTCTCTCTCTCTCTCTCTCTCTCTCTCTCTCTCTCTCTCTCTCTCTCTCTGCCTACCATGTCGTTGCTATATTACTGTTAGTTGTTGTTTTTTTGTTGGCGATTTTCCTGTGTCTCAATGTTCATTTATAGTAGTAGTTATGTATTGTAAGCTTAGAACCAAGGACAGAATGGAAGACTAGGCCCAGCCTAAATTATTTTCCTTGTAAAATAAAGTTTCTGAGTCTGAGTCTCTCTCTCTCTCTCTCTCTCTCTCTCT
>CM065710.1:14255333-14285333 GCA_017654935.2 Phymorhynchus buccinoides
GGAGGCAAGGAAGGGGCGGAAAGCTGAAGAGTAAAACGTCACACCCTCTTGAAGTTGATTCACAACGCGCGGTGCACATCGGGAGCGAGGTGTGGGAACAGTGGAGGAAAATCGGCGACGAGGAACGCTTGGCCACAGACAGCGATGTTGCTGACTTCCTTGTCAAACAGTAAGTCCTTTTTTACGAAGAGTTTTTTGTTGTGCCGCGTTCGCCATGACTAAGGCCATGCCCACTCTGCACCATGTCCCCGCCCTGAAAGTGGAAAATGTTGTCCACCAGCCTTTGGCTGGTAACTTATTATTTTTACCAGCCAAACCAAAAGTTTTACCAGCCAAACCAAAAGTTTTACCAGCCAAACCAAAAGTTTTACCAGCCAAACTGACTGTACATGTGTAAAGAATCCACAGTGTGGAAAATAAGGCAGATAACTTACCACAGGTCTATGCTTGAACCAGGCTTGTTCACTCTCCTTTTTCAAACCACAAACTGCTACATCCTTTCATATTGTTGGCGAGCACATAAATTGCGTATCGTATTTCCGGTGCATGGGAAAACATGGATTGGGAAAAGAATCTCGCGCGAGAAAAAACATCGTTTTTTGCCCAACTCGCATTTGGCGGGTGAAGTGAATTATAAACTCGACAATTTTTTTTTCCACTTGCCACTTTCAGGGCTGTGTCCCCTCAGGAACACCCACATTAACGTGGCGGGGAGGTGCGACTACGGAGTTCACTCTCGCATTAGGGGCGCACTGAGGCACCCTAAGTGAGAGATCTTCGCAGGGCAGTCACGCCATCTAGCGTATTTTTCGGACTATAAGGCGATACTTTTCCCCCAGACTCAGACCCCTGCGCCTTATAATGTGACTGATGAAATAGTAAGAAAATATAGTAAGAAAATCTGAAATTTGGGTAAAATTTGGGGGGTGCGCCTTATACAGACAAACCTCTATTATAAGACTTCCAAAATGTCCGGAAAAATCGGTCGTAAATTGGAGGGGTCGTATGACGGAGGTTTTCACTGGCAGCCGTAGAAAGAAAAAGTTCAGCACAGTTCATACTCTCTTCTTCATGCACACATACAATGACATATTATTTGGGTCTTTCCAACTCCATAGGATTGTGCAATCGATGTATTACAGTTTCACTTTGCCGACTTCTGTGGTTTTCTTTTTCAAAGTCAGTGGTTTTCGTGCTTTTCTTACGCTTTCTGCCATCTTTTCTACAACAAGGGAAGCGACTCCGCTTTCAGGCCCTTGACTGGTTGTTTCCCTTTGCTCGAAGGCTATGCAGACGACAACAACGGTCGTAAAAACCAACAAAATGGCGGTCGTAAGTCGCGTTTTAGAGGAAGTCGTTTAAGAGAGGTCGTTTACATAGTAAAATGCATCCGTGCCAACAAATCCGGTCTCAAATGAGAGGTGGTCGCTTAACAGAGGGTCGTAAAATAGGGGTTTGTCTGTAGTAAGAAAATATAGTAAGAAAATCTGAAATTTGGGTACAATTTGGGGGGTGCGCCTTATACTTATAGTCCGAAAAATGCGGTAATCTATCAGTGACTTGGACTTGGAGGTTGCACAATGCTTATACTTAGACTAATTTTTGTTTTGTTTCTTTTATTCTTTTGAAAAAAAACCGCAGAATAAGTAAATGCCTCTGTGTGTGTATTAGGTACTTTATTGTCACAGAGGCGTCTTTGTAAAATTCGGGTTGCCCCCACCTGGAGAGCGTGTCGCAGCCAGTGGCGCACCACCCTTTTTTTTCTTTTTTTTTCTTTTTCTTGGCATGCGATTTTTGTGCGACTGATGAGGAAGGAAAAGGGGATGTGTGTGGTAAATTTTGACCAAATGACAACTGTGTGTGTCTGTCTGTCTGTCTGTCTGTATCTGTGTGTGCGTGTTTGGCCCATAGACCTTAAAGACCCACCACGTCACATGTCGAAATCACGGTTTTCCCTCTTATAGCTAGTAAGAAATCTTAAGAAATCTTCCTTGCTTAAGAGGGAATATGACACGTGACGTGGGGGGTCTTTAATTTCGCGGTATCTGTGCAAGGATTTTCATTGATTGATGAAAAATATATGGGTTGATTTTTTTTTTTTTTTTTGTGTGTGTGCAGTTTTTTCGACACCAGCGAAAAACTGTGCTCCTCCTGCCACTCCCAGCTCCAGCTTCTGTGTCCCCGCTGTCCTCCTCCCTCTCCCCCTTCCCACCCCACCACCACCTTCCCTCCCTACGTGACTTCCCCCCTCCACGCCCTCCCAAAGTCCCTGTGGCAAGCGCGACGCCCCTCTTCCCTGCTACCTTGTGGGGCGGGAGGGGAGGGTGACGAACAGGAGGTGGAGGAGGGAGAGATTGTGATAGACATCGTAAAGGAGGAGGAGACTGCGCCTCTCCCTCAAGAGGTTAGTAAAGGGGGGTTACAGGGAAACCAGGGGGGGGGGGGGGGTTAGGGCATTGGAGGGAACAAGCAGTCTTCTTTTTCACTACCGTTTTTACCATATAACTATAACCCCGCTGCCTGGTATGGACAAATTGATAGCCAGGTTTTCCAAGTGTGCCAACACCCCCTCCTCAACCTCAACCCACCCTTCCCCCATTTAAAAAAAAAAATTGGGTCGGCACTGCACTTGCTGCGACACACTCTCCAGGGGAGAGCAGCCCGAATTTCACAGAGATAAGTCTCTGTGACTAGAATATACCAAATACCCAAAAAATTAAACATATATAAGGCGATACTTTTTATCCTAGACTGAGACCCCTGCGCCTTATAATGTGACTAATAATATAATAGTAAGAAACTATAATAACAAAATCTGAATTTTGTGTAAAGCTGGGGTGGGTGGGTGTAGGCGCCTTATAATCAGGTGCGTCTTTGTAGTCTGTAATTATGTAGTGTGAAATACGGTAAGCTGTCAGAATATGCATATTATTCATTATTTAGGCTTGAACAGGCATGGACATTTTCAGAGAAAAGTGAATGCAGAAAATCAAATGTCTGAAAAGGGTGTTGGTGGGGGGAAACATCCACTGCACCTAGGTTCGAACGGGGGGGGGGGGGGGGGGGGGGGGGGGGGGGGGGGGGGGGGGGGGGGGGGGGGGGGGGGGGGGGGGGGGGGGGGGGGGGGGGGGGGGGGGGGGGGGTGTTACATGGGTGCAACTTTTCCTGGTATACAAAGATTTCCTGTTTTTGAATTTTACCAGAATACGAATTTCCTTTTTTTTCAAATTTGTCAGACAAGGTCTTTGTGTGTCTACTGTATTTTTCAAACCCTTTAAAACAAGTACTTGTATAAATTGTGGGGAAAAAGCTAACTAAAATACCTTCAAAAATCATTTTTTTTCTTAAGCTGCAGGGGGACATTAACCCCATAGACCCCGAACTTTCAGGGTTTGTTAACCCTTTCGCTGCTATCATGTTTTGCTATAGGCTATGCTAAGGACATTTTCAGACACACACAAAATCACGCCAGTGGTTTTCTTTTGCTTATACACACACATACACACTCTCACACACACACACACACACACACACACACACACACACACACACACACACACACACACACACACACACACGCATACATACACACACACACACACACACACACACACACAACAACAACAACAACATACAGTATTTATACGGCGCTGAATCTTGATAGAAATCAAATCAAAGCGCACACACACATTAGCATTCAAAGCGCATTCAAAAACACACACACACACACACACACACACACACACACACACACACACACAGACATCTGGGCCACCCCCCCTCCTAATGAACTAACCACCAGAAGAAACCTACAGCGGGGTAGGAGAGTTGTAAAGGGAGCCTATTAACCCTTTCACCGCCAAAGTCGCATTTTAGCACCACAGTGATGTAACACCTATGTCACTAAAAGGCATCAAATTGGAGTCTATTATCCAGAGACCCTTTTGTCTTAGTTTTGGGAAGTAAGGATATACCTTATTTTATATATGTCACAGAAGAATCCCCAACACTGCAGATAGCTTTTGTTCTCTACCCAGGTAAATTTAATGGAAATGTTTTGGTTGAAGTATGGCTGGCGGTGAAAGGGTTAAACCTTACAAAGAAGGATTTTCGCCAATGCGGTACGTAACAGAGAAAGCGTTGAATCATGACGAACGACGATCGTCAACAGAGCATTGCTCACAGCGGATTCTGTGATGAACAGCGTTCGTCAACAGCGCAGTGAAGAGGTTAATTTTGTGTAGTTGCCAGGGCTCCACATTCTGTGCGTCTGTGCGTCAAATGTGCGTGACAGACGCATTAAAACTTCGTACTGGGGGTGAAACGACGCACTATAATTACTACTCGAGGGCTATGAGACGCACTATAAATCTGCTGAGTGCGTGAGCCCGTCTCCAATTTCACCCAGCCGAAAATCCGGTCTACTGCAGACCCATACCAATTAGGCATGTCAGCCCAAAGTCAATGTCAGCCTTATCTGAATGGCGCTCTCTCTCTCTCTCTTTCTTTCTCTCTCTCTCTCTTCTTGAATGATGTGTGTGAGTGTGACTGTGTTGGTAACATTTGTGTGTCGGAAATGCCAGGCATGTAATGCTTCATACTGCCTGTGCATACAATACTTTACAGTTTTTTGACAGTACCCACATGTCTTTATGCTTATTTTGTTTTGATTTTTCACCCTCTATAAGTTCACCCTGGGGGTGAAGAGACCCTCTATAGCTGCTTCCTGGGGGTGAAAATACCCTCTATGGTCAAACAAAATGGGGAGCCCTGGTTGCACCCATGGGTTTAACGTGCACGAGGCGAACGCGATAAACCTCTGAGCCACTGCACCCCACAGATCCCAGTGAAAGGCGAAGAACAAGGACAGCGCCAAGAACTGCTGCAGGAGGCGGAGGAGGAGGAGGAGGGGCGACCTAGGAGAAGAGGAGGTCGGAAGAGGAAGGCTGAGCGTCCTCCGTCGCATATGTGTTCCACATGTGGGTCCACTTTTGAGCGAGCCGCCGCCCTTAAAGTGCACATGAGAAAACATACTGGTAAGAGAGAGAGAGAGAGAGAGAGAGAGAGAGAGAGAGAGAGAGAGAGAGAGCATAATGGTGTGTGTGAGTGTGTGTGTGTATATCACTATCTGTGAGTGTGTGTGTGTGTGTGTGCATGTGTAAAGAAAGGGGGCAGGCAAGGTTGGGCATTTTGTTAAAGAAGAGAGAGAAAGAGAGAGAGAAAAAGAGAGAGAAAGAGAGAGAGAAACGAAACGAAACGAAGCAAATTTTTATTTATAGAGGGTAATGAGATAAGCATTGCTTTTTTACACTCAACCCTGTGGCCAAACAAGAAAACTAACAGACCAACAACAGAGAGAAAGAGAGAGAGTATAATGGTGTATGCGTGTGTGTGAATGTATGTGTGTGTGTATCTCACTATCTGTGTGTGTGTGTGTGTGTGTGTGTGTATGTGCATGTATGAAGAAAAGGGGGCAGGCAAGGTTGGGCGTTTTGTTAAAAAAACCGTTCGGTAAGAGAGAGAATGTCAATAATTGCTAATAAACGGCAGGTAGACATTACTGGAAAGAGAGAGAGAGAGAGAGGAGAAAAGGTCGAAAGAAGAAGGCGGAGCGTCCGTCGCATATGTGTTCCACATGTGGGTCCACTTTAGAGCGAGCCGCCGCCCTTAAAGTGCACATGAGAAAACACACTGGTAAGAGAGAGAGAGGGAGAGAGAGAGCATAATGGTGTGTGTGAGTGTGTGTGTGTAAATCACTATGTGTGAGTGTGTGTGTGTGTGTGTGTGTGTGTGTGCATGTGTAAAGAAAGGGGGCAGGCGAGGTTGGGCATTTTGTTAAAGAAGAGAGAGAAAGAGAGAGAGAGAGAGAGAGAGAGAAAAAGAGAGAAAGAGAGAGAGAAACGAAACGAAACGAAGCGAATTTTTATTTATACAGGGTAATGAGATGAGCATTGCTTTTTTTACACTCAACCCTGTGGCCAAACAAGAAAACTAACAGACCAACAACAGAGAGAAAGAGAGAGAGAAAGAAAGAGAGAGAGTATAATGGTGTATGTGTGTGTGTGAATGTATGTGTGTGTATCTCACTATCTGTGTGTGTGTGTGTGTGTGTGTGTGTGTGCATGTATGAAGAAAAGGGGGCAGGCAAGGTTGGGCGTTTTGTTAAAAAACGTTCGGTAAGAGAGAGAATGTCAATAATTGCTGATAAACGGCAGGTAGACATTACTGGAAAGAGAGAGAGAGAGGAGAAAAGGTCGAAAGAGGAAGGCGGAGCGTCCGTCGCATATGTGTTCCACATGTGGGTCCACTTTTGAGCGAGCCGCCGCCCTTAAAGTGCACATGAGAAAACACACTGGTAAGAGAGAGAGGGAGATTGAGAGAGAGTCACAGAGAGAGAGAGAGAGAGAGAGAGAGAGAGAGAGCATAATGGTGTGTGTGAGTGTGTGTGTGTGTATATCACTATGTGTGTGTGTGTGTGCATGTGTAAAGAAAGAGGGCAGGCAAGGTTGGGCATTTTGTTAAGAGAGAGAGAGAGAGAGAAGAAAAAGAGAGAGAAACGAAACGAAGCGAATTTTTATTTATGCAGGGTAATGAGATAAGCATTGCTTTTTTACACTCAGCCCTGTGGCCAGACAAGAAAACTAACAGACCAACAACAGAGAGAAAGAGAGAGAGAGAGAAAATGCATATGAGAAAACACACTGGTAAGAGAGAGACATCATGGGTGTTGAGCCATCATGGTGTTGGTGGTGAAGGGGTTAAAATCACAGTCTGCGTTACTTGCAACGGTGTTGACCTTGACCTATGTTTCAGGGGAGAAGCCGTTTCAGTGTGACCAATGCGATCGTTCGTTCAGTGAACTGACGAAGCACCAAACACCAAATATCGTTTTTTTTCAGTTTTCTTTTTCTTTTGGGTTTTTAAAATCACGGTCTGCGTTGCTTGCAACAGTGTTGACCTTGACCTATGTTTCAAGGGGAGAAGCTGTTTCAATGCGATCGTTCGTTCAGTGAATTGACGAAGCACCAAATATCAGTGGGTTTTTTTCTCCATTTTTTTGCGTTTTTTGTGTGTAAAATCACGGTCTGCGTTACTTGCAATGGTGTTGACCTTGACCTATGTTTCAAGGGGAGAAGCTGTTTCAATGCGATTGTTCGTTCAGTGAACTGATGAAGCACCAAATATCAGTGGGTTTTTTCTTCTTTTTTTGCGTTTTGTGTGTGTAAAATCACGGTCTGTGTTACTTGCAACGGTGTTGACCTTGACCTATGTTTCAAGGGGAGAAGCCGTTTCAATGCGATCGTTCGTTCAGTGAATTGACGAAGCACCAAATACTGAGTTTTTTTTCTTCTTTTTTTGCGTTTTGTGTGTGTAAAATCATGGTATGCGTTACTTGCAATAGTCTTGACCTTGATCTATGTTTCAAGGGGAGAAGCCGTTTCAGTGCGACCAATGCGATCGTTCGTTCACCACGTCGGGCCAGCTGGTGAACCACGGGCGTAAGCACAGCGGGGAAAGGCCCTACGTGTGCAGCGTGTGTCACGCCACGTTCCCCATCGCTTCCTCCTTGAAGCAGCACAGCCGAATTCACACAGGGGACAAACCCTATGGCTGTAAGGTAAGGAGGAGCTTACGTGAGAGAGAGAGAGCTAGCTAGAGAGAGAGAGTGTGTGTGTGTGTGTGTGTGTGGGTGTGTCACGCCACGTTCCCCATCACTTCCTCCTTGAAGCAGCACAGCCGAATTCACACAGGGGAGCTTACGTGAGAGAGAGAGATAGCTAGAGAGAGAGAGAGAGTGTGTATGTGTGTGTGTGTGTGTGGGTGTGTCACACCACCTTCCCCATCGCTTCCTCCTTGAAACAGCACAGCCGAATTCACACAGGGGACAAACCCTATGGCTGTAAGGTAAGGAGGAGCTTATGTGAGAGAGAGATAGAGAGAGACAGAGAGAGAGAGTGTGTGTATGTGTGTGTGTCACGCCACGTTCCCCATCGCTTCCTCCTTGAAGCAGCACAGCCGAATTCATACAGGGGACAAACCCTATGGCTGTAAGGTAAGGAGGAGCTTACGTGAGAGAGTGTGTGTGTGTATGTGTATGTGTGTGTGTGTGTGTGACGCCACATTCCCTATCGCTTCATCGCTCAAACAGCACAGCCGAATTCACACAGGGGACAAACCCTATGGCTGTAAGGTAAGGAGGAGCTTGTGTGAGAGAGAGGGGGGGAGAGAGAGAGAGAGAGAGAGAGAGAGAGAGAGAGAGAGGGGAATCTAGGCATAAGAATTCATACAGGGGACAAACCCTATGGCTGTAAGGTAAGGAGGAGCTTGTGTGAGAGAGATAGAGATAGAGAGAGGGAGAGAGAGAGAGAGAGAGAGAGAGAGAGAGAGGAATCTAGGCATAAGAATTAACACAGGGGACAAACCCTATGGCTGTAAGGTAAGGAGGAGCTTGTGTGAGAGAGAGAGAGAGAGAGAGAGAGAGAGAGAGAGAATGTGTATGTGTGTGTGTGACCTTCCCCATCGCTTGAAAGGTATTCTATACGTAGGCTATTGAACACCAAAGGGACTCGAACGAGATGCACATCTTGGCACCAAAAAGCACTTGGAACAATACAAAAATCAACCCAAACAAATTTATTTGCTAGATCATGATTTACAAGTTTGTTTCGATGGTTATGTATAATTTGGCGACGTGTGTCCCAGGAAATGCTTGTCTGTCCCTAAGTTTAATAAAACAAACCCAACAACGTTTGTCCCTGGAAATGCTTGTCTGTCCCTAAGTTTAATAAAACAAACCCAACAACGTTTGTCTCTGGAAATGCTTGTCTGTCCCTAAGTTTAATAAAACAAACCCAACAACGTGTGTCCCTGGAAATGCTTGTCTGTCCCTAAGTTTAATAAAACAAACCCAACAACGTTTGTCCCTGGAAATGCTTGTCTGTCCCTAAGTTTAATAAAACAAACCCAACAACGTGTGTCCCTGGAAACTGCAACAGAGTTTGTCGGTTATTATCGATGCTCCTTACTCGATATTCCTCTCCGACTCTCTTCTTCTCTTCTTTCTTTCTCTCTCTCCAGAGATGAGATTTAGGATTTATTTATTTATTTATTAAGAAGATTTGTATAGCGCATACCTTTAAGCTCTATGCGCTTTGCAATGTCATTAGAAAATAAAAAACGAATAGAAGGCATATATCATTGCACGCACACTAGCACACACACACACACACACGCGTGCACGCATACACACACGCACGCGCAAGCAAAACACATGCAGAGCATAATAATAGACATTATATACATATCATTGAATGAAGAAAATCAAAGATAAAAATGTACAGACATACCCATGCAAGCAATTCAAAATATAATTATATATAAAGTGTAAGAAAAACATACAGAAAGGGTTGCACACAATCACACACGCATTAGTCCAAACATGCACAGACTTACACACGCGCACTCATAGACACCACACATACTCACAGAATCCCATTATCATCCACACGAACAATGATGGCCCCAGGGGTCATTTTTGAGATCAGTTTAAATCTGTTGAGAAAATTTGGGGTGGGGGTTGGGTAGGGTTAAGTTTTGTGTTGAAGCGAAAATGCGGTGAAAAGTTCAATAGATATTTTCAAATTTTGTGTTCAATCGGTTCATTCTGTCTGTCTGTCTCTCTCTGTGTCTGTGTCTCAGAAAATTACTAGCCCTGAGTCAATAATAATTTAAACAGATTTTGTGGGATCAAGGAGATTAAATTATTAATCATTTTTGTTTGTATGTGCAAATCATTGAAGAAAAGAGAACCTTCTTTGCAAGGGGGAAAAAAAAATTAAAAAATTATTGCCTTAATTTTCGGACTATAAGGCGATATTTTTTTCTCCAATTTCGACCATTGCGCCTAATAAACGAGGGCGCCCTATTAGTGAACAAAATTGTGAGAAGAGAGGCAACAATTGCCGTACTCAGTATAGTCTACTGTGAGTCACAACATCGAAAGTGGTAACGAGTCGCCAATACGACGAATACTCACGTTAAAATGCTTAAAAGTCCCTATTGTCATCCGAGATACCGTCCAACAGATGCCATAACCCTTCATTGGATGTAAAAAGCATCGTTGTAGAGCTTAAAATGCCATAATTCTACCAGTTTTCGCGAAGAAAAGTCCAAACACAACAACCGGAAGTCGCAAAAACTGAAGTTCGATTATTTGAGAAGGGATCCAACTCTCGTTTATGACAGCAGTAATGGCGGTTGGTAAGCGTTTACAGGACGTGTACAGGCTTCAAACTTCGACTTTCTTTTGCGAGGTGTGCATCGCCTTATAAACGAGGGCGCCTTTTACTTTAATTTTTTCAGATTTTTCTTGAAAATTGCCCTATTCGCTTTATGTACAGCAGCGCCTAATGATTAAAAAAAAGACGGTAAATATTTTGCTGTCTCAGAGGCTGATTTTACAGGTTCAAATGCAAGAATTCTCTAGCTTCAGGGGGCAAAGCCCCCTGGACCCAAATGAGGGCCTGTGTCGGCCCCCAGACTCCCACCTCTTTTTTCCTCCTTTGTGGTTCTCTGAGAATCTCATGTCTATGGATGCTCCTACTTTCAGGATGTCCTGAAATGCAGGAATTTTGTTATTGCCGGGAGCCGCTGTAGCCGGATTATCAGAATTTGAGAAGCAACGAATTTCCTATTTATAAACAGGTTTTTTCCGGTTTCCTGCTTGTGTAGAATATAAAAGAAATGAATAGAGATAAATATTTACATGCCTTTACCAGGAACTTTATATTTTTAGGATTGTTTAAGTCAAGTTGTTAACTGGGCGGCCCCTGGACCCCTGCCTTGCAGGATTTTTGAAATTTCCTAGGAGCACCCATCAGGCATCAGAATGGCCTGCGGATCCGCGGTTTGGGCAGCCACTGGCCGTGGTTTTGGCACTGCCGGCCGTGGTTTGTACTTCATGAGGCAGCGCGATCTTATTCTCAAATGGTATTCTTGAACGGTTTGTTTTCATACTGTGCCTTCGGAAACGAAAAATCGCGGCCATGTTTGTTTTTTCTTCCGAGTTTAGAGTTCTCTAGACTCTTACTTTCACTGTTTCAGAGTTTGTTTTGATGACAGCGATTGTGATTTGGGTTTTTAATGAGTCGATTAAGAGGATATGATCGCGGGAGACTACGATGATGTGAGAACTTTGAACGTTTCCGCGAGAAATCGGGTAGCGAATGATCGCAATGATGCCGACTACGGACTAGAGTTTTTGGGGGTCCGACTCGATGTCGACTCCGAGTCATGGCGAGTGTTGTTCGTCTGCGGATTGGACTCTGGAGTATTCTGATGCCTGACCCATGCATGTCTGCTCTCTCGCTCTCTCTCTCTCTCTCTCTCTCTCTCTCTCTCTCTCTCTCTCTCTCTCTCTCTCTCTCTCTCTCCAGATGTGCGATCAGAGGTTCAGCTACCGCGGCGACCTGACGGCCCATGTGCGTGGGAAGCACACGGGCGACCGGCCGTTCCTGTGCAGCGACTGTGGGAAGAGCTTCGCCATGTCCAGCCACCTGAGCAAGCACCGCCGGGTCCACTCCTCCCACCGCCCCTTCCTGTGCTCCGTGTGCAACAAGGCTTTCCCCTTCCTCAACAGGCTGACTCTGCATATGAGAACTCATACTGGTGAGAGTGGAGAGAGAGAGAGAGAGAGGCCCAGAGAGAGAGAGAGAGAGGCCATTCTTGTGTTGTGTGCAGGCTGACTCTGCATATGAGAACCCATACTGGTAAGAGAGAGAGAGAGAAAGAGGCCGGAGAGAGAGAGGCAATTCTTGTGTTGTGTGCGACAAGTTTTCCTTTTCTCAATAGGCTGACCCTGCACATGAGAACCCATACTGGTAAGAGTGGAGAGAGAGCCCAGAGAGAGAGAGAGAGAGATAGAGGCTGGAGAGAGAGAGAGAGGCCATTCTTGTGTTGTGTGCGCAACAAGTTTTCCTTTTCTTAATAGGCTGACCCTGCATATGAGAACCCATACTGGTATGAGTGGAGAGAGAGAGAGGCCACAGAGAAAGAGAGAGAGGGAAAGGAGACAGGCAAAGACACACAGAGATAATTTATTTCTCCCACCGACCGTTACTGTGCTCTGTGTGCAACGAGACTGTCCCATTTCTGAACAGGCTGACCCTGCATATGAGAACCCATACTGGTAAGAGTTTGAGAGAGAGAGAGAGAGAGAGAGAGAGAGAGAGAGAGAGAGAGAGAATTTATTCCTCCCACTGACCATTACTGTGCTCCGTGTGCAACAAGGCTTTCCCCTTCCTCAACAGGCTGACCCTGCACATGAGAACTCATACTGGTGAGAGTGGGGAGAGAGAGAGAGAGAGAGAGAGAATTTATTCTTCCGTCTGACCATTCCTGTGCCCCGTGTGAGACAAGACTGTCCCCTTTCTGAACAGGCTGACTCTGCATATGAGAACCCATGCTGGTAAGAGAGACACAGAGAGAGAGACAGAGAGAAGCCATTCTTGTGTCGCGTCAAGAGTTTTCCTTTTCTCAATAGGCTGACCCTGCACATGAGAACTCATACTGGTAAGAGTGGGGAGAGAGAGAGAGAGGCTGGAGAGAGAGAGAGAGAGAGGCTGAGAGAAGAATCTATTCCTCCCACCGACCGTTCCTGTGCTCTGTGTGCAACAAGACTGTCCCCTTTCTGATGATATTTTTTTCAGATTTTTCTTGAAAATTGCCCTATTCGCCTTATGCACAGCAGCGCCTAATGATCCAACAAAATATGGTGTAAGGATGCATGGTAACCTTACTGGTTTTTGTTTTATTTCATGTCCCAGGTGAAAAACCTTTCCTTTGCGCAGACTGCGGCTAAGGGAGGGGTCTTATAAGGGAGGTAATTTTAATACTTACAATGAAGGGCCCCCCCAAAAAAAATGTCTCAGAGAAGTAGGTCTTATATGGGAGGGAGTCTTATAGTGGGAGGTCTTATAAGGGAGCTTCCACTGTACACAGCAGCACCTAATGATCCGAAAAATGTTCACTGAAAATGAGTAATTAGAGCATTATTTAAAAACTTTAATAGTAGAGGTCCAAATTGAGTAGAATACTACTCGAAAAGAGTAGTGTAAACAGGTCTGACAGCAGGGCCTAATGATCCGAAAAATATTGGTACAAGGATGCATGGTAACCTTACTTGTTTTTTTGGTTTTATTTTCATTTCCCAGGAGAGAAACCTTTCCTCTGCGCCGACTGCGGCTCATCGTTCATCCGCGCCAGCGCCCTGACGATCCACCGCCGGATCCACCACACCTTCGAGAAGCCCTGTGTCTGCCCCTTCTGTGGCCACGCCTTCGCCGACTCCGCCAACCTCTCCAAGCACAAGAAGAACAAGCACGGCTTCCATAAAACAACGGCAGCGACCACCGAAACAACGAGCAAACTGACAGCGGCTGATTCTGTGAGCGGTGGTAGTAGTGGTAGTAGTGGTATCTTCCGAGAAACAGTTACTGCTACTACAACGACAATTGATGTTGATTTTCAAAAGCCACAAGCAAGCATAGCGAACAGCTTCCACAAAACAACGGCAGCGACCGAAACAACGAGCGGACTGACAGCGGCTGATTCTGTGAGCGGTGGTAGTTGTAGTAGTAGCTTCCGAGAAACAGCTACTGCTACTACAACGACAATCGATGTCGATTTTCAGAAGTCACAAGCAAGCATCGCGAAAGGCTTCACCGAAGCAGGTAGTGTTACCGCAGCTACGAGTGATGAATTTCAACTGCTAGCTGGTAGTGTGAGTAGTAGTAGTAGTAGTAGTAGTAGTAGTCGTAGTAGTGGTTTTCGCAGCATGACTGCTTCTGTTGCGATGAATGATGGACTGAAGCTATCAGCTGGCACTCTGTGCAGTATTAGTAGCAGTAGTGGTGGTGGTGGTGGTGGTGGCTTCCGTGAAATCACTGCGACGACGACGACAAGTCATAAACTACATCTACCAGCCAGCGGTGGGAATGGTAGTAGTACTACTACTGGTGGTGTGTCTAAAGTTGAGTGTGAAGAAACTATTGCGAGACTTGCCGAAACTGACACAAACTATCCACAACCTGCGACCACATTTGGGGGCTGTGAAATCAAATTTGCAGATACGCGAGTGACAAGCCGCCATCCAGAAACTCTCACGACGTTTCGAGAGACTGCACCAACACCTTCATTAACGCTGAGAAACTTTGTGCTTCAAACGTACTCCCCTTCCGCAGGCGTTCCCGGGGCTGGGGCGGGTGGAATCAACGCTAATAGTGGCGGCGTGACAAAAACCGTGACAGAAACGCAGCCGACTTCCGTGGCCGGTTCGCATCAAGTAGGCGTAGCAACGGGACTGCTCGAGGCACCGTCTTCCAGTTCTGGTAGCGTCGGTCAAAGGTTTGTGGATAGCGGAGCGCAGTTTAGGGACACGGGGGCGTCCGGCATTCTGATGTCGATGACTCAGCATGTCCAGTCTGCTGCTGCCGCTCGGATGAATGTAGCGTCGTCCACCTCGGCGGTAAATCCGGTCGCGGAACTGAATCCAACCACAGACCCAAACTCCGCTGCAGAAATGGACCCAGCTGTCGATCTGAATTCGGTGGGAACGGAATTCAACCCGACAATTGATCTTCAAAATCGGACGACATGTTTGGTTTCAGCCGAAGCCGGTTTCAACCTTGGAACCGGAGCCGGTTTCAACCTTGAAACCGGTTTGTACTCCGCCCACGGTGTGGCTTCGGTGCGAGTCGGTTCCGCGACAAGCCCAGCGGGAGGGGACGTGAGCGACACGTACAGCAGTGGTGTCTTCGCCTTGCCTTCGAGCGCGTCCAACACCAACAGCGCTGTGGCAGTTCAACTGGGCGAGAATGTCAGGGCGGGCGAGGACAGTGAAATCGTGACGAGTAGAGGAGGGGAGGGGGTGCCGGTGGGTGGGGTGGGTGGGGGTGAGGATGCCAGAGGGTTGGGGGGGAGTGAGGGTGGGGTTGGGGATGGGCTGTTGAGGGTGGGGGAGGGGGGAAATAGCGGGCCCCGGGAGCTTGAAGAGATAAAGTCGATGGCAGGGTGGAAGAATTTTCCTTTCCATATGTGAAGACGACGAAGGTCAGGCATGAAAAAAAACAAGCTTTAGCTCCGAAAATTTGTCATAATTGAAGGAATCTGCACCGGAATCTGATCTCAGTGTTATTCTCAAACGGCGTGGTCCATATTTGGTTAAGTGTACGCTTGCGGTCGGGAGTAGAAATGGCCGACGTAGCGCCCCCCGCGAACGGTGTGTTTGACTTTTGAGTGTTTGAAGGCAATACAGGCTGTGAAATGCTGTCAAATGAGTACCTGCTTAACAAAATATTTTGGCACATCTGTCAGGCATGAAAACAGCTCCGCCGTCTCCACCAATTTTTTTGGGGAAATCGAGCGATCTCCGCCGGAAAAAAAAAGTCTCTGCCGAAAAAAAAAGAACGAAAAAAAAAACCCGAACCAAAATTATCTTTACATGGCACAATCTTCATTTCGCGCCTTTTTGCTCTTCCGCCGTTGTCATTTCCAAGATGGCGTCCACCGAGAACGCATGTATCGAGTTGGCGAAACCAAAATGTAAAAAAAATACAAAGTACGTGAATCATTGGAGAAGTGACTGGCTGCAGAATGTAGTTTGTGGCTGAAGAGTCGGCGATGTTATTCGGAAAAGAGACAAAGACAAAGAGTTTGAAGCTTTTTGTGAACCTTGTCAAAAAGTTGTCAGTTGGAAGGCGAAGTAGGATGTGAAATCCCCCCCCCCCCCCCCCACCCCCGCTCATCAAAACTTCTGACGTTAGCTGAAAATCCGGGTGGAAGGATTTCTCGGCTGAAAAAATCTCCTCTTTTTTTTGGAACAGTGGTTTTCATGCCTGATCTATGTAGATGTTGGGTTTGGACGGTAAGGCCGTGTACACACATAAGCGGATATTCCATGCGGAAACTTGTGCGCAATCCATAAATAAGTGAAACAAAGAAGGGAAAAAGATTTGCGCACGTGTCCGAATTTCCCGCACATGCGTAAAGACTAAACTTTTATCCTTCTTTCTTCCGCTTATTTAGGGTTTTCTGTATGCGTCTAATGTGAACCCGGCCTAACTGTAAATTGTAGAGTATGTGTACACTTCTCCTCCGTAAGTTTTATGGGTGTCTTAGCAAGGTTGCCGTTGCTATTTTGGATGTCTCTAACCCCTGCATGTGAAGGAATGTGACTTTGGAATGCTGAACCCAGAATCTGTTTTTCTCCCACTAAGCAGTTAGCTGACTGAAAGAGGAATTCTCAGAAATAATATAAACACACTCCTTTCACCCATAAAGTAAATGAAGTGAACTAAGTGACTCTGAGTTGTGGGGCAGATTTTTAGAGGGGCGGATTATGCTGTACATCAAGGGGGGTTTCCAGCAGATTTCAAAGTAGTTTACAGTTACGAAAAATTGTCATGGATGAACAATGCAGTCTGTATGTGTGTGTGCGCGTGCGCGTGTGTGTATATGTGTGAGAGAGAGAGAGATTATGTTCGGTTTTGTTTTATGCAACCGTGGAGGGGGGGGGGGGGGGGGGGGGGTGTTCCACGCTATCGGGAAACCCCCTATAATCCGTTCCTGTTATAAGTTGAAGTGAAAAGTAATAAATAATGATAGAGAAGACTAAAATAAAAGAAATAAGCATCAACATTTTTGGCTCGTTTTACCTTTAGTTTGGTATTACAAAAACGGAAATGAGTAATTTTTGTTTGAAACTCTTGTTACCCATGTCCCTTCAGAGATGGTGCTAGAAATGTTCACTTTAGGCCATTTGGCCTAAACAGCCACAAAACCTTAGGCCAATTTCAACAATTTTAGGCCCTCTCACTCGGTCACAAGTGCTGTCGATCTCTGCTTGCTTGTTAACTGATCCCCCAAACGAAAGTAGCGACTGCCCGCTTATAAGTTTTGTCTTCTTTTTGGGAGGCAGTTCAATCAAAAACCAGTGAAACACTGACGCTAAAGGACGACAAGATCACACAGACTCACACTACGGTGTGGCAAACGTCCGCCATAAGCAGCAAGGGAAGCAACTCTCACGACGGCAAACAACAACCCTGTACTTTCAGAGACAAGCACGGCCAAACAGTATCAGCTGATGGTTTATCTCTACCATAACCGTTTAGTTCAGTGTTTGCTCTTTCTGTTGAAACCAAACACTTTATTGTATGTCGTCCTCTCCACCATTGTTGATGTGTACTGTGTGTGGGTGGAGGGTCATAAAGGCGAACTTGGCACATTCTTTTTTGAGAATGATGCTTTGTTTGGTCTCACTTCTGACCCACGCACTGCTAGGTGATTGGTATCGTAATCAACTTTGGTGGAGGAGAGTTAATTAGCAAGAGAGTATTCACCCTTTGTTCAATTTTGTTAGTGTTTGTTTAGCTATCGAAAAATGTTTTAGAAAAGTGCTGAAATCAGCCGTCTAGGTGGAATAGGCGCCAGCTGTGGGTGCGCGGTGCACGGGAAGTGTAAGTCTGCCCCTGTTGCCGGTGGGATTGTGTTAAGGCGTCAATACGCCCAAGGGTGGAACTTTTCCTGTACAGACAAACCTCTATTTTAAGACTTCCAAAATGTCCGGAAAAATCGGTCGTAAATTGGAGGGGTCGTATGACGGAGGTTTTCACTGGCAGCCGTAGAAAGAAAAAGTTCAGCACAGTTCATACTCTCTTCTTCATGCACACATACAATGACATATTAAAACTGGATTTGGGTCTTTCCAACTCCATAGGATTGTGCAATCGATGTATTACAGTTTCACTTCGCCGACTTCTGTTAATCACCTCCACTCTCGTCCAAAGTCAGTGGTTTTCTTTTTCAAAGTCAGTGGTTTTCGTGCTTTTCCTACGCTTTCCGCCATCTTTTCTACAACAAGGGAAGCGACTCCGCTTTCAGGCCCTTGACCGTGGTTGTTTCCCTTTGCTCGAAGTCTATGCAGACGACAACAACGGTCGTAAAAACCAACAAAATGGCGGTCGTAAGTCGCGTTTTAGAGGAAGCCGTTTACATAGTAAAATGCATCCGGTCTCAAATGAGAGGTGGTCGCTTAACAGAGGGTCGTAAAATAGGGGTTTGTCTGTACAAGGATTTCCTGTTTTTGAATTTTACTAGAAGAGGAAGTTCCTTTTTTTTTTTAACCCCTTCAGTGCCGCCTACTACTTGCGCATGCGCCGCCGGCTTGCCGCGCGATTGTTGAACACGGCAATATCGCTACTTAGCGGCGACGTATATATACGTCGGTGGCAAGTACTGAAGCGCTATAGAGGACGTATATATACGTCGTGGGGCAGCGAAAGGGTTAAATTTGTCAAACAAGATCTTTGTGTGTCTACTGTATCTTCCAAACACTTTAAAATGACATTTGTATAAATTGTGGAAAAAGCAAACTAAAATACCTTCATACATCAATTTTTGCTTCAGCTGCAAGGGGGACATTACCCCTGGACCCCGGCCTTTCAGGTTTTTTCATTTGGTGTAGTTGCACCCATGTAAGCCCGGTTTCGGTGCTATGGGGAGCCCTGGTATACACTCTGACTCTGGGCATTTCACTGTGGTCAGTAGTGTGTGTGTGTGTGCGTGCGTGTGTGTATGGAGGCACTAGGCATCCACCCGCTGCCCTAGAAAGGGTAAATACAGTTTGTGTGGATGTCTTTTCATACTTTATAAAACCAGACAATAGCCCGAGGAGAGAAAATGGTGTTTTACGTCCTCTTGGTCTGAATCAGACACATATGGGACATTTGTAAATACAAATATGGTGGGAACAATACTGGAGGCAATGCCCGGAGGCAGCACGAAACCAGTAAAGTCCCGATTTTTTAAATTAATACAGATAGGTGTAGCGGTAACCACGCCCCGGGTAAACCTCATCGGCTATGGCACCGCCACAAGTATGATTCGACAATAGCCCGAGGTAATGTGAGAAAGCTATATATAGGCTGTCTTGGGAATTCTGGGTAATCGTGGTTACATTATGTAACCATGATGGCCAAAAAAATGACGGGTGGCTGCCTGGAGCTCCCATTTCAATGGTTCCTGGAGGTCAAGGCTCTGGAAAAAGATGCTATATAAAACCATGGGTCGAAAAATACCCACGACGTACTGAGCATTTACTCACGAGGTAATAGCCATAAACAAACAATTTCTGGTAAGAATATAGCACGCTATATTTTTGACAAAGTCAGGAAATTTCGATGATGATGTAGCGTTAAAATTGCATGAGTTATTGGGCAAAAACCGTGACCCTGGGTCGCTTTGGACCCACCCAGTACTGGGAAGGTTTTAGCAAACTAACTGAGGTAACTTCAAGGGAAATAAGGGGGAAGTTAATCTGGGCGCGTGTCGAAAATGACACAGTCTGGGCCCCCCCCCCCCCCTCCCTTATTTTCCTTGAAATTACAGCGTGAGTCTTTTGGAGCATGGAGCCAGAATTACTCCTCAACCCATCATATATCCCCATTTCAAACTGACTCACCTGCTCTTATTTCATGCTTTAGAGAAGGGTTACATTTTCGACACGTGTCCAGATTAACTCCCCCCCTCCCTCCCGCACCCCCCTTATTTTCTTCGAATTTACAGCGTGAGTCTGCTCACAGGGACAGGGACACATAGAGACGGGGGGCACACAGGGAGGGAAGAGGGGGACACATAGAGACGGGGACACATATAGAGAGACACGGGACACACATATAGAGACGGGGACACATAGAGACGTGGACATATGGAGACGGGGACACATAGTGACGGGGACATATAGAGACAGGGACACATAGAGACAGGGACATAGGGACACATATAGAGACGGGGACACATAGAGACGGGGACATATAGAGACGGGGACACATAGAGACGGGGACATATAGAGACGGGGACACATAGAGACGGGGACACATAGATACGTGGACATATAGACAGGGGCACACAGGGACGGGGACACATAGACCGGGACACATAGAGACGGGGACACATAGAGACGTGGACATATAGAGACGGGGACACATAGAGACGGGGACATATAGAGACGGGGACATATAGAGATGTGGACACATAGAGACGGAGACACATAGAGACGGGGACATATAGAGACGGGGGCACACAGGGACAGGCCTGGACACATATAGATGGGGACACATATAGACGGGGACTCATTCAGACGTGGTGATACACAGAGACGGGGACACATAGAGACGGGGGCACACAGGGACGGGGACACATAGAGACAGGGACATATATAATTATAGAGACGGGAGCACAATGAGGGTGATACATACAGTCTGCAATTCGTTAAATGTGTGTTTGTGTGAGGGAGAGAGAGACAGATAATTGAGGAAGGAGAGAGGGACTACTGGCAGTCACACACACACCGAAGCTTGCATTAAATAACAAGTAAAAACAGCATCGAACGAGATCGGAACAAGAACATAATTATTTTTAATCTTTTTCCAAGGTCAGTTACAGTTCTTTCTGTTGTAACAAAAGTTGTCTTCAACACAATAGAGAGATGATAAAATATGATTTTTAAAAAACACCGTGCATAAAATACCCCAACTGCATAATCCCCACAACAATTGTTTTAAAATATAGCAAAACCCCCCACAAACAAACAAAAGAAGATACGGATAGAAAAAACACAAGAAAGAAAGCTTACAGCCCCCACAATATTCACTCGCGTCTGTATTTTTGTATGTGCTGTACCTATTTCTAAACGATACACTCAAAATCTGAAGGATTTGTGTGCAAGAAGAAAACATGTAGTATAGAAGAGAAAGAAAAACAAAAGAACTAGCAAGAGTAGTAGCAGCAACAGCAAAGAGTAGAGTAGCATTAGAAGTAGCAGTAGCAGCAGTAGTAGTAGTAGTAGTAGTCGGAGAAGTAGTAGCGTAAGAATAACTACAACAAAACAGCAACAACAACCATAGCAAAGGCAAGGAGAAGAACACGGAACAACAACAACAACAAAAACACCACCACCTCAACCACCATCACCACCCCAACCACCACCACCACCAGCAACAACAACAACAACAACCACCACTGCAAAAAAACAACCAAAGCATCAACAATAACAACAAGACAAGAGGCAAAGACATCAAGGCTTACTCGGGGTGGGGTGGGGGGTGTGTTTAAGTACAAGATTGTCAACAAACAATGACTTTGAGATTGAGGGTCGTAAACACTAGGGGGGTGTTTAAGTACAAGATTGTCAACAAACAATGACTTTGAGATTGAGGGTCGTAAACACTAGGGGGGTGTTTAAGTACAAGATTGCCAACAAACAATGACTTTGAGATTGAGGGTCGTAAACACTAGGGGGGTGTTTAAGTACAAGATTGCCAACAAACAATGACTTTGAGATTGAGGGCAGTAAACATGAGGGGGGGATTGTGTAGGGGGGTGTTTAAGTACAAGATTGCCAACAAATAATGACTTTGAGATTGAGGGTCGTAAACATGAGGGGGGTGTTTATGTACAAGACTGCCAAAAATGAATGACTTTGAGATGGAGGGTCGTAAACATGAGGGGGGTGTTTAAAGTACAAATGAAACTATCGTTAATGGATACAACAAAAAAAGAACAAAAAAGTGCCTTTGCCAAGAATCGAACCCAGAACCATTGGCATGAGAGACAGACAGCTCTACTAATGAGCTATCGAGGCTTTCACTGTTGATGACTCTCTTAACTCATGTTGCCTGATGAATACTCTCTAACCCACTAATCTAAAATGTTATCAGTTTGTTATCTGTTTACAGTGTTGTCTTAAGTATTTAATTATTCAAATCACTATTGTTTGAAAGCTTGCATAAACATCTATATTGTGTGTGCAAAGTTTGATCGATGAACGCCTTTTAGATGCCGAGAAAAAGCCAACGTTAAAGTTACCACAGACGGACACACACACACAGATACACACATACACACACACACACACACGCACGCACGCACACACACACACACACACACACACACACACACACACACGCAGAGAGAGATACACACAGACACACACACGCACACACACACAGACACACCTGGAAAACCGAAGAAGCATGCAAAACATGGACTCACTTTCGTGTTGTTGACACGAGTGAGCCCAAAACCAACAACTACAACAACAACAATAACGACGACAACAACCACATCAACAAAACCACCACCACCACCACCACCAACAACAACAGAAACGACGACAACAACAACAACGACAACATCGTCTTTCAATGATTCCATCCTCTAAATTGCTCAATTGGGCACGCCATCCTGTGTCTCTTCAACAGTCTTCCGATGACACGGGAATTCTGAAATCATTCAACAAAAAATATCATAAAACAAGCGGATCGCCGAGAGGCAGATAAGTTCCCGAGCGGGTGAACTTGGGCACATAACAGCAGCATCACGCATCTGCGCTCCAGTTACAAGAAACATGAGCAATTGCCCCCCCAAAAAAAACCCCAATGTAACAAATAATAATTGTGTCAGAAATGCGTGGTTGTAAATGACCGGTTACAGATGGTCATATCGACAGACTATGACCGTTGTGACCTTGACTTTGACCTTTTTTGTACTAAATATTCAGAATGATCTTAAGCCAATGCATCTGCGCACCAGATTTGAACATTTAAGTGCTACGATGTGAAAGATATGTTCACAAGAAGAAAAATACGTTTTCAAGGGCAAACTTCAAGGTCAAGGTCAGCATGGTTATTATTTGTGTATGGGGCCTTTTGCGTACCATGATGCATCACCACAGTAAATTTGAAGCGATTCCATGCAACAGTTCTTGAGATAGGGGAAGACGGGGTAAAAAGCGCATGGGCGGGTAAGAAGCTCACCCCAATTATCTCATGAAATGAAGCAAATTTCAGTCTCATTTTGCCCATGAGACGAGCGTTAATGTCTAGCATTCGTCTCATGGGCAAATTGGACTGAATTTTTCTTTATTTCATGAGATAATTGGGGTGGGCTTCTTACCCGCCCATGCGCTTTTTACCCCGTCTTCCCCTACAGCTTCGGGGTTCGAACCCCATGATTCGCTCACATGCGCGCACGAGCGCACAGACAAATTCATGATTATAATGTCATAGCCCTTTTATCAGAAAACATTGTGGAGAAGAAAAAAAAACCCGCATTGAAATACGTGCCAGAAGTTCGCGAGATATAAACGATGAAGTGTTTTGGGTTTTGAACTCCTTAATGATCATGACCTTGACCTTAAAATAAAACTAAAGCAATCGGTCAATAGCTGATATACTCTATAACTTGTAAATGAAAGTGATTAAAACAAACCGAACGGTTTTAAAGAAAAAGCGACTCGACGGATGCATGCACGCACGCACGCTCGCACGCACGGATGCACGGACAGACAGATCACCCTGAGGAACAACTTCGATCACCCTCAGGCCGATCCAGGTTGTTCCTGAGGGTGATCCAGGGTAGTCTTTGAGGTGGATCACCCTCAGGTACACCCTGGATCACCCTCAGGCCGATCCAGGTTGTTCCTGAGGGTGGTCTTTAGTGGTGGATCATCCGGATCACCTGGATCACCCTCAGGCCGATTAAGGTTGTTCATGAGGGTGATCCAGGGAGGTTCTTAGTGGTGGATCATCTGGATCACTCTCAGGTACACCCTGGATCACCATCAGGAACACCCTCGATCACCCGCAGGCCGAACCAGGTTGTTCCTGAGGGTGATCCAGGTGGTCTTTTGTGGTGGATCACCTGGAGCACCCTCAGGAACACCCTCGATCACGCTCAGTCTGATCCAGGGGTTATCTGGATCACCTGCATTTAACCCCGGAACCTATCCCACCCTGCCCAGGGTGATCCACCCACCAAGGACATCACAGTTTAGGCTCAAAACGCCTTGGATAAAGCCGGGGAACCCATCCCACCACAAAACACACTACATTTAAAGTGATTCAATACAGCAGTTATTGAGATACAGACTTGAGGTTCGAACCCCCGAATCGCACGTGCGCATGAAAGCACTGACAAATACACACACACACACACACATACATTATATAGGTATGAAAAATCTTGAGTTTTTTGCTGGCACCATTCCTCCAGCCTACAGGACTCAAAAGTTAGAGCATTTGAAATGCAATAATAGTAAAATTGTTTGAAACTTTTTTTGTCCCTATGTCTTTGAAACGAACATTAAAATAAAAAAACAGTTATATTAACTTGGTATTTTGATCTATGTTCAAAAAACATAAAGAGTGCTAGCTTAGTTTCTCCTCGATCCTTATTAGGGAGGCAATGGCAGAACCCAGCCGAGGACAGCTGTTTCGACTGTAGGGAGTCTCATCAGCTCGGCACTGGATGGGGTCTTAGCCTACCAAGGTGGAACTACTCTCACCTCAACAAGAAGATTGTTCCACAAATGGAATGTCTCTTCCTGCATATTGGTAAAAGGCTCCAAAAAACCCACCAGCACTCAAGTAAATTAGAAATGATAAAAATCTTAAGTAAAAGTGTGAACATAAGAATGCTCCAAACTTTAAAATATGATAAAATAAGCGATACGACCAGAGAGGGCCGGCAACTGAAATAGTATCCAAAGGGACATAAATAGGTATGAAACATCTCAGTTTACTGCTCAAAAGTTTAGAGCATTTGAAATGCAATAATAATAAAATTGTTTAAAACTTGTTTTGTCCCTATGTCTTTGAAACGAACATTAAAACCAAAAACCAGTTATAACCAGAAAGAACGAACGAACGAACGAACGAATCTTTTATTTATTTATTATTGATGGTTAAGAATAAGCATAGCTTCTTTACATCTTGCCATCAGAAAAGAGAAAATGCAAAAACAATTCATGAATAAACAACATTAGCTACTAAATCATAATGTAGACCACAAAGAGAGAGAGAGAGAGAGAGAGACAGACAGACAGAGAGACAGACAGGACAAAGACAGACGAAAAAAAAAGAAAAATTGCCTTGGCATGAGGCTGTGTCAGACCAGTTGACATAAGCTAGAACGCCAAGGCTACATCAAAATGCTGTTATGCTCTGAATGGTTGTGCGGGGATTGTAAGCTCCCAGCATAACATCATCAGTCTAAAATCTCCCGAAGACGGAGTGTGGCTGCCCACATGGCGGGGTAATCAAAAACAGTCACACACGTAATGTTCTCATCCATAGCTGGTGCATTTGTACTGAAATTGTTCAAGTGCTCTGGCTGTTGGGATGATCCCTGGAGTCGTTAAGCCAGGGAACAACAACAACAACAACAGCAACAACAACAAAACACCAACGATCAACAAGCTCACCAAACTCCCACAAAGCCGGCTCGTTCTTCTCCTCGAGCACAAAGGCGTGCAGCAGAGGGAAATTGGTCTTCCTCTCGTGCCTCAGGAAAGGAGCGTCGTCCACAAAAGACCCTGGGTGGTCTCGATAGTCTTCCTTCCAGGACCCCACCGCGATGACGCCATCGGCCCAACTGACGTAGAACTTGCTGGGTGATGACGTGCAGCTCAGTAGTGGGTGGTCGTGCTTGACTCTGACGTCAATAGGTTGGCCTGGTTTGAAACAAATGGGGAGTTGTCAATAGAGGTGGGGGAAAAAAAAACCTGGTTTGAACCGAAAAACCGTGCTACAATTTCGCGGTTCGAAAAACCGGTTCGCGTTGCTGTGAACCGTTTTTTAAAAAAAACTGCAAACTGAAAGTAAGTTTTTTCTTAGAATAACGCATTATTTTTTTAAGAACAACACTGAATCTCAACGCAGATTGGGTGTTTTTGTAAACCGAAAGCAGCTGTTTCTAGTTGTCTGGTTGGTGTAAGGTGCAAGTATGGCTGATGATTGCACTACGGTACTAAGTCACACATTTGGAGCCATTTTGTCCTGAAGAAAAGAAAGAGTGAGTGAATGATTGTACACGCAAGCGCGTGCATGCACACACACGCACGCACACACACACGCGCGCACACACACACACACACACACACACACACACACACACACACACACAGTACACATCAAACACAAACACTAACAAAAACAGTATGTGAACTGCCACAGTACTGTTAACTGCAATAATATAGTAATACAAACACCAGCAAAAAACAGTATTGTGAACTGCAATCAAACAGTAATACAAACACTAACAAAAACAGTATTGTGAACTGCAATCAAACAGTAATACAAACACTAACAAAAACAGTACTGTGAACTGCAATCAAACAGTAATACAAACACCAACAAAAACAGTACTGTGAACTGCAATCAAACAGTAATACAAACACTAACAAAAACAGTACTGTGAACTGCAAACACAAAATTAATGGTCTGTCTACTTTTTGGTTGTCAGGTTGGGGAGTTGACAGGTTGGGGAGTTGTCAGGTTGACAGGTTAGGGAGTTGACAGGTTGGGGAGTTGTCAGGTTGACACAGGTTGACAGGTTAGGGGGTTGGCAGGTTGGGGAGTTGTCAGGTTGACAGGATGGGGAGTTGTCAGGTTGACAGGATGGGGAGTTGTCAGGTTGACAGGATGGGGAGTTGTCAGGTTGACAGGTTAGGGAGTTGTCAGGTTGGGGGGTTGTCAGGTTGACACAGGTTGGGGAGTTGGCAGGATGGGGAGTTGTCAGGTTAACAGCATGGGGAGTTGTCAGGGTGACAGGATGGGGAGTTGTCAGGTTGACAGGTTAGGGAGTTGACAGGTTGGGGAGTTGTCCGATTGACAGGTTACGGAGTTGACAGGTTAGGGAGTTGACAGGTTGGGGAGTTGTCAGGTTGACAGGTTGGGGAGTTGTCAGGTTGAAAGAGGGTGGTATGAAAGTGAGCGCGCAAGCGGGCGTGCAGTTGTTAAAGTGAGCGGGGCGTGTGAAGTGTGAAAGAAACTGTTAAAGCATGTAATTACAATTTATTTTGTTCTTTTATAAATTGTTTGGTTTCTTGTGTGTACATTTGACGTGCCCGCAGGAAAATTATCCTTGTTTTTATGAGGACAAAATAAAAGTTGAGTTGAGTTGAGTTGAGTTGTTCCCTGGTTAAATAAAATTTCGTTTTCGTTTTCGTTTCTCTCTCTCTCTCTCTCTCTCTCTCTCTCTCTCTCTCTCTCTCTCTCTCTCTCTCTCTCTCTCTCTCTCTCTCTCTCTCTCTCTCTCTCTCTCTCTCTCTCCTCTCTCCTCCTCCTCCTCCTCCTCCTCCTCATCCTCCTCATCATCATCGTCACAATACCTTGCCATTTCGATTTCAGCACGGACGCGGTGTTGTTGAAAGCCCCGATGGTGATGTAATAGGCGTCGTCATCGCTGCCCAGGTGCCTGACGTCATCGCGAAGGCTCAGCACCAGCGTGACGTCACGGCAACTCTGTACGGCGAAGCGGAGGAGGGAGGAGGAGGAGAGGAGGGGGAGGGAGGAGGGGGGAGGAGTGACGGGGATGTAGGAGGGAGAGGGACGGCCTTGGAGCCGTGACGTGTTGATGTGTGTGGTGCAGGGAGAATCTAGAGAAGAAGATAATTAGTATTCTTGAATAAGTCATAAGTCATAAGCTTCTTTATTGTCCATTGTACAACGCACAATGGAAACTTGTCTTCCACCGTGTAAAAAAAAAAAAAAATTAAACAAAACTATGAAACATAAATTTGCATTAACAAATACGTAACTCTCACACCACACCCAATCATTCATCCGCTCTCCGCTATATTGCTCACTCATCATGCAACCCACCACCACTTCCGTCTTCATTTTTAACCCTTTTCTTTTCTTCTTTTTTCCTTCCTTTCCTCTTTTTTTTCCTTGTTCCTTTTCTCTCTTTTTTTTCCCTCCCCCCCCTTTTTTTTTACCCTTTTTTCCTCCTCCCCCCCCCCCCCCCCCCCCCCTTTTTTTTTCTTCTTTTTTTTTTTAGGTAGGCTTTTTTCCCCGCTCTCTTTCATCCTATTGTCTGTGTGGCTGACTAAGAATACCAGAGTGTAGAGTGGCACAGAGGTATGAAAGAACAAGCGCGAAATCGCAATAGTTTGTGGCACGCGGTCTATTTTTACCACTCCAATCATGAGTTACCTCCCCTGGATTTTCAATAATTTTAATCTGTAAACCAGAATGTTATCTCTGCACCATTTCGTAACTTTTTATATCTTTTGGAAAACATTTAAAACTATGTATCCTACTTATACTCATCAAAAGAAGCACTGCATACTCGTCGTGTCTGTTGTAGTGTCTGTATTACATATGTTTATTATTTTGTACGCTTTTAAAATACATCATTTTAAAGAGCGGCCAGAAGTGTAGCCTCGATTTGAAGTGCGACAATTTTGTCAAAATGTGCGACAATTTTGGACTGACAGACCGACCGACCGACAGACCGACCGACAAAGTGAGTTATAGGTTTGTGGCTTGAGCCACAAACAAAAATCTCAGTGAATAGCCAGCTCCGTACCCCTACTCTGAAGGACTGAAAAGTTAGTGCATTTGAAATGCAGAATAGTTTGCTTTGATAAAGCTTTTCTGTGTCCAATGTCTTTATTTGTGAACCTCAGAAACAAAACCAGTTAACGTTAACTTTGAGTAATGTTCCGTGTTCAAAAAATATTATAAAAAAAAAATTAAAAAATTATATAAATTGTGCTGATTTACTTTTTCTCCCAATGGGGGAGGGACAGTGCCTTATGCAAAGACAGCTGTTTCGACCTAAGAGAAGGTCTCATCAGTTTGCATGATCGGCCTGCAGACTGTCCAGTGGATGCCAACCCGAGCAAAAAACAGAGGTATATATATATATATATATATATCGCGTTCGCCTCGCGTCAAGTAATCCCGAGTTCGAACCTGGGTACAGGGGATTTTTTCCTCTCACTTTACACTAGGCCTTGCGATCTGAACGTGGAGTCTTTCGGATGAGACGATAAACCCAAGTCCTGTACGTGTGCCCATGCACTTAGCACACGTTAATCCCAGTGGCCAACGAAAAAGTTGTCATTTTGGTCAAAATGTACCCCCCCCCTTTCCTTCCTCATCAGTCACACAAAAATCGCATGCAAAAAAATAAAAAATAAAAATGGGTGGCGCGCGCTCTCCAGGTGGGAGCAACCCGAATTCCACAGAGACTATACAGGATCAACAACAGGTAGCCCAACAGGTATACACAAAAGGCTTGTACAAGGTTACGTATACTACCACAAGGCTCAGAAGACAACAACGACAACAACAACGACGACGACGAGGACGATGATGAAAATGAAAGGAAAAAAAGACAAAAGAAAAAGAGGCAAATTAAAAATACCCACCACGTCACGTGTCAAAATCATGGTTTTCATAGTGTTTTCCCTCTTATAGCTGGTAAGAAAATCTTAAGAAATCTTCCAAGCATAAGAGGGAATGTGACACGTGACGTGGGTGGGTGGGTGGGTGTCTTTAACCTCTTGACTGCCAGAGAAAATTAAAGGGAAAAAAAAAGAATTGGGCAAATCATGCCGAGAAACAGACAACTGATAGAGCCAATCTGGCAATAATTATGATCTGGGGATATAACTCTCTTGACTGTGTGAGAGCAAAAGCCAGCATATCAGGGTTATTCCTCTTCATCCGATGACATCAACAGTGATGTTATCAGGTCAGTACGTGATGCGTTGGTGGCAGTCAAGTGGTTAAGAAGATAAGAAGAAAGAAGGAAGAGAGGGAGGAGGAGGAGGAGGAGGGAGAGGAATGTTGTCTATGCCTTCTGTTTGTGCCATTGCCTTTTCTGGAAGCAACTCTGCAGTTACAGAACAAATCACGTGTTAGACAAATAAAGGAGTAGGAGAGGAAGGAGAGGAAGAAGAAAAAGAAGAAGAAGAAGAAGAACAACAACAACAGCAGCAACAAAGTGAAAGCGAAGAAGAAAAGGAGGAGGAGGAGGAGTCGAGTAGCAGGAGGAGGAGGAAGAGGAGAAGAAGAAGAAGAAGAAGAAGAAAACAACAACAACAACAACAACAACAACAACAACAACAACAACAACAACAACAACAAC
>CM065710.1:14290333-14292833 GCA_017654935.2 Phymorhynchus buccinoides
TCTCGCTTTTCCATCTGGTAGGAGAAGAAGCATTTTTGGTAGTCTTCGGACTTGGACACCGGCAGAGATGGCGAGACAGAGACAGAGATACAGATGATGATGTTCGTCCGTCCAGAGGGATGCAAGACCATCCGTCAACAGTCCCCAATGTCAAAGGGTTCAGGATGTGTGTGGGGTGGGTACGAAGATGACTTGATGAGTCCGATGCGGGGCCTTGAAGGTTTTGCGACAGTGGGGACAGGAAAGAGAGTTTGAGGGGATCTGTTGGGAGTTGGAGACAGATAGATAGAGACAGACAAGCAGATATAAGCAAAGAGAGAGACAGAGATTCTCACTTTTCCATCTGGTAGGTGGAGAGGTATTTCTGGTCGTCCTGATCGAGTCTTGGACACCGGCAGAGATGACGAGACAGAGACATAGAGACAGATAGACATATAGACAGAGACAGACAAGCAGAGAGAGAGAGAGAGAGGGGGGGGGGGGGGGGGGGAGAGAGAGAGAGAGAGAGAGAGAGAGAGAGAGAGAGAGAGTCTCACGTTTCCATCTAGTAGGAGGAGAGGTATTTCTGGTCGTCCTGATCGAGTCTTGAAAACCGGCCAGAGATGACGAGACAGAGACAGAGAGACAGAGAGACAGAGACAGACAAACAGAGACAGACAAACAGAGTCCAACACAGAGAGAGAGAGAGAGAGAGAGAGAGAGGGAGAGAGAGAGAGAGAGAGAGAGAGAGAGAGAGAGAGAGAGAGAGAGAGAGAGAGAGAAACAGAGACAGAGACAGAGAGACAGAGAGACAGAGACAGACAAACAGAGAGAAGCAGAGAGAGACAGACAGACAGACACAGATTCTCACTTTTCCATCTGGTAGGAAGAGAGGTATTTCTGGTAGTCTTCGGTTTGGGGCATAGGCAGTCGTTGTCCCTTGTCCTCGCAGTATTTGCGGGCTCCAAGATAGCTTCTTCGTACTGGGCTGTGGTCAACTAACGTTATGCCTGAAACCAACCAACACACACACTCACTCGCGCGTGAACGCGCGCGCACAAACTCACGCATGTTCGCATACAGACAGACAGACAGGCAGACACACACGCATGCACGCACGCACACACACGCTGCGCGCGCATACACACACACACACACACACACACACACACACACACACACACACACACACACACACACACACACACACACACACACACAGAGTCAGTGTCTGTCTCTCTGTCTGGATGTCTGCCCCGCCTTCTCTCTCTCTCTCTCTCTCCTCTCTCTCTCTCTCTCTCTCTCTCTCTCTCTCTCTCTCTCTCTCTCTCTCTCTCTCTCTCTCTCTCTCTCTCTCTCTCTCTATCAACACAATCTCTCGAGCGCACATCTCTCTCTCTCTCTCTCTCTCTCTCTCTCTCTCTCTCTCTCTCTCTCTCTCTCTCTCTCTCTCTCTCTCTCTCTCTCTCTCTCTCTCTCTCTCTCTCTCTCTCTCTCTCTTCTTTCTTTCTCTCTCTCAACACAATCTCCTCAGCGCACACACATACAAGCACACACAACAAATGCACACACACACACACACACACACACACACACACACACACACACACACACACACACACACACACACACACACATACACACACACACACACACACACACACACACACACACACACACACACACACACACACACACACACACACACACACACACACACACACACACACACACACACACACACACACACACACGTTTCACAAACCTTTGGGAGGGGAAGCGCCGGAAGAAGTAGAAGGAGTAGAAGGAGTAGAAGGAGTAGGAGTAGAAGGAGTAGAAGAAGTAGTAGTAGAAGAAGTAGAAGGAGTAGAAGAAGTAGCCGTTCCATCTGCAAACAGAAAAAACAAAGAAGAAGTGTCGTTAGTATAGTGACGAAGACAAAAGGCTTAACAACAACAGATCAATATCAGCGCGGAAAGAGACAATTATGTTTAAAGCTGGAGGCAGACTATGCGACTGCCTCATATGACTCGATCAGGTCGTGACGTTTCACCTCATTTGCATACCATCCTGCTTGATCAGTCTGACTCAGTCGGGCCCAGTCAGGTGACAGGGCCGAATAGGGCGGGTTCTAAATTTCACTGATCGAGTCTGATCGAGTCCGATGGCTTGTGATCTCTTCTGTGCGGGAAACAAACTTTGGTCAACGTCACGACCTGATCGAGTCAAATGAGGCAGTCGCATAGTCTGTCTCCAGCTTAATGTAGTACGTGATAGAATCAATAAAATCATACTCTAAAGCCGTGTACACATATAAGCGGATAATTTATGCGGAAACCCTGTGCGCAATCCATAAATAAGTGAAACAAAGAAGGGAAAAGATTTGCGCACGTGTCCGCATTTCTCCTATACTTTACACTTTTATCCTTCTTTCTTCCATTTTTGTGTGTTTTCCGTACGGAACTTACGCGTCTAATGTGAACCCGGTGTCACGATAAATAAGTAGTCGTATGAAATATGT
>CM065710.1:14297833-14302833 GCA_017654935.2 Phymorhynchus buccinoides
ACCGATTTTCCAAACGCCTTCACTTCCATACCACCCGGAGACAAAGACCTGGTTGACCGTGAAGGGGTCGGGGTCCTTGTACTCCATGAAGGGAGGTAAGTCTTCCCAGGGCCCAGCACCGGCTGCGGCGGTGGTGGTGCTGTCCTTGACCTTCTGTGACCCCACCTGGACCAGGCCTTGACCCCAGCGGACGTAGAACCTCCGGAACTCTTCACAGCATAGAGTTTCAGACCTGAACGCCAACAGTAAATTGGGAGACAACTCGTTACAACACAGATGACGTTAACACCTGAAAGTCAACAATACAATGGGAGACAACTCGCTACAACACAGATGACTTTAAGACCTGAAAGTCAACAGTACACTGAAAGATAACTCGTTAAAGTACAGACGACGTTAAAACCTGAAAGTCAACAATAAAGTGAGAGACAACTCGTTACAGCACAGAGGACTTTAACACCTGAAAGTGAACAATAAAGTGAGAGACAACTCGTTACAGCACAGAGGACTTTAACACCTGAAAGTGAACAATAAAGTGAGAGACAACTCGTTACAGCACAGAGGACTTTAAGACCTGAAAGTCAACAATAAAAGTGAGAGACAACTCGTTACAGTATAGAGGACATTCACACCTGAAAGTCAACAATACAGTGAGAGACAACTCGTTACAGCACAGAGGACTTTAAGACCTGAAAGTCAACAATAAAAGTGAGAGACAACTCGTTACAGCACAGAGGACTTTAAGACCTGAATGTCAACAATAAAGTGAGAGACAACTCGTTACAGCACAGAGGACTTTAACACCTGAAAGTCAACAATAAAGTGAAAGACAACTCGTTACAGCACAGAGGACATTCAGACCTGAACATTGTAGCCTAAGGCAAGTGTACATAACAAAAAAACGTGTTCAGTGTTCAGTCCAGTGTTCTCTCTACTACATAGTACATACCTGCTCACAGCCAAATTATCTCCCTGCTTGGCTTTGCGGATGACGGACTGAGTGTTGGTCCAGCCCCCGATCACCACCTCGTACATGTCCGCCCCTCTGTCCAGCTCCGAGCTCCTCGTGCTGCTGCTTAAGGACAGGTGAGCATCATTGCAGGTCTTCACCTCGAAGGAGACGGTAGAGAGTTCCGACATTTTTACTTCGTCCGGTATTTCCACCGGTATGTAGGCGTACGTGTCCGGGGTCCTCATTTGTACGGTTAGTAGAGAGTCAGAGTCTGCAACAAAGATTTGATGTGCATAAAAACGCATTACGTTTAGTTTTTAACGAGTAAAAAGACAGCCTTTTCAAGCATTGGAACACTCACTTTGCTCTGGTTTCCCAGAAATCAAACCGACGCGTGATCTCGACGTGTTTCTTGCAAAACCTCATCCGTCAGGGTGCCCCTTTAAAACACAATAAGCAAGACTCACTGACTGAATTATTGCTGATGCAGCAACAAGTTCCCCCCCCCCCCCCACTCCTCCCCCCCCCCCCCCCCCCCCCCCCCCTTCATCATCCTTAAATGTGCACCCTGACGGATGAGTTTTTTGTAAGAAACGCGTCGAGATCACCAGGAAAACACCCTTTACAGAGATTGTAACACTCACTTTGCTCTGGTTTCCTAGAATTCAAACCGTCAAATCGACGATTCCTCCTTGGCGGAGGTGCTGGAAGTCAATATTTTTCACCCAAAGAGAAGGCATGTGCCGTCTCTTTTCTAATGGCCGCCCTTTAAAATATATCAAAGTTCTCACAAACACAGTAAACGATTTTGTTTTGGGATCATAAGCACAATAATATCGTTATTGCTGACTTCAAGCAATCGATGACTCTCTCAATGATTCAACGGTTATCGGAATGGAATTGTTAGGCATTCAACATTGGAAATTGACCACAGTTGCTCATAAGTAACGCAGATAAAGTTTAACAACAACAAAAAATACAGACCTGGACGGGTTTGGGGTACATGCGAGCACGGAACATCTGAAACAATAGGAACTTTGTCAGTGTTAAAAGGCTATGGCCGTGTACACATACACGCGGATGTTCCGCGCGGAAACCCATGCGCAAGCCGTAAATAAGTAAGAGAAAGAAGGGAAAGTATACGCACGTGTCCGAATGTCCCTTAACCCTTTCAACGCTAGCCATTCCTCATCCAAAATTTGCCATTAAACTTACCCGGGTAGAGAAAATATTTCGTCTGCAATATTGGGGATTCTTCTTTGACATACATAAACTAGGGCCTCTCCTTACCTCCCGAAATTAAGAACATAAGGTCACTGGATACCAGACCCCTCATTTGATGCCTTTCAGTGACATGGGTGTTGAAATCATTGTGGTGCCAAGAGGCGACAGTGGCAATGAAAGGGTTTTAATCCGTATAATTATTTGTTTCCTTCTTTCTTTTACTTATTTTTTATTTCCGTGCGGAAAATCCGGATGTACTGTGTGTAATATACCAGGCAATTATCATATTATTCTCTATTCTCAGGCAATTCGCATATATGTTTTGAATCACATAAATAGATTTGCTTTTATAACACTCATCATAACTCATCCTTGGAGTGGAAGGTGGCAGAGCGGTTAATAGGAATTGTTCGGAAATAATTATGGGGAGTAATTTTGCAGGTCACAGTTTGCAGGTTCTAACACTTTGTAGGGATGGAAGTTCAGTTTAACGTCGCGTATCGGCTTTCGCCATGTACGACGGGTTGAACAAACCAACCATGGGATAAAGAAAAATTTATGTTCCTGAATCACTGTCTTAGCCAAAAGGCCGAGAAGCGATCAGGATTGAAAATCACTTTGTAGCAACTGGCCACCCCTTATATTAAAAAAAAAAGGGAGTCATTTCATGGTGTGTGGAAGTGATCTCGGTCAAACAGGGGAAGTTACTCTACCATCAGGTAAACCCCCAGCCCTCGCTTCGTGTGTTTGAGGAGACACACAGCATGTAGAACGCAGTGCGTCACTTCTAAACTTGATGTGATTTATATGTTTACGTCACATTTTGCAGGTGCTATCACTTTGTAGCAACTGGTCACCCCTTTATTTTTCTTTAAAAAAATGTTTGCAGGTCGCTGACTCGCATCCTGCGGTTTCAAAGCTTCGACGCCATTGTTGCATTGTTGCTATGGTATATGACCGAGTAATACAGGTAAGCAACACTAATTCTTACGAAGTGCTCTCTCCTCTGGTTTATATTTCTAAAAAAAAAGGGTGTAATTTCATGGTGTCTGGAAGTGATCTTGCCTGATTCAATCGGTCAAACAGGGGAAGTTACTCTACTATCAGGTAAATCCTCAGTCCTCGCTTCGTGTGTTTGAGGAGACACACAGCATGTAGAACGCAATGCGTCACTTCTAAACATGATGTCATGTATATTTTTACGTCACAGTTTGCAAATATCACTTGCAAATGTTTGCAAGTCGCTGACTCGCATCCTGCAGTTTCAAAGCTTCGACGTTGCATTGTTGCTATGGTATATGACCGAGTAATGGAGGTAAACAACTCTAATTTTCACGAAGTGCTCTCCCCTTATTTTTTTCTTCCGAAAATCGTCTATTAAGACGCTCGCCTGTCAATTTCAATGCGTGATTGACCCCGGAGTTCGAATCCCGGCCTCGCCCGTTTTCGACTTTCTACATCGACATGGGGGAAAATCGAACAGAACGGTCGAGTCCTTCGGATGGGGGACTTAAGGCGAGTCTGACCCCGTGCGCCTTACGCACGTAAACATCCCACGGCAGTTGAAAGTCGGTAAGAGTTAGGGCGAAATGACCAAAATTGATAGCTAGGTTTTCCAAGTCCGCTCCCTCTCCTCATGCCTCCCTGGAAGATTTGTGGGTTTTTTAAAGAAAAATAAATTGGCAGGAGAATGGACCAATCAGCAGTCAGCAAAGGGAAAAGGCAGAGTCAAAGAGAGTGGCAGATTAGAAGGAAGTTACAAGCACAGAACTTCCAGAAGGTGGGGGAACTATGTTTACGATGTGTGTGTCCGTGGGAAAAAGGTGAAGCTGGGATTTGAGCTGTTTAAGATTTAATGTTTGATGGTGTTGGTCTAATGTTTGTAGATTGTACTATTGTGCTATTGTATTTCCCATGTACTCTTTGTTCTGTGCTTATTTATATGTTAGATGTAGATTATGTAAAGCGCAAAGAGCTCCAGGTAACTGAGAGGTGTTGCGCTATACAAGCGACCTTTATTATTATTATTATTACGAGACACCCCCCGGGTATCCCCACAGGGGGGTAGCCATAGGGGGGCACTCCAAAAGCGCTCATTTTCCAAATGCGCTCAGGAAAAAGCGCTCATTTGGGCAGTCAAAAAGCGCTAATTTCAAATGTCCATATGCGCTCATTTCGCCTTTCCAAAAGCGCTCATTTTCCAAATGCGCTCAGGAAAAAGCGCTCATTTTGGCTGTCAAAAAGCGCTAATTTCAAATGTCCATACGCGCTCATTTCGCCATTCCAAAAGCGCACTTTTTATCGTCCAAATGCGCGCACTTTCACATTCAGGCTTTGAGATAGAGAGACAGAGTTAATCATGGGTTAGTGTTGACTGGTTATATGTTCATATATATTATTATATATATATATATATATATATATATATATATACAATATATATAATAGATATATATATATATTATATATATATATATATATATATATATATATATATATATATATATATATATATATATATATATATATATATATATATATATATATGAGCACGGTGTTAATGATGCACTATGAAGGACTTATTTTATGAGCGCATTTGGACTGTTCAAAACTGCTTAAAAAGTGCGCGCATTTGGATGCTAAGAAATGAGCGCTTTTTGACTGTTCGCGCTCTTTTGGAAAAAACGAAAATGAGCGCTTCTTACATGTAGCCAACCGTAGAGCAAAACAGAAAGAAAAACGCTCCAACCTTACCAATCTTCCACTCTCCATCCTGACAGACCCACCCAGAGACAAAGACCTGGTGGACGGTGAAGGGGTCGGG
>CM065710.1:14320333-14337833 GCA_017654935.2 Phymorhynchus buccinoides
TGTAGCTCGTTTTGCAGGAGGGAAGAAGGTAGGTTGACTGGTGTGACTGTCTTGTTTGTCTGGCTGGCCGATTGAGGGATGGGCTGTACGGGGTATTGATGGAAATGTCCCCATTGTGAAGCTTGAAGAAGGCAGTCAGTCTGGAAGCGCGTCTTCTGTCGGCGAGTGGAGTCCAGTGCAGCTGGGTGTACATGTCTTCCACGCTGGATGTCTGGCGGTGCCTATTCACCACCCAGAGGGCAGCTCTTCGCTGTACAATCTGCTGTACTTAACCCTTTCAACGCCAGCCTTTTTTCAGCTAAAACTTTCCATTACACTTACCTGGGTAGAGAAAAGATTCTGTCTGCAATACTGGGGGGACATGCTTCTGTGACATGCATAAAATAGGACATATCCTTGCTTCCCAAAATTAAGAACATAAGGTCACTGGATACCAGACCCTCATTTGATGCCTTTCAGTGATGTGGGTGTTAAATCATATTGGTGCCAAGAGGCGACAGTGGCGATGAAAGGGTTTTAATCTGCTTTTCTTCATTGATAGCCCTTCCCCAAAACGAGTCCAGCGTAAGACAATCATGGCGGGGGATGAAGACCCGTTGTACACAGTATCAGGCAGTGTGTGCGCTCATCAGATGGAACGACAGAGGACTGAAACAGATAGATAGACAAACAGACAGACAGGCAGACAATGAGTTGAAAATTATATAGGCCCTTGCTAAATGCAAACAGAAAAAAAAAAATATATCTAAGCAAGCGCGAAATCGCAATAGTTTGTGGCACGCGGTCTATTTTTACCACTCCAATCATGAGTCACCTCCCCTGGCTTTTCAATAATTTTAATCTGTAAACCAGAATGTTATCTCTGCACCATTTCGTAACTTTTTATATCTTTTGGAAAACATTTAAAACTATGTATCCTACTTATGCTCATCGAAAGAAGCACCGCATACTCGTCGTGTCTGTTGTAGTGTCTGTATTACGTATGTTTATTATTTTGTACGCTTTTAAAATACATCATTTTAAAGAGCGGCCAGAAGTGTAGTCTCGATTTGAAGTGCGACAATTTTGTCAAAAATTAATGTGCGACAATTTTGGACCGACAGACCGACAGACCGACCGACCGACAAAGTGAGTTATAGGTTTGTGGCTTGAGCCACAAACAACAAATATAGCCACCTGAACACGATCTTTTATTTGATCACTAATTATAGATCGAAAGACAGACAGAGATGCACCGAAACACTCGTTTACATTGTAAAGAACATTTGTTGTTATCGAACTATATTGAATGCTGGCCACGTGGAAGAAAAATGCAAAAAGAATGGGATAAGAATGAATGTAGATGAGTGTAGAAGAATATGGGGTTGTTGTTGTCGTACTCTGGCTAAAAGACTCCAGGGATCATCCCAACCTTACCTTTGTGAGGTACTCTAATCCCAACAGCCGGAGCACTTGAACACTATGGTACAAATGCACCAGCTAGGGACAAGAGCACTACGTGTGTGACCGGGTTTTTGTTGTTATTACCCCCCGCCACGTGGGCAGCCACACTCCGACTTCGGAGGATTTTGGAGACTGATGATGCATGTTATGCTAGGAGCTTGTCGTGGCTAAGCTAAAGACATTCCCCAGCAATAACTACGCAAAGCATAAACAACATGTTGATGTGGCCTTGGTGTTCTAGCTTATGTCAATTGGTCTGGCACAGCCTTATTTAAGCCCAGGCGAATAATAAATTATGTCCCATATGTGCCTTCCCAGGTCGAGAGGACGTAAAACTCAAAATTACGAAATTAAGGGGTGAGAATGAAAGATACATATAAAAAGAACAAAGCCGAAAAAGAAGTTTACAATTATAATTAGCTGTATTGTTAAAAATTCGGGACTGTACTGGTGTTGCACTGCCTCCGGGCATTGCCTCCAGGATCGTTCCCACCATCTTTATATCTACTAATGTCCCATATGTGTCTGTTCCAGACCCGGAGGACGTTAAACAGATTTTCATTCAAGAAACTAGGCCTGTCTAGCTAGCTAGCTTGTTTCTGTATTCATAACAAGAAGAAACCAGAAGCGGAGAAAGTGTGAAGAAAATCGATATTGTTTGCTCATAATATTGGAATTCGATCGGACAAATATGACGCGTGAAAGCATCGCTTCTGGTCGTCAGCTAATGAATTTGTTTTATTGAATTCCGTAATTAGTTTCGGACAGAGTGACGTTTGGTTTTAAGTAACAGCACAAGAGATGAAAAGACATTAGGCAAATATAGGCTTACTGAGTCTCTCTCTCTCTCTCTCTCTCTCTCTCTCTCTCTCTCTCTCTCTCTCTCTCTCTCTCTCTCTCTCTCTCTCTCTCTCTCTCTCTCTCTCTCTCTCTCTCTCTCTCTCTCTCTCTCTCTGTCTCTCTCTCTCTCTCTCTCTCTCTCTCTCTCTCTCTCTCTCTCTCTCTCTCTCTCTCTCTCTCTGTCTCTCTCTCTCTCTCTCTCTCTCTCTCTCTCTCTCTCTCTCTCTCTCTCTCTCTCTCTCTCTCTCTCTCTCTCTCTCTCTCTCTCTCTCTCTCTCTCTCTCTCTCTCTCTCTCTCTGTGTCTCTCTCTCTCTCTCTCGTATGTGTCTCTCTCTCTCTCTCTCTCTCTCTCTCTCTCTCTCTCTCTCTCTCTCTCTCTCTCTCTCTCTCTCTCTCTCTCTCTCTCTCTCTCTCTCTCTCTCTCTCTCGTCTGTGCGTGTGTGTGTGTGCGTGTGTGTGTGCGTGTGCGTGTGCGTGTGTGTGCGTGCGTGCGCGCGCGTGCGTGTGTGTTTGTGCGCACGTATGTGTGCGTGTGTGTTGCCCGTGCATTTTGTCCGTGCGTGTATGTGTGCATGTGTGTTTGTGCACGCGCGTATGTCTGTGTATGTGATGTGTATGCATCCGTGTGCGCGCGCGCGAAAGCGTATTATTTGCTTTACCTACCACGTTGTTATGAATGTAAAGAAGGGCCACGGAACATGGATTATGATCAAATAGAAGGGCCACGGAACATGGATTATGATCAAATAGAAGGGCCACGGAACATGGATTATGATCAAATAGAAGGGCCACGGAACATGGATTATGATCAAATAGAAGGGCCACGGAACATGGATTATGATCAAATAGAAGGGCCACGGAACATGGATTATGATCAAATAGAAGGGCCAGGGAATATGGATTACGATCAAATATAACTGACCTCTTGACTGTGTGTTTGTTTATTAATGTATTGATGTGTCGGTCTCTCTCAGAGAGAGAGGGGGGGAGAGAGAGAGAGAGAGAGAGAGAGAGAGAGAGAGAGAGAGAGAGAGAGAGAGAGAGAGAGAGAGAGAGAGAGAGAGAGAGAGACAGAGACAGAGCGGGAGAGACAGAGACAGAGGCAGAGAGAGAGAGAGAGAGAGAGAGACAGAGACACACAGAGAGAGAGATTGGGAGAGAGAGAGAGAGAGAGAGAGAGAGAGAGAGAGAGAGAGAGAGAGAGAGGCGAAACTTTTATTCTGTTAGACACAGCTGAGACAATCATTTATTACAAATGACAACTTTTGCCTTAGGCCGGGTTCACATTAGACGCGTAAGTTCCATATACGGAAAACCCTAAATAAGTGGAAGAAAGAAGGATACAATTTTACGCATAATTTTTTTTATAGGTGAAACCCGGACACGTGCGCAAATCTTTTCCCTTCTTTGTTTCACTTATTTATGGATTGCGCACGGGTTTCCGCAGGGAATATCCGCTTATGTGTGTACACGGCCTACTCTTCCCTTCAGGAAGCCTGTACCTGACGACAGTGGACAACTCACAAGAGTTGAGCCTGCTCGCTGACGACAGCATGATGACGTGTCAGAACGTGACGTCATCCAGCTGGGTCGCGAGACTGATGATGTCACAGTCTGACGACGAATGGTTCACGGTGTTCACCGTGTCTGTTAGTCTGCGGTTGCCTCTGGAGCTCAACTTGACAGGTATGGTGGTGGTGGTGGTGGGTGGTGATGATGATGATGATGATGATCATGATCATGATCATGATCATGACGGTGGGGGTGGTGACGACGACGATGATGATGATGATGATAATGATGATGATGATGCTGATGATGCTGATGATAATGATCATGATCATGATCATGATGGTGGGGGTGGAGACGATGATGATGATAATGATGATGATAATGATGGTAATTATGATGATGATGATGATAATGATGATGATAATGATGATGATGATGATGATGATGATGGTGATGATGATGATGATGATGATGATGATGATGATGATGATGATGATGATGATGATGATGATGATGATAATGATGATGATAATGATGATAATGATGATGATGATGATAATGATGATGATGATGATGATGATGGTGATGATGATGATGATGATAATGATGATGAAGATGCTGCTGCTGATGATGATGACGATTGCAATGGTATTTACAAAGTGAGTAACGGTCGTTACACAGAGAGTAACGGTCGTTACACAGAGCGTAACGGTCATTACAAGAGCGAATGCTCTCTATTCAAACGTTTTGAGGGCTTGCACAGCCATATTCTATAGTTGCATTGGTCTTTGCAAACTGGGTAACGGTCGTTATATATATATATATATATATATATAGACCGTAGCGGTCGCTACAAGAGCCAATATTTTTTTTATTCAAACCTTTCGAAGGTTACACAGCCACATTCTATAGTTGCAGCGGTCGTTAGAAAGTGAGTAACGATCGTTTCAGAGAGCGTAACTGTCGTTACAAGAGTGAATACTCTCTAATCAAACGTCCTGGGGGTTTACACAGCCATATTCTATAGTTGCAACGGTCTGTATAAAGTGAATAACGGTCGTTACACAGAGCGTAGCGGTCGTTACAAGGGCGAATACTCTCTATTCAATCGCTTCAAGGGCATACACAGCCACATTCTATAGTTGCAACGGTCTTTACAAAGTGCGAACGGTCGTTATACAGAGCATAACGGCCGTTACAAGAGCGGATACTCTCTAGGTAAACGTTTTTAGGGCTCACACAGCCATATTCTAAGGTTACAACGGTCTTTATAAAGGGAGTAACGGTCGTTATACAGAGCTTAGTGGTCGTTGAAGAGCGAATTCTCTCTATTCAAATGTTTCGAGGGCTTAGACAGCCATATTCTACGTTTCAATGGTCTTTATAAGTGCGTAACGGTCGTTACACAGAGCGTAATGGTCGTTACAAAAGCGAATTGAAACGTTTCGAGGGCTTGCACAGCCATATTCTATAAATAAAACGGTCTATGCAAAGTGAGTAATGGTCGTTACAAGAGCGAAACACCCTCTATTCAAACGGTTCGATGTCTTTCAAAGCCATATTATATAATTGCTATCTGTCTTTTAAAAGTGAGTAACGGTCGTTACACAGCGCGAAAAGATCGTTACAAGAGCGAATATTTTCTATTCACACGATTGGAGGGCGTACACAGCCATATTCTATAGTTGCGACGGTCTTTACAAAGTGAGTAATGGTCGTTATGCACAGCGTAACGGTCGTTACAAGAGCGAATAATCTCTATTCAAACGTTTCTAGTGCTTACATAGCCATATTCTATAGTTGCAACAGTATTGGCCAAGCGAGTAACGGTCGTTACACAGAGCATAACGGTCGTTACAAGAGCGAACACTCTCTATTCAAACGTTTCTAGTGCTTACATGGCCATATTCTATAGTTGCAACAGTATTATCCAAGTATGTAACGGTCGTTACACATAGCGTAACGGTCGTTACACAGAGCGAATACTCTATTCAAACGTCTCTAGTGCTTACATAGCCATATTCTATAGTTACAACAGTATTATCCAAGTGATTAACGGTCGTTACACAGAGCGTAACGGTCGTTACAAGAGCGAATACTCTATTCAAACATTTCTAGTGCTTACATAGCCATATTCTATAGTTGCAACAGTATTATCGAAGTGAGTAACGGTCGTTACACAGAGCGTAACGGTCGTTACAAGAGAGAATACTCTCTATTCAAACGTTTCTACTGCTGACATAGCCATATTCTATAGTTGCAACAGTATTATCGAAGTGGGTAACGGTCGCTACACAAAGCGTAACGGTCGTTACACATAGCGTAACGGTCGTTACAAGAGCGAATACTCTATTCAAACGATTCTAGTGCTTAAATAGCTATATTCTATAGTTGCAATAGTATTGTCCAAGCCGTTACACAGAGCGTAACGGTCGTTACACAGAGCGTAGCGGTCGTTACAAGAGCGAATACTCTCTATTCAAACGTTTCTAGTGCTTACATAGCCATATTCTATAGTTGCAACAGCATTGGCCAAGCGAGTAACTGTCGCTACACCGAGAGTAACGGTCGTTACAAGAGCGAACACTCTCTATTCAAACGTTTCTAGTGCTTACATGGCCATATTCTATAGTTGCAACAGTATTATCCAAGTGAGTAACGGTCGTTACAAGAGCGAATACTCTCTATTCAAACGCTTCTAGTGCTGACATAGCCATATTCTATAGTTGCAACAGTATTATCCAAGTGAGTAACGGTCGTTACACATAGCGTAGCGGTCGTTACAAGAGCGAATACTCTCTATTCATACGTTTCTAGTGCTTACATAGCCATATTCTATAGTTGCAACAGTATTGGCCAAGCGAGTAACGGTCGTTACACAGAGCGTAACGGTCGTTACAAGAGCGAATACTCTATTCATACGTTTCTAGTGCTTACATAGCCATATTCTATAGTTGTAACAGTATTATCCAAATGAGTAACGGTCGTTGCACATAGCGTAACGGTCGTTACACAGAGCGAATACTCTATTCAAACGTATCTAGTGCTTACATAGCCATATTCTATAGTTGCAATAGTATTATCCAAGTGAGTAACGGTCGTTACACAGAGCGAATAGTCTCTATTCAAACGTTTCTATTGCTTGCATAGCCATATTCTAATGTGGCAACAGTATTATCCAAGTAGGTAACGGTCGTTACACATAGCGTAACGGTCGTTACACAGAGAGAATACTCTCTATTCAAACGTCTCTAGTGCTTCCATAGCCATTTTCTATTGTTGGAACAGTATTATCCAAGTGAGTAACGGTCGTTACACATAGCGTAACGGTCGTTACAAGAGCGACTACTCTCTATTCAAACGTTTCTATTGCTGACATAGCCATATTCTATAGTTGCAACAGTATTATGCAAGTAAGTAACGGTCGTTACACAGAGCGAATACTCTCTATTCAAACGTCTCTAGTGCTTACATAGCCATATTCTATAGATGCAACAGTATTATCCAAGTGAGTAACGGTCGTTACACATAGCGTAATGGTCGTTACACAGAGCGAATAGTCTCTATTCAAACGTCTCTAGTGCTTACATAGCTATATTCTATATTTGCAACAGTATTATCCAAGTGAGTAACGGTCGTTACACATAGCGTAACGGTCGTTACAAGAACGAATACTCTCTATTCAAACGTTTCTAGTGCTTACCTAGCCATATTCTATAGTTGCAACAGTATTATCCAAGTGAGTAACGGTCGTTACACATAGCGTAACGGTCGTTACAAGAGCGAATACTCTCTATTCAAACGTTTCTAGTGCTTACATAGCCATATTCTATAGATGCAACAGTATTATCCAAGTGAGTAACGGTCGTTACACAGAGCGTAACGGTCGTTACAAGAGCGAATACTCTCTATTCAAACGTTTCTAGTGCTTACATAGCCATATTCTATAGTTGCAACAGTATTATCCAAGTAAGTAACGGTCGTTACACAGAGCGTAACGGTCGTTACAAGAGCGAATACTCTATTCAAACGTCTCTAGTGCTTACATAGCCATATTCTATAGTTGCAACAGTATTATCCAAGTGAGTAACGGTCGTTACACAGAGCGTAACGGTCGTTACAATAGCGGATACTCTCTATTCAAACGTTTCTACTGCTGACATAGCCATATTCTATAGTTGCAACAGTATTATCCTAGTAAGTAACGGTCGTTACACATAGCGTAACGGTCGTTACACAAAGCGAATACTCTATTCAAACGTCTCTAGTGCTTACATAGCCATATTCTATAGTTGCAGCAGTATTATCCAAGTGAGTAACGGTCGTTACACATAGCGTAACGGTCGTTACAAGTGTGAATACTCTCTATTCAAACGTTTCTAGTGCTTATATAGCCCTATTCTAGAGTGGCAACAGTATTGTCCAAGTGAGTAACGGACGTTACTCATAGCGTAACGGTCGTTACGAGAGTGAATACTCTCTATTCAAACGTTTCTAGTGCTTACATAGCCATATTCTATAGTTGCAACAGTATTATTTCAAGTGAGTAACGGTCGTTACACATTGCGTAACGGTCGTTACAAGAGCGAAAACTTTCTATTCAAACGTTGCCTAGTGCTTAAATAGCCATATTCTATAGTTGCAACAGTATTATCCAAGTAAGTAACGGTCGTTGCACATAGCGTAACGGTCGTTACACAGAGCGAATACTCTCTATTCAAACGTCTCTAGTGCTTACATAGCCATATTCTATAGTTGCAACAGTATTATCCAAGTGAGTAACGTTTGTTACACGAGAAAATACTCTCTATTCAAACGTTTCTAGTGCTGACATATCAATATTCTATAGTTGCAACAGTATTATCGAAGTGAGTAACGGTTGTTACACATAGCGTAACGGTCGTTACAAGAGCGAATACTCTCTATTGAAACGTCTCCATTGCTTACATAGCCATATTCTATAGTTGCAACAGTATTATCCAAGTGAGTAACGGTCGTTACGCAGAGCGTAACTGTCGTTACAAGAGCAAATACTCTCTATTCAAACGTTTCTAGTGCTTACATATCCAAGTAACGGTCGTTACACATAGCTTAACGGTGGTTACAAGAGCGAATACTCTCTGTTCAAACGTTTCTAGTGGTTACATTGCCATATTCTATAGTTGTAACAGTATTATCCAAGTAACGGTCGTTACACAGAGCGTAACGGTCGTTGCAAGAGCAAATACTCGTTATTCAAAAGTTTCAAGGGCTTTCACAGGAATATTTTAAAGTTGCAACAGTCTTTACAATGTGAGTAACAGTCGTTACACAGAGCGAAACAGTCGTTACAAGAGCGAATACTCTGTATTCAATTGATCAAACGTTTAGAGGGCTTACACAGCAATATTGTAAAGTTGCAACGTGCTTAGAAAGTGAGTAACGGTTGTCACACAGAGCGTATTGGTCCTTACAAGAGCGAATACTCTGTATTCAAAGATTTGGAGGGCTTACACGGCCATATTGTATTGACCACTGCAACGACCACCTTTTGCAAGAGTGAATGCCCTTGGTGGGTGGGGGAAGATGCTTGAGTACTGACCAAGCAAGGGCATAACTCTCGCCAATAACCCTATTTGAGGCCACTGAATGGCCCAACAAGGGCTCAACTCTTGCCGTCAAGGGCGTTAATAACCGTAGTTGCAGTGGCCAATAGCTGCAACTTTCTTTATAAAGTGAGCAACGGTCCTTAGTTTAAGTCAGCATGTAGTGTGCCAGTGCACACAGATACGTTCTAAACGTACAGAGAAGCTAATTTGCAATCACTTGAAGACTGTCTGTGTCTAATATCAGTGATCAATTAATTATTGTTTTCCTTGGTTCAAAAAAGCATTTACATAAGAGGACTCAGCATATTTCTTACCTTCAACCCATTATAAATTACACAGATGAATTATTTAAGACATTTTATATTGATATCACATCAATTACCCCCGGCCAAGGGTCCTTGGCTATTCACTGTGTCTGTCCATGTGATGCAAGTGAAACTGACCCATGGCCAATATTAACCCTTTGGCCGCCAGCCTTTTTTTTTAAAAGCCAAAAACATACCATTAAACTTAACTAGGAAAAGAAAAAAAATCTGCAATATTGGGAATTCCTCTGTGACAACATTAGACCTCCCAAAATCAAGAAAATAGGGTCTTCGGATAACAGGCCTAGATTTGATGCCTTTTAATGACGTGGGTGTTAAGCCATTGTGGTGCATAAATGCGACATTGGCGGCGAAAGGGTTAAAATGATGCGGCTGTGCCCAATGGAAGCTGTCTTTACAAGTGGCAGTTCTCCCTACACGCTGTAAAGAATTGTCGGTTGTTGTCACTCCACGGGTGGAGCGAATGTGTGGGTGGCTCCATGAATGGAGCGAAAGTCCCCTGAAGTCGGAGTATGGCCGGCCGCCCACGTGGCGGGGCCCTTTAACCCTTTCACCGCCTATGTCGCATTTTTGCACCACAATGACTTAACACCCATGTCATTAAAACTCTTGAAATCAGGGTCTGTTATTCAATGATATTGTGTCCCTAAATTTGGGCAGTAAGGAATGACCTTATTCTAAATGTGTCACAGAGAAATCCCACAATATTGCAGACAGAATCTTTTCTGTAGCCAAGTAAGTTTAATGGAGATTTTGGGCTCAAAGATGGCTGGCGGTAAAAGGGTTAAAAGCAGCCATACACGTAATCTTCCCACCCAATGCCATGCAAAATGTTCACATGGCACTGGGTGTGCCCCCAGAGGATTTTAAGCTGGAGAACGAAAACAACAACATTAATTACCCTCCCCCCCCCCTCTCTCTCTCTCTCTCTCTCTCTCCCTCTCTCCCCTATCTCTCTCTCCCTCCCTCTCTCTCTTCTCTCCCCCCTCTCTCTCTCTCTCTCTCCCTCTCTCTCTCCCTCCCTCTCTCTCTCTCTCTCCCCCCCTCTCTCTCTCTCTCCCTCTCTCTCCCTTTCTCTCCCCCCTCTCTCTCTCTCCCCCTCTCTCCCTCTCCCCCCCCCCCTCTCTCCCCCCCCCCTCTCTCCCCCCTCTCTCCCCCCTCTCTCTCCCCCCTCTCTCTCTCCCCCCTCTCTCTCTCTCTCTCTCTCTCTCTCTCTCCTCGCCTCTCTCACTCCCTCTCTCCCTCTCTCTCTTCTCTCTCTTCCCCCTCTCTCTCTCTCTCTCTCTCTCCCTCTCCCCCCCCCCCCCTCTGTCCCCAGGGCTGGGTGGAAAAAAGCACGTAACTTGCTTATCTCATGTTCCCTGGCTAAATAAAATTTCGTTTTCGTTTTCGTTTTCGTTTTCTCTATCTCTCTTGCCCCCCACCTTTCAGAGATCTATCTCAGCATCCAGCTCACAGGGGAGGACAAAGACCTTCCTGACAGGTGCCTCACCGGTCACGCCGTGGCCTTGAACGAGTCAGGGGAGGGCACCGTCGTCGACGCGCGCTGTCATACGCGCACTTGGCAGGGGGACCCCTGGGGCCAGAAGTTGTCTCTCTTTGTTGCCAACGTCACTTCCTTTCAAGTGTGCGAGCTGCGCGCGGAGGGGAGACCTCTAGCCAGTAAGGGAGCTAAATTTCTTTGACATAATTATGTCGGTTATGATGACACCGTTTTGACTTGGATGACGTCGACGATGCCCTGATGATGATAATGAGGATGAGAATGATACATATATACGCATTTGTATTGTCCATTTGAATGATTTTTTGGTTGTAGTTCTTTTAAAATGAAAATGATTAGGGGAAGACGGGGTAAAAAGCCCATGGGCGGGTAAGAAGCCCACCCCAATTATCTCATGAAATGAAGCAAATTTCAGTCTCATTGTGCCCATGAGACGAGCGTTAATGTCTAGCATTCGTCTCATGGACAAATTTGACTGAAATTTTCTTTATTTCATGAGATAATTGGGGTGGGCTTCTTACCCGCCCATGCGCTTTTTACCCCGTCTTCCCCTAATATATGGGTGTCAACGAAAGGGACAATGATAGTGATAAGGAAGAAGAAGGAGATGAAGATGATGATGATCATGATGATGGTCAGGGTCATGTCGTTTTAGAGTTTGACTAATTCTTATAATTCAATGGCTCCGTCAAACAATCAGTTGATGAACGAAACTCATAAACCGCGCGCGCACGCGCGTCTCTCCCCCCCCCCCCAATAAATGCACACACACACAAATGCACGTACGCACATGCACACACACACACACACACACACACACACATACTCACACACACACGCACACATACGCACACGCACACATACGCACACGCACACATACGCACACGCACACATACGCACACGCACACACGCACGCACGGACACGCACGCACGCACGCACGCACGCACACGCACGCACGCACGCACGCACACGCACACACACACACACACACACACACACACACACACACACACACACATTTGTCGGAATCACTGTTAGTGGAAGGACGTTAAACTGAAGATAGACCTATACCTCTCTACATCTCTTACTTGGACTGTTCCCCTCCCCCCACCCCCAATCCCTCCATAATCTTTCATCAGGTTCATGCCCCTACCCCCCGGCCTTCCCCAGGCTGAAGCTGGCATCAAACGTGTCTCTTTACGAGGAGGATCAGGAGGGGGGGTTCCCGCACGACACGGAGGTCACCTACGCCTGCGACGACGACCTGACCTACACCGGAGGAAGCTACGTCTCCAGGTGTCACATGGGAGATTGGACATCACCCACTATCTTCTGTAGCGGTGAGATTTGAGAGAGAATACGAAAACGAATACGAAACATTATTAAAGACCCAGTGACGAACCACGCTTAATGTCCCTTGGGGTGTTTTTTTCTGGGTAGCTGTGACCCACATACAACTGTCCCCAACTTGAAATTGAGGCTGCTCTTTAAACTGATGTTTTGGTTTGAATTTGGGGCCATTTATATGGGAGTCAGACTTGGTCAAAACAAGATTTCTTTCTAGTTATAAGATGGAAACCACGTGAAACCCGTGATTTTGACACGTGATCTGGTGGATCTTTAACCCCTTCAGGACGTCACTGCCTTATGTAAACTCCATTACTGGCCTGGGGCTGCCTAGAAAAAAAATGTTATGACAAATAAGAAGCGCAACAACACTCAACACTTTACCCACTGGGTAAAGGTAAAGATGTGCCACCCCCCATGCATTTCTCGGTTAATTGTATTTTTCCGTTTTTGCCTTTCTTACCATGCATAAAGCTGTATTTTAGGAACATTTTTAGCTAATTACCTTTTTGGAATACTAACCCTAACCCTAACCCTACCCCTAAACCTAACCCTACCCCCCACTATGTACTGCAGTACACCGCGATTTGTCACAGTTGTGGTTCGTTGCGTTTTTCCGTCTTATAGGGTGGGGGGTAGGGTTAGGGCTAGGGTTAGGGTTAGGGCTAGGGTTAGGGTTAGGGTTAGTATTCCCAAAAGGTTATTAGCTAAAAAAATTCCTAAAATACAGCTTTATGTATGGTAAGAAAGGCAAAAACGGAAAAATACAATTAACCGAGATAGGTAGGGGGGGGGGGGGGGGGTGGCACATCTTGACCTTTTGGTTGATGAGAGTTTATTTTTCGCTTTGAACTCGTGGTCACTTGCATTAAAATCGGAATAATTAGTCTCCTTGTTACTATCACTGGGTTAAAACCCTCTCAACGCTAGCTATTCTTGAGCCAACATTTACCATTAAACTTACCCGGGTAGAGAAAAGATTTCATCTGCAATATTGGGGATTCCTCTGTGACGTGCATAAAATAGGGCCTATCCTTACCTCCCAAAATTAAGAACATAATATTAAGGTCACTGGATACCAGACCCTCATTAGATGCCTTTCTGTGACATGATGGGTGTTAAATCATTGTGGTGCCAAGAGGCGACAGAGTCGATGAAAGGGTTTAATGAAAATGAGTATTTTCTGACGCTTGCCTAGGGCCGAAGTTGCCTAGAAGCACAACACTAAACAAAGCAAAAATAACAACAAAAACACAGTCGTTTCTTTTAATGCAACTCTTTGGCAATGGTAAGAGAAAGAAAGAAAGAAAGAAAGAGAGGGGGGTGGGGGGGGTGGGGGGTGGGGGGTGGATGAGGGAGAGAGTGAGAGACGGTGACACAGAGAAGTATAGAGAGTTAGTAGTTATTAGCAAGTGTGTTGTTTTCTGAGCGATAAGAATAATTGACATATGGTTTAGTTCAGTCCAATCTATTAGTTCATTAAGGTTTGCTTGCAAATTTGAAACAAAAAAGTGGTGTGTGTGTGTGTGTGTGTGTGTGTGTGTGTGTGTGTGTGTGTGTGTGTGTGTGTGTGCGTGTGCGTGTGCGCGCGTGCGCGCGTGTGTGCGTGTGCGTGCGTGTGCGCGTGCGCGCGCGCGTGTGTGTATACACAAAAAATGAGTGACAAAACTGTAATCATAATTGTTTGCGATCTTTAAAGACACACTCACGCTCCACGATTAAGTCCCTTGGTTTTTTTGCTGGGTAGCTGTGACCCACATACAAATGTCCCCAACTTCAAATTGAGGCTGCTCCTTAAAATGATGTTTCGTTTTCAATTTGGGGACATTTATATATAAAAAAATGGGGGGGGGGGGGTATTCATTTATTTGTTTATTATTGTAAGCCCTTAGGGCTTGTTTAAGAATAAGTGCATATAAATGCTCATTATTATTATTATTATTATTATTATTATTATTATTATTATTAAAACAAGATTTCTTATCAGATATAAGAGGGAAAACACGTGAAACCCGTTATTTTGACACGTGACCTGGTGGGTCTTTAAAGCCTAACAAAATGATTCTAACATTAAAATCCCATCATTGCAGTTTTGTCTGTGTGTGTGTGTGTCTTTTCGTAGATGATGAATATTCATTCATCTCTGACGTCACGTACCAAGACTCCGCCAATCAGACGCAGGGAGATGTGAGCGCTCTTCACGACGGAAACCAGGAAACGTGCCTCTTCATTTCCGCGCCAAACGACACCCTGGTGGCAGCCATTACAATTCAGCTTCAGCAAACCGTGGAGATCTCTCACGTGGTTGTCTATTATAACAATCGTGAGTTTTACTCATTTCGTATCTTTAGCAAATGTCAACATCATATTATTATCTCTGGTTAAGTTAGTCTTAGTGTTCAGGCACAACCAACAACAAACACACTGAACTCATAGGAAACAAGGTCACACTTCCAGGTCAAGGTCAGCATGGCGATAATTTATGCTCGGATGTATTCTACTCTAGGTTATACAGTACCACACACAATCTGAAGCGCTTCTGTCAAGTACAAATGTGGAAAATATGGCTTAAAACCCAATTCTTAGACCCCTGCCACTTTTAAGGCCTACCGATCTCCCTGACCTTGACCTTGATCGGTATGCCATCGTCAGAACGGCCATAAGCCAAAGAATCTCCATGCCAAATTTGAAGACTCTAAGACCAACGGTGTGGAAGTTATGGCCCCTTAAAGATTTTCGGTTTTCAAGGTCGTACGCCAAGGTCAAGGTCAGTACGGCAAATATGTTTACGCGGATGCCTTACTCTCATGGTGACACACCACCACACAAAATTTGCAGCGATTCGGTCAAGCGGTTCGGGAGATATCCTTGGGACAGACAGAGAGAGAAAAAACCCCAAACGAACGAAAACATACTCCTTTGCGATCTACTTCGTAGATCGGCCAAGGACAAAAACGACTAAGCGAATAAGTATTGCACAAAATCATAACTGTAGCACACATACGTCTATATTTTATAAACCCCCCCCCCCCCCCCCACCCCACAATCCCATCCACCCCCTCCACCCTTCCACACACACACAGACTTCCTTTACGCACACATATACATACTATCTACAAAATGACTAAACGAATAATGGGCCGGGGGGTATTGCACAAAATACTGTAGCACACACTTACACACACGCTTCCATATTTTCTACATAATGGGTAACATCAGGCCTATCCTTATCTCCTCACATTAACCCTTTCATCGCCACTGTCGCCTCTCGGCACCACAATGATTTAACACCCATGTCACTGAAAGGCATCTAATGAGGGTCTGTTATCCAGTGACCTTATGTTCTTCATTTTGAGAGGTATAAGGATAGGCCCTATTTTATGCATGTCACAGAGGAATCCACAATATTGCACAGAAATCTTTTTTGTACCCTGGTAAATTTAACGGTGCATTTTGGCTGAAATATGGCTGGCGGTGAAAGGGTTAAGAAGAAAAAAGGTCGTTGTATAAGAGACCCTGGTTAACCCTTTCACCGCCAGACATATTTCAGCCAAACGTTTCCATTAAACTTACCCGGGTACAGAAAGAAACATACATCTACAGTATCGTGGATTCTTCTGTGACATATATAAAATAAGGTCTATCCTTACTTCTCAAAACAAGGACAATAGGGTCTTTAGATAATAGATCCCAGTTTGATGCCTTTTAGCAAAGACTGTATAGGGGAAGACAAGCATCCGGTCTCTTTTCCCTATAGGAGTAGTGAGGACAGAAACACTGGTTATGTCCCTTAAAAACGGTACACATTTACACGTCGATAGGCCAGTTGAATTCTCCGTTCAAGTTCCAGTCTGAGTTTTTGGATAGCCTCCACTGTGAATAGCGTACTGTCCCCACTAACGATAACTCTATCAGCCCGGTTGGCCGTAACTCTTAAGCAGTCCATCTTACCCTTTCAGAATCTTTGCTTTCAGTGACATAGGTGTTAAATCACTGTAGTGCTAAAATGCGACTTTGGCGGTGAAAGGGTTCAATGCGGTTTTAGTGTCATGGATGTTAAATCAGTGTGGTGCCGAGCGGGGTAGGCCTACTGGCGATGGAAGGGTTTACATTAAAGGTCAACAAGTGAGTTTCTGTCGATAAAGGCTAGTTTAATCATATAGTAAAAAGCCAAGTGTCCGTGTGTGTGTGTGTGTGTGTGTGTGTCTGAAACACAAAACGCGCCTTATAACTCCGCCGTTTTTCGACCGAATTGCTTCAAATTTGCTGTGAGCCCTAACGGGGCGATGGCAACAGCAACCGATGCGACCGTGTCATTTGCGCGGTTCGGCAAATGCGCGAAACGCGCATCCGCCGGCCTCTCGGCGCCCGTATCTCCGGTGTTTCTTGACCGATTGCCTTCGAATTTGGCAGGAAGATGATCGGGGACGGTGACTATCCGTGTACCAAACCGGAAGCGAATCGGTTCAGGAACGCGCGCGCTATGCGACTCCGCCGTTTCTTAACCGAATCGCTTCAAATTTGCTGTACTCAGCGTTACCAGTACTTGGCGTTACCGTTACTAGGCGTTACCGTTACTAGGCATTACTGGTACTCGGAGTTGCGCTAGTAGAGCATTATGTGACAAGCGAATTTACAAGTCGGTGGAATGACTTTGAAGAAAGTTGTTGCACGCCGAAATATTCCATCTCCCAAAACTTGTAAACTTGTGGGGGTTTTAAGGTCAACAAATAATGAGTTTATCTTGCCAAAGCATCTACATTCATTTTTGGCTCATTAACACGAAGTGAGTCTATAGTATGATAGTTGTTCGCGCGCGCGCGTGCGTGCGTGCGTGCGTGCGTGCGTGCGTGCGTGCGTGCGTGCGTACGTGCGTGCGCGTGTGTGTGTTGCGTCCGTGGTCCAATCGCCAAACTTTAACGTTGGCATTTCCTCGGG
>CM065710.1:14345333-14350333 GCA_017654935.2 Phymorhynchus buccinoides
AAACCTCTACAGTAGTCTTCCAATAGTTGAGGACAGCATTGCTTTTGCAATTACAGTAATGTCAATTTCTGCGTCATTTAAAATATCCTTGGTATTATCATAGTTACGAAAAAAGTCCATATTGATCATTCGATATTTAGAGAGCAATACTGGGCATTCTAATAGTAAGTGATGAATTGATAATTTATCACTACAAAGACAGTTAGTTTCCAAGTATTTAGTTTTCCATGAATTGAGTCGTGTCTTGTACACTAAACTAATTATCGATCTACTGTGCATAAAAATGTTAGATCTAAAGTCAGATGAGTTGATGTAAGTAGATTTTTCCAATAAACAGTAAATTTCATGTGTTGATAATGGCAGTTTCTCATTAGAAACCAAGTTAGAGTTATTAAAAGCCCCTCTTTTGGCAGCTCTATCAGCAACTTCATTCCAAAAGAGTCCACAATGAGATGGCACCCAGCAAAAATCAATACCAATACCTTTTGCAACAATACAATTAATCAACTGTTTAATTTCAAAGACAATGTCGTTACGAGTTTTACTGTTACTTTGGTTTAGAGTTTGTAAAACTGATTTTGAATCCACACAAACTAAAATGTTATAAATTGAATATGGTAGATCATAAACAAATTCTAAAGCTCGCATTATTGCATATAATTCAGAAGTAAATATTGAAATGCCTTTGCCTAAATAGTATGACTTTTCCATTCTAAGTGATGGAATAACAAAACCTGCTCCACTGTCTGACGTTTCTAAGACTGAACCCTCAGTGTAAATTTTTAGATGATTTGAATATTTTGAATCTAAATGAAGTCGAACGTCAGAAACTAATTGATTAACTTCTTCATCTTTTTTGTAACTGGTATATTCTATATCAAATTTTGCCTTTCTTTGTTCCCATGGTGGCATTAGTGGTATAATAGGCATGGCTGAGATATTGTGGATATCTACCTTACTTCTACTTATAACGTCTTCAGTGAAATTCTTGATTGGCTGAAGAAACGTTAGATGTTATAATGCATAATAAGTTCATGTATCAGCTAACATAAATTCTTTTTTTTTTTTTAGCCGCATAAAATATAAACATGGCAACATCTCTAGTTATTATGAATGTATTTCCATTGGCAAGAAGACTTTTTAATTCAATGGGATAGTTGTTTCTATTAACCCTTTCACCGCCAAAGTCGCATGTTAGCACCACAGTGATTTAACACCTATGTCACTAAAAGGCATCACATTGGGCTCTATTATCCAAAGACCCTATTGTCTTAATTTCGGGAAGTAAGGGTAGACCTTATTTTATATTATATGTCACAGTAGAATTCCCAATACTGCAGATGGATTTTGTTCTCTACCCAGGTACATTTAATGGAACTTTGGCTGAAATATGGCTGGCGGTGAAAGGGTTAATGTATTATGTTTGAAAATATACTTGTCTCTTAGCTCTTTATAGGTAGTTGAGTGAATCAAGAAGCGCAATTTCTATTTGATCGCAGAATAGACAGATGTAAGGTATAGATAGATAGTCTGTGGGGTTTTTTCTCTCTCTCGTACAGTTGATGACCTCATTCCCATGGAAGAACCGGAGGCGGAAGACCAGCAGTTTGCCCGGAGGTGTTTCCACGTGGTTTTGCACGGGTCAGCGGTCAACGTCTCGCGCTCATTGGCATCCATCGCCCACCGTTACGCATGCGCCGACAGCGAAGCGAAACCCACCCGCCTCTGCTACAACTCCTCCTCCGTGATCGCTGTGAGGTTCTGGTGTCAAAGTGAGTGCCCCTCTCTCTCTGTCTCCAGGGGCGGATCTTTATGGCGCGCCGAATGACCAAAACTCTATCTAGCAGTTCGACAGAGTTTAAAAACCCTATCGAACTGTTAGATACAGTTTCTAAACTATAGCTAGCAGTTAGATAGAGTTTCAAAACTCTGTCGAGCAGCTAGATAGAGTTTCTCGTCGTAAAACTCTATCAAACGCGCCATTTTGATACTTTTTTTTTAACGAAGCATTTCATTGGTAGATAGGACTAGTATCTTTGACTGTGACCTACACCTAGCCTAATAGGTGGCATTCTAGGAACTCGTTTAGCGGCTTCAATTACAGATGAAACGCCGGGAAGATTCGCTCGTTGAAATCGTTCAGCTGCCATGTTTGTTTAACTACATGTAGGGGCCTAGGCCTATCGTCTTATTCAAACTCACGGGTCACTGCCCTGCCAAGGCCACAAACTTGTCGCTGAAGCCATGTACCAATCAGAAATCGCGATAGAAAAACTAGATCTCGATAGGGTTATTTTGTGGAAACCCTATCTAGCTGTTCGACAGAGTTTTAAAAATCTATCGAACAGCTAGATAGGGTTTTCAAACTCTATCGAACTGATAGATACAGTTTCGAAACTCTATCGAACAGCTAGATAGAGTTTTGTGTCTTTGGCGCGCCATAGATCTTGGGGAAGGGGATGTTTTCAGGGCTTCCGGACCCACCCCCACCCCCCGGCCAAAAATAAAAAGGAGACCCCCCCTGTAGCCCAACATGTACCTGACAGAGGGGTGAGAATTACGAAAATGACTCGATTTTTTGCTTACCCACTTGACTTCCACCAACGTATCACGTACTGACCTGATGACATCACTGATGACGTCATCAGATGAAGAGGAATAACCCTGATATGCTGGCCTTCGCTCTAACACAGTCGAAAGAGTAATAATATCCCCAGATCATTGTACCCGATCGGCTCTATCAGTTTGTCTTTTTCATGGCATGATTTGCTCAATTAATTTTGTTTGTGGCTCAAGCCACAAACCTATAACTTACTTTGTCGGTCGGTCGGTCGGTCGGTCGGTCGATCTGTCTGTCGGTCCAAAATTGTCGCACTTCAAATCGAGGCTACACTTCAAATTGAGGCCGCTCTTTAAAATTATGTATTTTAAAAGCGTACAAAATAATAAACATACGTAATACAGACACTACAACAGACACGACGAGTATGCGGTGCTTCTTTTGATGAGTATAAGTAGGATACATAGTTTTAAATGTTTTCCAAAAGATATAAAAAGTGACGAAAGGGTGCAGAGATAACATTCTGGTTTACAGATTAAAATTATTGAAAAGCCAGGGGAGGTGACTCATGATTGGAGTGGTAAAAATAGACCGCGTGCCACAAACTATTGCGATTTCGCGCTTGTTTTTCTTTAACTTTCTCTGGCAGTCAAGGGGTTAATTAATAAGCAATAAAATGCCAATGTAGCGCCCCGCGAATAGTGTGCGTGGTTTAAATACATTTTTATTTAGATCAACAGGGCACATAGACATCAATACATTAATAGTGTCAAGTAAACCCGAGTTCGAACCTGGGTACAGGGGATTTTTCCTCTCACTTTGCACTAGGCCTTGCGGTCTGAACGTGGAGACTTTCGGATGAGACGATAAACCGAGGTCCCGTGTGCCCATGCACTTAGCACACGTTAAACCCAGTGGCAACTAAAAAGTTGTCATTTGGTCCAAATTTACCCCCCTCCCTTCCTTCCTTCCTCATCAGTCACAAAAATCGCATGCAAAAAAACACAAAAAATGGGGTGGCGCGCCTCTGGCTGCGACGCGCTCTCCAGGTGACGCCTCTGTGACTATAATGTACCTAACCTAACCTAATAGCGAATAGTGTGTTTGAGTGATAGAAGGCAAGGTAGGCCGAGAAAGGAGTTTCCGGAACACCCCCCCTGTACCTCAGGATATACCTTATAGAAGCGGTACGACATACTTATGCGGAGATTGTCTTTAGCCATGACAAGCTCCTAGCATAACATCCTCAGTCTGAAATCCTCCTGAAGTCGGAGCGTGGCTGCTCACGTGGCGGGGTAATTAAAACGGTCACTAGTTGGTGCATTAGTCTGTACCATACCTGTGTTCAAGTGCTTCAGCTGTTTGGGATGATCCCTGGAGTCTTTAAGCCAGGGTAAGACAACAAAAATAATTTATTTCTCTTTTACAGGAGAGTGCGGCAGAGCCGGACCCAATGCCGTATGCCTGGCGTAAGTTTAGCTACATTAAAAGCAGTTAACAATTATTAATAGCAAGCAACATTGGGTAGAGGTCAAGATGTAGCTAATAACCTTTTTGGAATACTAACCCTAGCCCTAACCCTAGCCCTAACCCTAACCCTACCCCCCACCCTATAAGACGGAAAAACGCAACGAACCACAACTGTGACAAATCGCGGTGTACTGCAGTAGTACATAGTGGGGGGTAGGGTTAGGTTTAGGGCTAGGGTTAGGGATAGGGTTAGTATTCCAAAAAGGTTATTAGCTGAAAATGTTCCTAAAATACAGCTTTAGGGGAAGACGGGGTAAAAAGCGCATGGGCGGGTAAGAAGCCCACCCCAATTATCTCATGAAATAAAGAAAATTTCAGTCAAATTTGCCCATGAGACGAATGCTAGACATTAACGCTCGTCTCATGGGCAAAAATGAGACTGAAATTTTGCTTCATTTCATGAGATAATTGGGGTGGGCTTCTTACCCGCCCATGCGCTTTTTACCCCGTCTTCCCCTATGTATGGTAAGAAAGGCAAAAACGGAAAAATAGAATTAACCGAGAAATGCATGGGGGGTGGCACATCTTTACCGTTACCCAATATTGTATTGTCCTTTAATTAACAGAGCCGGATCCTGTGCCGTATGCCTACCGTAACTTTATGGACATTAAAATCAAACACCACGCAATGATTAAATCATTGCCTTTAACCCTTTCAATGTCACATTGTTGCACCCAATGACTCAACACCGACGTCATTAAAACTCTTGAAATCAGTGTATAATTATTATTCAGTGACATTGTGTTCCTACATTCAGGTAGTAAGGATTGGCCCTATTCTAAATGTGCCTCAGAGAAATCCCACAATGTTGCAGACGAAATGTTTTCTGTAGCCAAGTGTAGAGTGGCACAGTGGTATCGCGTTCGCTTCGTGTCAAGTAAACCCGAGTTCGAACCTGGGTACAGGGGA
>CM065710.1:14357833-14365333 GCA_017654935.2 Phymorhynchus buccinoides
TTTCTTTCTGTCATGCCATGCAGTGTCCTTATTCGGCACCGTCTTACGGAATCTCACTATCGCTGGCCATCGCAGTAGTCTCGGTGGCGGAGGACGAAAAACTGTCTGAATGACCCTGCCACCACCCTCTCCGCCAGCTCTGCTGCTGGTGGTCATCTGCTTCGCATCTACTTCTTGTCTTTCATTTTTTTTTTTTTTCTGTCTTTCTGTCTTTCTTTCTTTCTTTCTTTACGCCCAGGGCCCTATTCGGCACCGTCTTACGCAATCCCACTATCGCTGGCGGAGGACGAAAAACTCTCTGAACGACCCTGCCACCACCCTCTCCGTCAACTCTGCTGCTGGTGGTCATCTACTTCGCATCTACTTCTTGTCTTTCTGTCTTTCTGTCTTTCTTTCTTTCTTTACGCCCAGGGCCCTATTCGGCACCGTCTTACGCAATCTCACTATCGCTGGCCATCATAGTGGAGTCTCGGTGGCGGAGGACGAAAAACTGTCTGAACGACCCTACCACCACCCTCTCCGCATCTACTTCTTGTCTTTCTTTCTTTCTTTCTTTATCCCAGGGCCCTATTCGGCACCGTCTTACGGAATCGAAATATCGCTGGCCATCGCAGTGGAGTCTCGGTGGCGGAGGACGAAAAACTGTCTGAACGACCCTGCCACCACCACCCTCTCCACCAGCTCCGGTGGTGGTCGAGTGGCGCTGACCTGCGGGGTCAGGCCCGTGGGCAAGGCCGTGGACCTGGTCTTTGGGGTCGCGGAGTCGTGGAGCTGGCTGAATAACATTGCGGGCAATCCGCTGTGTGAGGTTCGCCTCTTTGGCAGAGTCTACGAAGGGCGTGAGTAAATTGTCGATATTCTTCTTCTTGGTTTCTTGTTGTTGTTGTTGTTGTTGTTCCCTGGCTTAACGACTCCAGGGATCATCCCAACAGCCAGAGCACTTAAACAATTCGGTACAAATGCACCAGCTAGGGATGAGAACATTACGTGTGTGACCGGTTTTGATTACCCCGCCATGTGGGCAGCCACACTCCGTCTTTGGGGGATTTTAGACTGATGATGTTATGCTGGGAAGCTTGTTATGGCTTAAGACAACCCCCGCATAACCATTCAGAGCATAAAAACATTTTGATGTAACCTTGGCGTTCTAGCTTATGTCAACTGGTCTGACACAGCCTCATGCCAAGGCAATCTTCTTGGTTTAAAGACCCACCACATCACGTATCAAAGTCACGGTTTTCACGTGTTTTCACAATCACAATCACAATCACAATCACACAATCACGCAATCACAATATTTATTCGTCCAGTAAAATGGAAATGTGTGTGTGGTGGCACGTCAAAAATTAAACAGTGTGGCTGGTAAGAAATCTTGTTTTGACCAGGTTTCGTTCCCATGAACATGCCCCCCCAAATTCAAAGCGAAACATCATTTTAAATAGCAGCCTCAATTTGAATTTGGGGGCATGTGTATGTGGGTCACAGCTACCCAGAAAACCCCCCCCAAGGGACTTAATCGTGGTGCGTCAGTGTGTCTTTAAACCAATCTTTATTCATTTTGAAAACATAGTCAAACAGAGAGACAATTAGAGCAACAACAAGCTCGAAGCTTAATATACCGAGCTCCTTAAATTTACACTGCATTTACGTTGATTGAACAGATGGAGACTACATTTAACCCTTTCACTGCCAGCCATATTTCAGCCAAAATCTTCCATCAAAATTACCTGGTTAGAGAACAAAATCCATCTGCAGTATTGTGCCGATTCTTCTGTGACATAATATATAAAACAAGGTCTATCCTTACTTCTCAAAACTAAGACAATAGGGTCTTTGGATAATAGACCCCAATTTGATGCCTTTTAGTGACATAGGTGTTAAATCACTGTGGTGCTAAAATGCGACTTTGGCGGTGAAAGGGTTAAACCAAGTAATGTAATGGTGAACACAATTATAAAGGTATTTATGAATGACTTAAAATTTATCAACCAAAAAAAGGAATGGTTCCAGCAAACAAATAGCATAAGTGCATGGCTTTGTATATCGATTTCTCGGCAGATATGTAGATTTACACCCTCCTGCTCTATTCTACTTGGTTCTTTCCGTGGTTAGGGATAGGGTTAGGGTTAGGGGTAGGGTTAGGGTTAGATGGTCTTGTCTTTTGCCACAAGCGTCTGTTTTTTTGGAGCATTAAATCGCTGCCTTTATTAATCAATGTCATTTAGAAACTTATTACAAGTGTGAATACAAAAGAAGAACAAAATAAAAAATACTACTACTACCACTGCTACTACTACTACTACTACTACTACTACTACTACTACTACTACTACTACTACTACTACTACTACATCCACTACTACTACTACTACTACTGCTACTACTACTACTACTACTACTACTACTACTACTACTACTACTACTACTACTACTAATATTAATAAAATCAATCAATAAATTTACAAAATGTCTTCTTCTTCTTCTTCTTCTGCGTTCCCAGGCAAATATGGCCATAATGAGTAAAGTGCGTATGTGTCCATTTTCAGTTTTCACTGGTCTTTCCGATGTTGCGTACAGCCGACACATTCTGATTTCGGAGGAGCTCAAAGGAGAACAGTAGTTATTTGGAAGATTGTTTTTGAGAAGAAAAAAAAGGCAGGAGAATGGTGGGTCCAACAATAAAAATCAGAAAGATAGTAGATGACAGTAAGCAAAGGGAAAAGGCAGAGTCAAAGAGAGTGGCAGATTAGAGGAAGTTACAAGCACAGAACTTCCAGAAGGTGGGGGAACTATTTTTTTGCGAAAGCTTCCCTGTGGGGGTTAAAACGTTCGATCACGTACAACCGCGCGGGGACAATTTCTGCTCCATTGACCTTGACCTTCGATCAGGATCCTTCATTTTCGACCTTGGCCTTGATATCCCGACTACCTATGCGGTGAGCAGAATTGGAGCCTCCGTTCAAACATTATCATGATGACATGCAGCCAGCCAGTAACAAACAATCAGATATCACTGAAAACATTAACCAGGTTCGCTCCTAATATATGTATGGCAGACACACACAAAGGTGTGCGCTCACACACACACACACACACACACACACACACACACACACACACACACACACACACACACACATTGCACACGCTCACACACACACACACACACACATTGCACACGCTCACACACACACACACACACACACACACACACACACACACACACACACACACACACACACACATTGCACGCGCTCACACACACTCACTCATTCACTCATTCGTTCAGCAAAATGATTTTGAAATGACATTTTATTGCGAATTCAATGTTCATGATTTTTTAAATTACTTACTGAAATTTTGAGTCAGTGGAGTCAGTATCTGGGCAGAGTATTTTAAGGATTTGTTTATTCTTTCAAATGTTGTAATAAAAGGGTAGCAACTCTAGCACTCATGATACGGTAGAGCAGATACGAGTTCTGTCGCAGAAATACCCACTATATCCCATTCATTTTAATAGTTTTTTTATATTTTTTATATACGTTTTTGCATTAAATGATCTGGAATATACAAGACGTTCAATACTGCACATAAACTCCTCCAAATAGGGAAAAGACGTCCAAGTATGGAAAACGACGTCAGTCGCGTGACAATGTGGGTTTTTTCAGCGACAGTTGACAGAATTTGTATCTTTTAACCTTTCAAACTGACACTAAACTGAAGCTGGCCCTAACCCTATTCCTAACCCCATCCCTACCCTAACCCAATCCTTAATCCGTCAAACACACACACACAAAAATGAAACTTTACTAAAAAAAATAATTTTAAATTCTGAAGACTTTTGTGTGCAGAAATATTGAACGGTTTACATGGAATAGGGGAAGACGGGGTAAAAAGCCCATGCCAATTATCTCATGACATGAAGAACATTTCAGTCACATGCTGCCCATGAGACGAGTGTTAATGTTTAGCATTCGTCTCATGGGCAAATTTGACTCAAATTTGCTTGATTTCATGAGATAATTGGCATGGGCTTCTTACCCGCTCATGGGCTTTTTACCCCGTCTTCCCCTATAGATCTAGTTGCTCTGTTCTTTCATCCAGCGTTGGGTTGCAAGCAAACGAAAGAAGGGACCGACTACAAAGGCCACGTGAGCGAGACGGACAACGGCAACGCGTGCACCAGGTGGGAAGATCTGCAGTCATCGACGCATGCGCTCCAGCAGTTTCCGGACGCGGACTTGAGCGAGGCGAACAACTACTGTCGGAACGACGGGCAGAAAGAGTCTGTGTATTGCGTCACCGCGGAGGGTATGACGCAAGAAGCGTGTGACGTCAGCCTTTGCTGTGAGTGTGCATGGAATCATCTTCTTCTCTTTTTTTTCAAAATGCAGTTTTAGGCCGGTGTGGCGGTGTATTTTTACCTCTATGAGATAAGTAGTCCTAGCCGGAAGTAGTCCTAGCGTAGCCAATCAGAATCGTTTGTTTGTCCGCCATTGTGAATTTTACGAAACTAAGTGCATGGATTTGTACATCGATTTCTCGGCAAATATGTAGATTTACACCCTCCTGCTCTATGGTTAGGGATAGGGTTAGGGTTAGGGTTAGGGATAGGGATAGGGATAGGGTTAGGGTTAGGGATAGGGTTAGGGTTAGATGGGTACAGTTCGCATGCGAGAGGTAGAAATTTAATGACAGGTACTTAATTTATCATAACACCGGGTTCACATTAGACGCGTAAATTCCGTAGGGAAAACCCTAAATAAGTGGAAGAAAGAAGGATAAAAGTTTACGCATAATTTACAGGGGACATTCTGACACGTGCCCAGATGTTTACCCTTCTTTGTTTCACTTTTTTTTTTATGGATTGCGCACGGGTTTCCGCACGGATTATCCGCTTATGTGTGTGCACGTCCTTAGGGGAAATATTCCCCCTATATCAAATATTTCTTTAAATTAAAACAAAAAGTCATTTTAATCCATACATCTAACTTGAAAATGAAACGGAGGCAAGATTTGGAAACTATGATCTCTCTCTCTCCCACCCCCACCCCACCCCACCCCATCCGCCCCCTTCCCTCCTTCCCGTTCACGCTAAGACCATTAGATGCTGGGGGGGGGGGGGGGGGGGGGGGGGGGGGGGGGGGGTCCGCGGGGAGTCCAGGGAGCCGCATGGGTCCTGGGTAAGGCGTAGTGGCCTTGTGGTGGCCGACGGGGGGGGGGGGGGGGGGGGGGCAAACATTTTGCAATTTAATGATTGTCTAAGCAAAAATTGGGCCATATTCTTACTGTTTACCCTTGTATATAAAGGTACATGATTGGAACAAAGGAGGAGGGTCTGGAAACCCTGGAAACCACCCCCCGATCCGCCCCTATGCTATGAGATTGTAAGCTAAATCTTATACGTTCGGCTACTCGTTGATAAAGTGTATAAAATCTCTATAATATTTTCAAATAGCTTACTCAATAGGCTACTATTAGGGTATCCACTACAATATTGGTTTGTTTTGGCTTCCTACTCGGGAGTCAAACCAAAACAAGCGCGAAATCGCAATAGTTTGTGGCACGCGGTCTATTTTTACCACTCCAATCATGAGTTACCTCCCCTGGATTTTCAATAATTTTAATCTGTAAACCAGAATGTTATCTCTGCACCATTTCGTAACTTTTTATATCTTTTGGAAAACATTTAAAACTATGTATCCTACTTATACTCATCGAAAGAAGCACCGCATACTCGTCGTGTCTGTTGTAGTGTCTGTATTACGTATGTTTATTATTTTGTACGCTTTTAAAATACATCATTTTAAAGAGCGGCCAGAAGTGTAGCCTCGATTTGAAGTGCGACAATTTTGTCAAAATGTGCGACAATTTTGGAACGACAGACCGACCAACCGACAAAGTGAGTTATAGGTTTGTGGCTTGAGCCACAAACAAAAAGAACGCTATAGGCCCTATTGGTGCATTTATTGACTCTGTTCACAATGTGTGCGCAAAGTGATTCGTGCAAGCTTTTACTTAGCAATGTGTTTGTAATGTGCCATGCTACGAGGGTTATGGTTAGGGTTAGGGTTTTGACTAATGTATTCGTCTTTCCAGTAAGCTGACGATAGAGTTTCACATCACTTTTTACAACGCGCTCTTTTTGACATCCTCGATCTTTCTTAGGTTCCAAAGATGCGCGCTTATTGGACAACAACATTGCGCTCTTTCTGGCTTCATTTTTGGGACGCGCGCTTTTAGACAGTAGGTAAAACGCGCGCTTATGGCTTAAGGGATGCACCCCTTGTAGTAGTGTCTGCATCTGGCACAGTAATCACGAGTGAGTCTTAAAGTTGAACACTGAACACAGGTAGTAGCATGCAATTTAGACGAAACTGCTGATCGTTTCCCACTTTCTTCGTTCTTCTTCTTCTTCTTCTTCGTTCCCGGGCCATTCAGCCATAATGGGAAAGGCACATATGTGTCCGTTTTCTATGACACACGCCCCCCCCCCCCCCCCCCCCCCCACCTCCCGCTGCGTACTGCCGACACATTCCGATTTTCGGAGGAGCTCAAAGGAGAACATTATTTTGAAGATTTGTTGTGGTTTTTTTTTTGGGGGATGGCAGGAGGAGAAGGGGCCAACAATAAGTCAGAACTATAGTTTGATGATAGAAAGCAAAGGGAAAAGGCTGAGTCAAAGAGTAGTGGCGGGTTTAGAGGAAGTTACAAGCTCAGAACTTGCAGAAGGTGGGGGGACTATTTGTAAATGTGTACGAAAGAAACCCACACCCACACCCACCCCGGTATCCTCACTGCTCTTCCTTCCTAAGCTACCCCCCTCTGTTGCTATCTGCCAGTCATAGTCGGAAACGACTGACTGGACACACGGGTGATTATGCTATTTTCCTTGACTTGACTTGACTTTGTGGGGCAGTGGGTGGATGCCTCGTGCTTCCATACGAGGAGCTGGACGACCCCACCCATTCCCACGAGTTCCCCCCCCCCCCCCCCCCGTGGGGATATCGGGTGGGGGGGGGGGGTCTTTCTTTAAAAAAAATAGTTCCCCCACCTTCTGGAATTTCTATGCTTGTCACTTCCTCTAATCTGCTACTCTCTTTGACTCTGCTTTTCCCCCTGACGTATTGGCCCATTCTCCTGCCTTGAAAAAGCAACAACAAATCTTCCAAATCATTTTTCTCCTTTGAGCTCCTCCGAAATCGGAATGTGTCGGCTGTACTACGCAGCGGGGAGGGAGAACAGTGAAAACTGAAAACCGGGACATCTACGTACCTTACCCATTATGGCCGTATGGCCTGGGAACGCAGAAGAAGTAGAAGAAGAAGAAGGTGAAGAAGACTCGACTTTTCAGCTGACGAGTGCCTCGTAGACTCGCGCGGTCACGAGTACACCGGAAGGGTGTCGACCACTTCCGAGGGCGTGACCTGCGCAGACTGGAGCCACCCGTCACTTCCGTTTCGCAGACCGGAGGATTTTCCGGACCACCACCATGACCAC
>CM065710.1:14370333-14387833 GCA_017654935.2 Phymorhynchus buccinoides
TCAGATAACAGGCCCTGATTTGATGCCTTTTAGTGACATGGGTGTTAAAGCATTGTGGTGCTAAAATGCAACATTGGCGGCGAAAGGGTTAACGCAAATCAGAGATGCGTAAACGGTAGACCTGAAACTCTCTATTTGTCTGTGTCTTCACCCCCACCCCCCACCCCCACCCCCGACACACACACGCGCGCAGTGGACTGTTTGGGTCAGTCGTGGAAGGGGAGACATACAGTAGCCTATGGGCAGGGCAGACTCTACCCACGAGTTGCGGTGGTACGGACTTCCTCGACTTCCTCTGCCAGTCGACCGCGGGCCACTTACTGCCGGAGACGCTGCCCTGCCCTGGTTAGTCCCTGCTTGAACATTGAGTTATCACCGTCAATGTCATCGATCATCGTCGTTGTTGTTGTTGTAATTGTCGTTGTCATCGTCGTTGTCATTGTCGTCATCGTCGTTGTCATTGTCATCATCGTTGTTGTCATTGTCATCATCGTCGTTGTCATTGTCATCATCGTTCTTGTCATTGTCATCATCGTTTTTGTCATTATCACCATCGTTGCCGTCATTGTCATCATCCTTGTTATTATAATCATCGTTGTCGTCATTGTCATCATTGTCGTTATCATTATCATCATCGTTGTCGTCATTGTCATCATCGTTGTTGTCATTATCATCATCGTTGTCGTCACTGTCATCATCCTTCTTGTCATTATCATCATCGTTGTCGTCATTGTCATCATCGTTCTTGTCATTGTCGAGCTGTCATCGAAGTCATCAACATCGTCGTTGTTGTCGTCGTCATCTTCGTCGTCGTTATTAACAACATCATCATCATCATCATCATCATCATCATCATCAGACTAACCACATAGTAGTAAGAAAATGAAATAACGAAATCTGAATTTTGTGTCAAATTTGTGTGTGTGTGGGGGGGGCGGGGGGGGGGGGGGGGGGTCGCCTTATTAAATAAGAATTGTTCGGAAATAATTAAGGGGATTAATTTCATGGTGTGTGGGAGTGATCTTGCCTAATTCAATCGGTCAAACAGGGGAAGTTACTCTGCCATCAGCTCTCGCATCGTGTGTTTGAGCAGACATACAGCACTTAGAAACACCGTGCGTCATTCTAAAATTTATGTCATTTATATTTGTACGTCACACTTTGCAAGTTTTATTAGTTTGTAGCCACTGGCCGCTCCTGATTTTTAAAAAAAATGTTTGCAAGTCGCTGAATCGCATCCTGCGGTTTCAAGCTTCGACGCCATTGTTGCTATGGTATTTGACCGAGTAAAGCGCGTAGAGCTTAAAAGTGAAGCGCTATATACATTTTCTTAAATTTAAAAAATAAAATAATGGGGGTAAACAACTCTAATTTTCACGAAGTGCTCTCGCCTAGTTTTCTCTCTCCGAAAATCGTCTATTAATAAGATGCGTCTTATACTCTGGGTGCCCCTTATTATACAGTGTCTTTTTTCTCTCTTCTTCTTCTTCTTCTTCTTCTTCTTCTTCTTCTTCTTCTTCTTCGGTCGCTCAAACAGTTTTCTGTCAATTATGGGCGGAGATGCGTCATGCTGCCGTTATGCACCTAACTAAGAAATAGTTAAGCCCAGCAAGTCCGACTTCGGCTGGAGGAGGAAATCTTTTCGAAAGTGTTTTGTGAAAAAAGGCTGGGAGAATGGACCGACCGGTAAGGCAGAAAGATTAGTAGATGACAGTAAGCAAAGGGGAAAAGGCAGAGTCAATGAGAGTGACAGATTAGAGGAAGTTACAAGCACAGAGCTTCCAGAAGGTGGGGGAACTATTTCTTACGAAAGACCCCCCGGTATCCCCACGGGGAAGGTCGCCTTATTCAATTAATAAGGTGCGCCTTATACTCGGGTGCGCCTTATACTCGGGTGCGCCTTATACTCGGGTGCGCCTTATACTCGGGTGCGCCTTATACTCCCGGTACGCCTTATTATATAGTTTTTTTCCCTGTTCCTTCTATTTTCCCCTATCTTCGCTTCCAGAGGACTGGTGCTTCCCCCCTCCTGTCTTCCCAGGCCTGGAGCTGGGGCAGCCCATAGAGGAGGTGATGGACCTTCACTCCACAGCCAGGTACCGGTGCCCTGCTGCTGATGGCTGGCACCCGTTGTCTGGCAGCGGGGATGTGGAGTGCCTGGGGAATAACACCTGGACCGATCCTAGTCTGATTTGCACAGGTGATACAGAAGAAGAAGAAGAAGAAGAAGATGATGATGGTGATTAAAAAATAAGAAAAGGGGGGAAAACGGGGCAGAATAAGAGAGATTCCGATTGGGATGGTTTAATGCACCAGTCCATAATGCTCATGTTATGGGGTGGGAGGAGGGGGGAGGCAGAATAAGAGAGAGAGAGGAGAGGGCAGGAAACGCGAACAGAGAGAGGGGGAGAGAGAGAGAGAGGCTGACGAGAGAGAGAGAGAGAGAGAGAGAGAGAGAGAGAGAGAGAGAGAGAGGAGAGAGAGAGAGAGAAAGAGAAGCATAGGTAAAACAGAGAGAGATAGGGAGAGAGAGGAGAGAGAGAGAGAGAGAGAGAGAGAGAGAGAGAGAGAGAGAGAGAGAGAGAGAGAGAGAGAGAGAGAGAGAGAGAGAGAGAGAGAAAGACGGAGACAGTGACATAGACATATAGAGAAATAAACAGACAGACAGACAGACAATGTAGCCAGGTACCGTTGCCCTGCTGAAGGCTGGCACCCGCTGTCTGGCAGCGGGGATGTGGAGTGCCATGGAAACAACACCTGGACCGATCCTAGTCTGATTTGTACAGGTGATGAAGAAGAAGAAGAAGAAGAAGAAGAAGAAGAAGAAGAAGAAGAAGAAGAAGAAGAAGAAGAAGAAGAAGACGAAGAGGAAGAAGAAGAAGAAGAAGAAGACGAAGAAGAAGAAGAAGAAGACGAAGAAGAAGAAGACGAAGAAAGAAGAAGAAGAAGAAAAGAAGAAGAAGAAGAAGAAGAAGAAGAAGAAGAAGAAGAGAAGAAGAAGAAGAAGAAGAAGAAGAGGAAGAAGAAGACGAAGAGGAAGAAGAAGAAGAAGAAGAAAAAGAAGAAGAAGAAGAAGAAGACGAAGAGGAAGAAGAAGAAGAAGAAGAAAGACGAAGAGGATAGAGCAAAGAAGGGCAATGGGGAACATAAGAGAGAGAGAGGGAGCGAGAACACTGAACACTGAAAACTGAACGCTGAATAGTTTAATGTACATTGGCCTTGGGTCACAATACATGGATAAGGAGCAATGATAATGAAAGAAACAAAATCGAATCCTTCACGCAAAAGGTAAAAAAAAAAGAAAATCAATGAGAGAGAGAGAGAGAGAGAGAGAGAGAGAGAGAGAGAGAGAGAGAGAGAGAGAGAGAGAGAGAGAGAGAGAGAGAGAGATAATGATGATGCTTTATTCAACAGTTGTATGTTGTGGTGTTGGGTGGGGTTGTTGTGGTGGAGAAGGCGTGTGTGTGTGTGCGTGTGCGTGTGACGTGTGCGTGCGCGCGTGTGTGCGTGTGCGTGTGCGTGTGCGTATGTGTGTGTGTGTGTCTGTGTCTGTGTGTCTGTGTCTGTGTGTATTTGCGCGTGTGCAAGCGATCATTATGTCTTTGTTCAACTGCTTGTTTTTTGAATTTTTGTTAAGCACTGGGTGGAGGAATGCGCTATGTAATAGTACATCACTATCACTATTATTATTATTATTATTGTTATTATTATTTATTATTATTATTATTATTATTATTATTATTGCTACACACACATTCACACGCACCGCACGCGTGCGCACATTCCCACACACACGCGCGCGCACACACACACACACGCGCGCGCGCGCAACAAATTCAAACACATGACAACACAAACTTTAATGAACATGAAATGACGTTCTTTTATTCTCAGACTGGTCAAACTATGCGGACTACGGCGAAATCCCAGTAAACAGCTGTGCGGAAGTGACGTCACATGACGTCAATGTGACGTTGGTTCTCACCCTGGAAGTGTTCTACGTCACCTTGATCCTAAGTGAGTGCTCTCTACTCATGACCGCTATAGTTTAACGTTAGCTGAGGAGGCTAAAGCCGCCTTAATGGTTAGCGAATCATAAATCCAAAAAAAAAATCTGTATTGTTAGCAATTCGGGACTTTACTGGTGTTGCACTGCCTCCGGGCATTGCTTCCAGGATCGTTCCCACCATCTTTATATCTACTAATGTCCCATATGTGTCTGTTTCAGACCGGAGGACGTTTTAAACAGATTTTAGTACCTCCAGGATCGTTCCCACCATCTTTGCATCTATGTAATGTCCCATATGTGTCTGTTCCAGACCGGAGGACGTTAAACAGATTTTAGTACCTCCAGGATCGTTCCCACCATCTTTGCATCTACTAATGTCCCATATGTGTCTGTTTCAGACCGGAGGACGTTTAAACAGAATTTTAGTACCTCCAGGATCGTTCCCACCATCTTTATATCTACTAATGTCCCATATGTGTCTGTTTCAGACCGGAGGACGTTAAACAGATTTTAGTACCTCCAGGATCGTTCCCACCATCTTTGCATCTACTAATGTCCCATATGTGTCTGTTTCAGACCGGAGGACGTTAAACAGATTTTAGTACCTCCAGGATCGTTCCCACCATCTTTGCATCTACTAATGTCCCATATGTGTCTGTTTCAGACCGGAGAGGACTCTTTAAACAGATTTTAGTACCTCCAGGATCGTTCCCACCATCTTTATATCTACTAATGTCCCATATGTGTCTGTTCCAGACCGGAGGACGTTAACTTGAGTCCGTTTCGGTGTTTTTAGAAATACCGTTGTCTCATTCAGATGTAATGGATGCCAGCATAACTTCTTTTTACGTTGATATAATTTTCAAGAATGTTAATATTGAAGCTTTCATAACTTATTATTTTACGGCCCAATAATACTTACTTTTTTTTCGAATGCAATTGAGAAGTTGTCATGTCAGCAACATTCATAAGTGCATTTCACAAATTATCTAACACAATTAAATTATGGACTTAAAAATTTATTCATAGACTAAATTTTTAGCAAACTTCCAACTGACTAAATAAATAATTGTCTCTAAAATTCGTTTGTTCCTTTTCCAAAGATCATAATTATAGCCCTTACGAAATTATGGTATCAAAATGTGTCTGTATACATTTCAGAAATTGTTTCCAATATGTTATTGTTGTTGCTGTACCCTGGCTAAAAGACTCCAGGGTATCATCCCAACAAACCAAAGCACTTGAACACTATGGTACAAAATGCACCAGCTAGGGATGAGAACATTACGCGTGTGACCGGTTTTTTTTTATTACCCCGCCACGTGCGCAGCCACACTCCGACTTCGGTTGAAATTCCAATGATATAATAATTATCGTTCTTCCCAATGATGACATTCTTCGGTCTTCTTCTTCTTCTTCTCTTCTTCTCTTCTTCTTCTTCTCTTCTTTCTTCATTTCTTCTTCTTCTCCTTCTTCTTAGTTCTCCTTCTTCTTCTTCTTCTTCTCCTTCTTCTTCTTCTTCTTCTTCTCATTCTTCTTCTTCTTCTTTCTTCTTCTTCTTATTCTTCTTCTCCTTCTTCTTCTTCTTCTGCTTCCTTCTTCTTCTTCTTCTTCTTACTCTTCTTCTTCTTCTTCTTCTTCTTCTCCTTCTTCTTCTTCTTCTTCTTCTTCTTCTTCTTCTCCTTCTTCTTCTTCTTCTTCTTCTTCAACGTTTCTTTTCCTGTGTCGGTCACAGAGGCAGGCTCGCCCCAACCTGACGTCATAGCCGTCTCAGTAATGACGTCATCGGGGACCAGCAAATCCTGCAGTGTCGAGGGGGGCATTGTCCGGGTCTCTCTCGGGGACACGGAGGGTTCCCTGATCTCGGCTTTCTGTGAGCAGGGGCCCGTAGGGTCTCGAGTTGGAATCTTGCTCCAGTCGGATTCCCCAGTGCTCCTATGTGATGTGAAAGTGTTTGGACGTCCCTTTGAGTTTGGTGAGATTTTGGCAAGTGGTGTGGGGGGTGGTGGGGGGGATGGGGAGGTGGGGTGGAGGGTGTGGGAGAGAGGAGAGGAGAGAGAGAGAGAGAAGAAAGAGAGAGAGAGAATGAGTGTGTTTGGGTGTGGGTGTGTGTGTGTGTGTGTGTGTGCGTGTGTGTGTGTGTGTGTGTGCGTGAGTGTGTGTGTGTGTGTGTGTGTGTGCGTGTGTGCGTGCTGTGTGTGCGGTGTGTGTGCGCGTGTACGTGTCGTGTGTGTGTACGTGTGTACACAAATGTGTGTGTGTGTGTGTGTGTGGTGTGTGTGTGTGTGTGTGTGTTGTGTGACATGTGTGTGTGTGTGCAAGTGAGAGAGAGAGAGAGAGAGAGAGAGAGAGAGAGAGGAGAGAGAGAGAGAGAGGAGAGAGAAGAGAGAGAGAGAGAGAGAGAGCGACAGGAGAGAGAGAGAGAGGAGAGAGAGAGAGAGAAGAGAGAGCAGAGAGAGAAAACGGTTTGACACTGGTTTAATGTGCCTGCCACCGACCCATAGCACATACCATAGCAATTATATAATCATATAATAAATTAATACATTAATAACTAAGTAACTAAATGAATAGCTAAATAACCAAATACATGCATACGCAAATCGATAAGTAGGCAAATAAATGCGCTCATAAATAGTTAACCACTCACAGATAAACAATTATTAGTGCATAAGTACATGTAGTGTACTCGTATGAGTGATTCGTATTTACCTTCTTTATATACATAGTTTATTTCGTATTTTTTTCCTTTATGCATTGACTGATAATTATATGCATTCATTGATTAATTATCTTACTCATTGGATGACTGATTGATTGACATTTTGGATTTATTGTTCATTTGTCTTAATCCTTGGATGACTGATTCATTGACTTATTGTTTATTTGTCTTAATCATTGGATGACTGATTGATTGACTTTATTGTTCATTTGTCTTAATCATTGGATGACTGATTGATTGACTTATTGTTTATTTGACTGAATCATTGGATGACTGATTGATTGACTTATTGTTTATTTGTCTTAATCATTGGATGACTGATTGATTGACTTGTCTTAATCATGGGATGACTGATTGATTATCATATTGGATTTATTGTTTATCTCCAGGAGTGCTATGGGCTGAGTAATTGTCTTAATCATTGGATGACTGATTGATTGACTGATTGGATTTATTGTTCATTTGTTTTAATGATTGGACGACTGATTGATTGACTTATTGGATTCATTGTTCATTTTGTTTTAATCATTGGACGACTGATTGATTGACTTATTGGATTCATTGTTCATTTGTCTTAATATTTGGATGACTGACTGATTGACTTATTGGATTCAATGTTTATTTCCAGGAGTGCTGTGGGCGGGGCCAACAGAGGAGGATTTCTTTGGAGGCAATTCGAGCTGCGCCTCCTCTGGAGGTGACCTACTGTCGATCCATGATTCCACCGCACAGATGTATGCTGAGAACGTGTGCAGAGCTTCACAGGGTGAGAAAGAGAGAGAGGGGGAAGGAGAGAGAGAGAGTGAGAGAGAGAGGAGAGAAGAGAGACGAGAGAGAAGAGAGAGAGAGAGATGAGAGAGAGATACAGAGAGTGGGAGAGGGAGAGACAGAGAGAGAGAGACTGATAGAGGAGAGAGAGAGAGAGAAATGAGAGAGAGAGAGAGAGAGAGAGAGAGCAGAGAGAGAGCAGTGTCTCCTCTGGAGGTGACCTACTGTCGGTCCATGACTCCACCGCACAGATGTATGCTGAGAACGTCTGTAGGAGCTTCACGGGGTGATAAAGACACTACAGACATTCACAGACAGAGACACGCACACATAATCAACGCACGCACACACGAACACATACACACACTCGCACGCGCGTGCGCGCGAACCAAGCATTTTATTGGGGTGCATTCTCACACCTTCAAAATGACTTGCAGTATTTACCTGTTCCATCAATCGCTTAATCAATTTACATCAGTTATTTCTTCGTCGTTTCATGAAACAGGCAATGTCACATAATCAGTGTAATACTAATACATGTGGGTTTCCTTCTTCTTCTTGCTCACCCCTCTCTTCTTCTTACTTCTTCTTCTTCTTCTTCTTCTTCTTCTCGTCTTCTTCTTCTTCTCCTCCTCCTTCTCCCCCTCCTCCTACTCTTCCTTCTTAATCTTGTTGTTGTTTGTTGTTTGTTGTGTTGTTGTTCTTAGTTCTTTCTTTTCCTCCTCCTTTTCCTTGTTCTTTTCTTCTCTCTCTTCTTGCCTTCTTGCTTGGTTCTTAGTGTCCTCGCTCATCCTCAACATATTATCTTCTTCTTATGCTTCTTCTTATTCTTCGGCCTCCTAATCATACTACCTTCTCCCTCTATCCATATCCTGTCTGACTCCTCCTTTTCTTCTCTTGCTCTTTTTCCTCCCTCCTACCCTCCTTCTTCTCCTTATCATAACCTGCACGCTACATTTGTGTGTGTGTGTGTGTGTGTGTGTGTGTGTGTGTGTGTGTTTGTGTGTGTGTGTGTTTGTGTGTGGTTGAGTGTGTGTGGTGTGTGTGTGCGTAAGTGTGTGCGTGTGCGTGTGCGTGCGTGCATGTTGTATGTATGTGTGTGTGTCTGTATATGTATGTATGTATGTATGTGTGTGTATATGCGTGTTTTGTGTGCATATGTATATGTATGTATGTGTGTGTATATAATATGTGTGTGTGTGTGTGTGCATGTATGTATGGGTGTGTGTGTGTATATATGCATGTGTGCATGTGTATGCGTGTGTGTGTGTGTGTGTGTGTGTGTGTGTGTGTGTGTGTGTGTGTGCGTGCGTGCGTTGTGCGTGTGTGCGTGTGTGGCGTGCGTGTGCGTTCTGCCACAGACGAGGATGATACGCCCTCCTGTTGGCTGGGCCTGTACCGTGGTCTGTACGAGGAGTGGACAGACAGAACGGACCTGGACTACACCCACCTTCCATCCACGGGTTTGTCACATATACTAACAAGAGCATCGCCGAGCGGCAGATATGTCCTTTGCCGGTTACGCCCTGTACCTGCCCCGCCCTGTACCTCCATTCCCCCTCACATTTAGACCCCCGTCCTTCTTGTGTATTTTGTGTGGTACACCTACACACACTTGACTGGGTGCAAATCGTTTTCCGGGATGCACACCCTTAATTGGTGGGGTGTACACCCTTAACACTGAGACATGTCTGCCGCTCGGCGACATTAAAATCCCACGTGGCATAATTTGTACTGCAATGTCTTCTACTCTTCTTCCCAGAAAAATTAAACCCCCCCCAACAAAAATAACCACACACAAAAAACCCACAACAACACACACACATAAAATGTGGAGTGATTCTATACAGTATTTCACGAGATATAGGAGGGTGAATAAAAACGAAAACATGTCTGCCGCTCGGCGACATTGTATTTCCGATGGATAATTTATGTACGAATATGTTTACTCTGTTAGTCTCACATCCTCACACAAAATGTGAATTGCGTGGCGGCAAAAGAACACACAAAAAAACACCCCACCAAAACGAGGCGTAATGTCCCAGGGGGGTCACTTTTGTGCATTAGATTAACAAATCATTATTCTGCATGGAAACAGCTTTCCAACAAACCAAAGATTTTGTTGATCGGACAATTTGTTGCAAAGTTATTGGAAGATTTGAAGTCCGTATACCCCGGAAGGAAATCGGCGAAATGAGAAAATGGAACCGGAAAGTTTCAAAATGTGTACAAAAACAACCAGATGTTTCTGAAAGGAAAAACAACCACCAAAAACAACAACAATACACTTTTAAAGCAGAAAGGATAGTTTTTACACTTTCATACTTTTGTGTGAAGTAAGGTAAGACCTATTGTTCAAATCAGAATTAAACAATCTGAAACTGAACAAAGGGGGAAACTCTCCCTTTCTAACGAACTCCCCTCCACCACCAAAATTGATTACGATACCAATCACCTAGCAACGCGTGGATCAGAGCCAAAGTGAGACAAACGAAGCATCATTCTAAAAAAAGAATGTGTCAAGTTCGCCCTATGACCCTTCACCCACACAGGTACACATAGACAATGGTGGAGAGGACGACATACTAACAAAATCAACATATATCCAAGAGTGGCATAGCCTTCTAGCCTTGAATATGTTACACATAAACAACACACAACACAGAACAAACTGGTAAGCCTCGAAAGGGATTTTGGTTAATCAAACGATGACCCCACCCCCTCCCGTGGGGATACCGGGGGTCTTTTGTACAAATAGTTCCCCCACCTTCTGGACGTTCTGTTCTTGTAACTTCCTCTAATGCTGTCATTCTCCTTTTGACAACTGCCTTTTCCCTTTGCTTACCTGTCCTCTACTATCTTTCTATCTCACTGGTCCATTCTCCTGCCTTTTTTTCTATATTAAATTCTTACGAAGATTTCCTTCAGCCGAAGTCGGACTTGCTGGGCCTACCTATTTCTTAGTTAGGCGCATAACTGCAGCATGATGCGTCTGCGCTCATATGACAGGAAACTGTCTGAGTGAACAAAGAAGAATGAAGAAGAAGAAGAAGGAGAAGAGCGGAGAAGAAGACGAAAGAAGAAGAAGGGGAGAAGAAGAAGAAGGACGAAGGAGGAAGAAGAAGAAGAAGAAGAAGATCGAGACGGAGATGAAGAAGTGGAGGAAAGAGAAGAAGAAGAAGAAGAGTGAAAGAGGAGGAAAAAGAAGGAGAAGAAGAAAAAGGAAAAGAAGAAGAAGAAGAAAAGGAGAAGAAGAAGAAGAAGAAGAAGAAGAAGACGAAGAAATAGTGACTGAATTAAAATCTGAAAATTGATGATTTGACCCCCTTCCACATAAAAAAAAAAGTTTTCTTTAACCCTTTCATCGTCAGCCATATTTCAGCCAAAACAATTCCATTAAATTTACCTGGGAAGAGAACAAATCTCCATCTGCAGTATTGGGGATTCTTCTGTGACAGCGAGGTCTATCCTTACTACTTCCCAAAACTAAGACAATAGTGTCTTTGGATAATAGACCCCGATGTGATGCCTTTTAGTGACATGGGTGTTAAAAAATTGCTGTGGTGTTAACATGCGACTTAAGCGGTGAATGAATGAATCTTTAATTTAATGTCTTTTCACATGAACAGTGATTTTAGACAACATGCAAACATTGAACCAATTTTTTTTTTTCATTTTTTTTTTACAACACACAAAGCAAAACATCTACAGTAAGCTTCCAATAGGCGTGGACAGCACTAATTTAGCAATTAAAGCAAAGTCAATATCTGCGTCACTGAAGACATCCTTGATAGTATCATACTTATGAAAAAAGTCCATATTGAACATTCGTTATTTAGTAGAGAGCAGCATTGGGCGTTTTAATGGTAAATGATGAATTGATAATTGGCGGTGAAAGGGTTCAAACAATGACTGTTGCAGATGAGGCAGAGGAGAGTGAAGGATCGTCGGGGGGTACGTCAGTATGGTGCGCGACCCTGGTGTCGGCACAGAGGGAGCAGTGGTCTGAGGAGGACTGTTCCAGCCTACACCCTCCACTCTGTCACGCTTCTGGAATCACCTCTCCTCCTAATGCCAGTGTCAGTCTAGGTAGTGTGAAACGGATCCCCAGCAAACACGGGGATTGATTTACAGTCGAACCTCCCTTATAAGACCTCCCTTATAAGACCTCCCATTATAAGCAGGCATGGGAATTGTCAGTCTTTTGGCTGATTTCAGCTTTTTTGATGGGCCTCTTCAGTCTTTTTTTTGGGCCAGTTTCAGCTTTTTTGATGGTCCAACGGGACATTTATGAGATACAAAAAAAAGAAGCCCAATAAGTAAAACTTAAGTTATTGGTTATAAATGAATGCAAAATGAACTAAATATTATCAGTCTTATCTCTGATACTGTTTTTATGGCTTAGATAACAGAAGAAGCTTCATTTTCTGGGGGCTGTATCCCAACACACGCGGTTTTCAGTTTTTTATTTTTTTATTCCTTGTTCCTATGCCTGCTTCCAGACCCCAATTTTCAGTCTTTTTTGTCTTCTCTAATTCCCATGCCTGATAAGACTCCCTCCCATATAAGACCTACTGTTCTGAGACATTGCCCTTCTTTGTAAGTATTAAAATTACCTCCCTTATAAGACCCCTCCCTTAAAGACCTCATTTTGGAGGATTTTTGAAGGTCTTATAAGGGAGGTTCCACTGTGTTAATTGATTGACCGATCGGTTAACTAAATGACTGATTGATTTCGATTGACCGATTGACTTATTTATTAATTGGTGGACCGATCGGTTAATTAATAAAATATGAAGTAGTGAGACTAAGAGAGAGGACTTAGTGAAATGAATTAGGGGAAGGAACTTCTCTGTAATTAACTCCCTTTTTACCAAAGTTATTTATGGCACCGCTTCGCCTAGCAAAGTGAAAGTAGTTGCCACAACTATACAGACTCTTGATGAACTTGAGGATGAACTTGGGTCTGTATTGTTGTGGCAACTATTTTCACTTTGCTAGGCGAATTGGTGCCGTAAATAACTTTGGTAAAAAAGGGAGTTAATTACGAGAAGTTCCCTCCCCTTATTCATTTCGGTTAATTAATAGATTGATTGATTTTGATTGACTTATTGATAGACTGATCGGTTAATGCTTAATGAATTGATTGATGCTCTTAGATTAATTCGATTGATTGATTGATTGATTGATAGGATTGATCGACCGGTCTACTTTATTGATTTGGCCTATTGATTTATTTAAATTCACTCTCTCTCTCTCTCTCTCTCTCTCTCTCTCAGTCTCTCTCCTCTCTCCTCTCTCTCTCTCTCTCCCTGAATCTCTCTCTCTCTCATCTCTCTCATTAGTCGTTTTACACTCGTGTCGTGCTCTCTCTCTCTATGTTTGTTCTCTCCGCTCTCTATCTCTCTCTCTCTCTCTCTCTTCCCTCTATCTCTCTCTCTCTCTCTCGTATATTATAACCATCTCTCTCTCTCTCTCTCTCTCTCTCTCCCTAATCTCTCTCTCTCTCTCTCTCTCTCTCTCTCCCTCTCTCTATCTCTCTCTCTCTCTCTCTCTCCCTCTCTCTCTCTCTCTCCCTCTCTCTCCCTCTCTGCGTGTCTCTCTCTCTCTCTCTCTCTCTCTCGTCTCTCTCTTTCCCTCTCTCTCTCTCTCTCTCTCTCTCTCTCTCTTCCTCTCTCTCTCTCTCCTCTTCTCTCTCTCAGTTCTCTCTCTCCTCTCTCTCTCCCACAGAATACAACACCACCCTAGAGTGCTACCAAACCGCGGAAGGCAGGGACTACAAAGGGGACATCACTTTCAGCAAGCAGGGCCTCGTTTGTCTCCCCTGGCTCGACATGACCCCACCCTGGTTGTTCCCCTTGGAAGCCTTCCCCGACGGCAGCGCCTTCCAGCTGGGCAACAAGTGCCGTAACCCTCAGGGAAGCTCCAATTACGCCCCTTGGTGTTTCGTTGGTGATCCGAGGGAAGGCGTTTGGGAGTACTGTCCGGTTTCCAACTGTGGTCAGCATCAGATCAAAAAGTGCCTAAGCGTAATCATAATCATAATCCATCAGTGTCCATCACTCAGTGTGAGTGTTTCAAGTTGGTTGCGAAAGTGTACTGTAGATTATGTCATTCATTGTTTGGGCGTGAGTGAGAAATTGACTGAGGGATCAGGGAAGGGGGGGGGGGGGTGTTGGTCAATGTTTGATGTATATTTTTTGTTGATTGTTTACTATTCATTTGAGTGATTTCTGTAAAGCGCTTAGAGCTTAAAGATTAGGCGCTATAAAAGTTCTCTTAGTAGATAAATAAATAAATGAATAAATCATTTATTGTCCCAATCTAATGAGCGACTTAGCTGGCTCTTTTGTCCGCCAGGTGGCATAACGCTCGAGTGGGGCTAACCCTCTCTATATTCTTAGTTGGGGATATAGAGAGAGAGAGAGAGAGAGAGAGAGAGAGAGAGAGAGAGAGAGAGAGAGAGAGAGAGAGGGAGGAGTCGAACCCTCCCTCTCTCTCTCACTACGCCCAACTAAGAATATAGCGTGATAAGCCCCTAGTGGATTGACTGCCCCCTGGCGGTCAAATTATCGCCATAAGTCGACCATTAAAACAAGGAACTTTATTTTATTTTATTGAACTTTTTTTTTTCATTTCCACATTTTTTACAAGGAAGAAAAACAAACAAATAATAGGCAAAAATCAAATAAATGCATACAGAAGACAAACAAACATAATTATTTACACACATCTGTGCTGTGGAAGTCATTGAAAAATGTTATCACAACATCTTGAGGTAACAATTTATCATCACTATGTGGAGTAACTAAAAACAGAGAGCTCAACATTTCAAATTGTGAGTTTCAAGCTCTGAACAGGTATTACTCATCATATTTTAAAATGTTTAAAAAACAACAACAAAAATCACACAACGAAAGTTCATATATGTATAAGACTAATCATTACTAGGTATCTTATTAGTAACAGTTTTATAAAATCAATTTATATCATTGAATATTGCAGTGAATGGAGCCCACCTGGCAGCAAAATCATTATACAATAAGTTTTTGTGTGAAATATATTCTTCTATTTTGTATCTGTATTTCAGTTTTTTAACGTAAATTTTTAAGACAGGTATATCATTGTTTAACTTACAGTGGTATATGTATTCTTTTGCTAACAACAACATAAAATAAAAGATATGATCGATTTGTATATTTTTGTCATATCCAACAATTGCAAGTGCTTCTGAAATACGTAAATTAAATACAATTTGACATTTATCATTCAATGCATCAGACAACTGAGACCAAAAACGTTGAATAATGTGACATTTCCAAAACATATGGTGGATGCCATCTTTTGTTGTATTACAAAAATTGCATAGATCATTGTCTCTCACGCCCATCTCTTTCAGAATGACATTTCGATGGCTTGGAGTCAAAACGGACTATCTTTAGATAGTCCATTGACATATTATTGAACATATTACGAAAGCTAATAACTTGTATCACAAAAAGACTGCAGAAATATAAAAAGCATAACCCCTTTTTATATTTCTGCAGTCATTGATTGATACAAGTTATTAGTTTTTGTAATAAGTCCAATAATACGTAATTGGACTAACTAAAGATAGTCCGTTTTGACTCCAAGCCATCGATTTTTTGTTCCTAGGCATCTATGTAAAATTCTAAGTTGTAACCATTTCATTTTAACATCTGCAGTTTTGTTTACATAAAAGAAGCATTCCTTCCAATCATTTTCATAGTTCATTCTTTCGTCCCACCGAGTACAACATTTAGGTTTTACATTGTTTTCTATCGGAGTATCGCAATACAGTTTCGATCCTTTGAAAATGGATGTTATTATTTTTAAACAGAGACGCATATCTATGTACATATTGTTGCCGATGTTTATTCCTGATGTTTTAATAAATTCTTGTATGGCTCTTTTACATCCCGAAAAAGTCAAAACGTTCATACTACTGTTGTATGTTTGCTTGAAAAACAAGGAACTTTGTCTTGCGATCGATCAATACAAAAAAAAAACCCACACAATAAAATGCAATAGATGCGAACACCCTAACACGAGGAATGAAGAAAGGGGATAACACGTTTAGGTAATGAGCAACTTAGGACGCGCATTTTACCACCGGAGGGGGGGGGGGAGGGCAGTCAAATCAGTAGGATCTTAGCCGCGGTATTCTTAGTTGGGCGTAGTGAGAGAGAGAGAGAGAGAGAGAGAGAGAGAGAGAGAGAGAGAGAGAGAGGGCGTGTGTGTGTGTTCTTCTTCACTTTAACGTCTTTCCAATAAAAGTGATTCAGACAGAACTCTCTCTCTCTCTCTCTCTCTCTCTCTCTCTCTCTGTCTGATGCCCTTTATCGTTTCTCAGAGAAAATGGACATCGAAATGTATAATATATTTATGTGTGTGTCTGTATAAGATGTGTGTGTGTGTATTTGTGTGCGTGTGTGTGTGTGTGTGTGTGTGTGTGTGTGTGTGTGTGTGTGTGTGTGTGTGTGTGTGTGTGTGTGTGTGTATGTATGTATGCGTGCGTGCGTGCGTGTGTGTGTGTGTGTGTGTGTGTGTGTGTGTGTGTGTGTGTGTGTGTGTGTGAAACATGATAAGCTTGTATGCTTGATTTTGCAGACTTGCATATTCATAATGTTGTATTTTGAGATGCATTTGTAAAAAGTGTACTCACCCGCAAGTACACGCGAGCAAAGAATACGAGTTTGTATTAGCGCGTAACGCAAACGCACTTGTAAAATGACATCGCATCCACACGTTTTGAATAATGTCACATATTATGATTATACAGTGGAACCTCCCTATAAGACCTCCCATTATAAGACTCCCTCCCATATAAGACCTACTTCTCTGAGACATTGCCCTTCTTTGTAAGTATTAAAAATCACCTCCCTTATAAGACCCCCCCTTATAAGACCCCTCCCTTATAAGACCTACTTCTCTGAGACATTGCCCTTCTTTGTAAGAATTAAAATGACCTCCCTTATAAGACCCCTCCCTTATAAGACCTCATTTTGGATGGATTTGAAGGTCTTATAAGGGAGGTTCCACTGTACCATTTTCTATAACAATACTGGTTTTTTTCGTTTTCTTTTCCTTTCAGCGTCCTTCTGCAGAATCGAGGGAGAATCTATATCGGAGTACGCAGGAACGGAGCATACAACGGCATCGGGCACTGCGTGTGTACCGTGGAAAAACACCCAAACGGGAGAACCCCTCGCCTTTCATAGGAAGGAGGATTTTCCTGGTAGGTGCAGAGGAGGTGGGGGGAGAGGGGGGGGGGGGGGGAGACACACACATAACATTAAGATTGTATCTAACATAAATATATTCAAAACTCTTCTGGACAAGGACACAATAATGTCGAATTTTTAGACTACTTTCGATTTTTCATTTGTTTTAAGCAGAAAAAGTCCATTCCATATTTTCGTTACATTTTATAGTTTAGCTGTAGAAAGCAAGCCTCCCTGAAACAAATCAAAGTCACAAACGAGAAAGGGCGCAAAAGGGTCGCGAGGCCCACTTCTAGCCCTAACTACTACTACTACTACTACTACTACTACTACTACTACTACTACTACTACTACTACTACTACAACTAATTTTGTATCAGACATTGTATTTGATTCGTACCGTGTATTGGGGGTCTGCATGAGTATTACTATTATGGACCCGAACAGTAGAAAAAATTTTTTAGACGGAAGAATTTCGCGTGAATCATGACTCACAGACATCGTCACTACTCGGATCGTTTTGGGATCGAATCGTATGCCGTAACCCCCGGGACATCCCAAAACTCTAATAATGATAATTGCATGTGCCCGTCTGTGTGTCTGTCTGTCCGTGCGTCTGTATATCCGTCTGCCTGTCTGTGTGTGGTGCGTGTCTGCTTGCAGATGGTCAAATGGAACATTCGTACTGTCGATAACCGGGACATTCCCAAACACTAATCATGAGAATTGCATGTGTCCGTCTGTGTGTCTGTCTGT
>CM065710.1:14392833-14400333 GCA_017654935.2 Phymorhynchus buccinoides
TCTGTCTCTCTCTGTCTGTCTCTCTCTCTCTCTCTCTCTCTACTCTCTCTCTCTCTCTCTGTCTCTCTCTCACTCTCTCTCTCTGTCTCTCTCTCTCTCTCCCTCTCTCTCTCATACTCTCTCTCTCTCTCTCTCTCTCTTTTTCCCCCTCTCTCTCTCACTTTTTACTCTCTCTCCCCTCTCTCTCTCTCTTGTGATTTTATGTGTGTGAAAGGAATTGTGAGAATGTAGATTTTATATTTCATGTTGTCCTTGTTCTCTCTCTCTGTCTCTCTCTCTCTCTTCTCCTCTCTCTCTCTCTCTCTATCTCTACTCCCTCTCTCTCTCTCTCTCTCTCTCTCTCTCTCTCTATATATCTATCTCTGTCTCTCTCTCTCTTTTTACCCCTCTCTCTCTACCACTACCTCTGCCCTCCCCCCCTCTCTCTCTGTGATTTATGTGTGTGAAAGGAAATGTGAGAATGTAGATTTATATTTCATGTTGTCCTTGTTCTTTGGATTTGTTACATTTGATTGTTACATTGTTTAGTTTTGAACCAATTGAGTTTGTTTTGTAATTTATGTATTTATTCACTTCATGTGTCATTATTTTAGAGGACCTGATGAAAAGAAGCAGTTAGTTATGCTTACTCAGTTTATCCTTGATTAAACAATTTCGAGTTCGAGTTCGAGTTCTCTGTGAGCACGAGGGTGCGTGTGTGTAAGCCCGCCTCCCTCTCTCTCTCTTTTCTCTCTCTCTCTCTCTCTCTCTCTCTTCTCTCTCTCTCTCTCTCTCTCTCTCTCTCTCTCTCTCTCTCTCTCTTTCATTCTCATCTCTCACACTCACTCTCTCTCTCTCTCTCTCTCTCTCTCTCTCTCCTCTCTCTCTCTCTCCTCTCTCTCTCTCTTCCTCTCTCTCTCTCTCTCTTCCCCCCCTCTCTCTCTCTCTCTCTCTCTCTCTCTCTCTCTCTCTCTCTCTCTCCTCTCTCTCTCTCTCTCTCTCTCTCTCTCTGTCACTGTTTCTCTGGAGGGAGTTCAGTTTTAACGTCGCGTATCGGCTTTCGCCATGTACGACGGGCTGAACAAACCAACCAGGGTATAAACAAAAATGTATGTTCCTGAATCACTGTCTTAGCCAAAAGGCCGAGAAGCGATCAGAATCGATTCTCTCTCTCTCTCTCTCTCTCCTCTCTCAATCTCTCTCTCTCTCTCTCCACTCTCCTCCTCTCTCTCTCTCTCTCTCTCTCACTCTCTCACTCTCTCTCTCTCTCTCACTCATTCTCTCTCTCACTCTCTCTCTCTCTCTCTCCTCTCTCTCTCTCTCTCTCTCTCTCTCTCTTCTTCTCTTCTTCTTCTCTCTCTCTCTTCTCTCTCTCTCTTCCCCTCTCTCTCTCCTCTCTCTCTCTCTTCCTCTCTCTCTCTCTCTCTCTCTCTCTCTCTCTCTCTCTCTCTCTCTCTCTCTCCTCTCTCTCTCTCTTCCCCTCTCTCTCTCTCTCTCTCTCTCTCTCTCTCTCTCTCTCTCTCTCTCTCTCTCTCTCTCTCTCTCTCTCTCTCTCTAGTGAATTAACTCTAAGAGTAAATTAATGATAGAGGAAAGAAGTAGGAAAAAGATAATAAATGTTAGAAAAAATGAAGCGAATGGAAGAAAGAACGGACGAACAAACAATCATTTTAATGAATTGTTGTTGTTGTTGTTGTTGTTGTTGTTGTCGTACCCTGGCTAAAAGACTCCAGGGATCATCCCTAACAGCCGAAGCACTTGAACACTATGGTACAAAATGCACCAGCTAGGGATGAGAACATGGCGCGCGTGACCGATTTTTGATTACCCCGCCACGTCGTTAGCCACACTCCGACTTCGGAGGAAACTTAATGAATGAATGAGTAAGGTTAATTAACCCTTTCAACGCCAGCCATTTTTTCAGCCAAAACTTGCCATTAAACTTACCTGGATAGAGAAAGGATTTCGTCTACAATACTGAGGAGTCCTCTGTGACACGCCTAAAATAGGGCCTATCCTTACCTCCCAAAATTAAGAAGATAATTTTTTTTTATTGTCATTGGATACCAGAACCTCGCTTGATGCCTTTCAGTGACGTGGGTGTTAAATCATTGTGGTGCCAAGAGGCGACAGTGGCGATGAAAGGGTTTTAACCCTTTCGCCGCCAATGTCGCATTTATGCACCACAATGGTTTAACACCCACGTCACTAAAACGCATACAATTTGGACCTGTTATCCGAAGACCCTATTTTCTTACTTTTCGGAGGTAAGGTAAGGATAGGCCTAATGTTATACATGTTACAGAGGAATTCCCAATATTTTGCAGATTTTGTTTTCTCTACCCAGTTAAGTTTAATGGTATTTTTGGGCTGAAAAATGGCTGGCGGCGAAAGGGTTAAACAAACTAAAACTAAGTGAAGCGAAAGAACAAACTGAAACATTGACATAATAATTATAAGCTTACCTTCATTATAGCTAACAAGTGTATTCTTTGCAGGCTCCAGAGAAGCAACTTCGATAGACACCACCGTCTCTCTCTCGCTCTACGAAGCCGAAAATCACGAAGACGACCGAAAATCTTGCACCACCACCGCCTTCCCTCCTCCTTCATCTTCCCTACCTCTCCCCGTCCTCACGACGATCTACTGCTCGCAAAAACCCGTTGGTGGTTTTGTGGAAGTTCGACTCAACGTTTCCTCCAGCCAAGAAGGAGGAGGAGGAGGAGGAGGACTAGGAGGAGGAATCAGTGTGTGTGAGATTCGCGTGTTTGGTCGTCCATATCAAGGTTAGTTTGTGGATGTAATGGTCGACTTAAGGTGATTATTTGACCGCCAGGGGGCAGTCAATCCACTAGGGGCTTATCACGCGATTTTCTTAGTTTGGCGTAGTGAGAGAGAGAGAGAGAGAGAGAGAGAGAGAGAGAGAGAGAGAGAGAGAGAGAGAGAGAGAGAGAGAGAGAAAGCTTGAAAGAGGGAAGAGAGAGAGAGAGAGGGGGGGTGGGACTCCTCCCTCTCTCTCTCTTTTTCTTTATCCACAACTAAGAATATAGAGAGAGGATTAGCCCCACTCGAGCGTTATGCCCCCTGGTGGTAAAAAAAATCCCACTAAGTCGCTCATTAAATGTTCATTTTTGTTTGGTCGTCCTTATCAAGGTTAGTTTATGGATTTAATTAAATGTTCATTTTTGTTTGGTCGTCCTTATCAAGGTTAGTTTGTGGATTTAATTAAATGTTCATTTTTGTTTGATTGTCCTTATCAAGGTTAGTTTGTGGATTTCATTAAATGTTGAGTTTTTTTCTTCGATCGTCCTTATCAAGATTAGTTTGTGGATTTAATTAAATGTTCATTTTTCTTTGATCGTCCTTATCAAGATTAGTTTATGGATTTAATTAAATGTTCATTTTTCTTTGATCGTCCTTATCAAGGTTAGTTTATGGATTTAATTAAATGTTCATTTTTGTTTGGTCGTCCTTATCAAGATTAGTTTGTGGATTTAATTAAATGTTCATTTTTCTTTGATCGTCCTTATCAAGATTAGTTTATGGATTTAATTAAATGTTCATTTTTGTTTGGTCGTCCTTATCAAGATTAGTTTATGGATTTAATTAAATGTTCATTTTTGTTTGGTCGTCCTTATCAAGGTTAGTTTATGGATTTAATTAAATGTTCATTTTTGTTTGGTCGTCCTTATCAAGGTTAGTTTATGGATTTAATTAAATGTTCATTTTTGTTTGGTCGTCCTTATCAAGGTTAGTTTGTGGATTTAATTAAATGTTCATTTTTGTTTGGTCGTCCTTATCAAGATTAGTTTATGGATTTAATTAAGTGTTCATTTTTGTTTGGTCGTCCTTATCAAGATTAGTTTGTGGATTTAATTAAATGTTCATTTTTGTTTGGTCGTCCTTATCAAGGTTAGTTTATGGATTTAATTAAATGTTCATTTTTCTTTGATCGTCCTTATCAAGATTAGTTTATGGATTTAATTAAATGTTCATTTTTGTTTGGTCGTCCTTATCAAGATTAGTTTGTGGATTTAATTAAATGTTCATTTTTGTTTGATCGTCCTTATCAAGATTAGTTTGTGGATTTAATTAAATGTTCATTTTTCTTTGTTCATCCTTATCAAGGTTAGTTTGTGGATTTAATTAAATGTTCATTTTTGTTTGGTCGTCCTTATCAAGATTAGTTTATGGATTTAATTAAGTGTTCATTTTTGTTTGGTCGTCCTTATCAAGGTTAGTTTATGGATTTAATTAAATGTTCATTTTTCTTTGATCGTCCTTATCAAGATTAGTTTGTGGATTTAATTAAATGTTCATTTTTGTTTGGTCGTCCTTATCAAGATTAGTTTATGGATTTAATTAAATGTTCATTTTTGTTTGGTCGTCCTTATCAAGATTAGTTTGTGGATTTAATTAAATGTTCATTTTTCTTTGATCGTCCTTATCAAGATTAGTTTATGGATTTAATTAAATGTTCATTTTTGTTTGGTCGTCCTTATCAAGGTTAGTTTATGGATTTAATTAAATGTTCATTTTTGTTTGGTCGTCCTTATCAAGATTAGTTTATGGATTTAATTAAATGTTCATTTTTGTTTGGTCGTCCTTATCAAGGTTAGTTTATGGATTTAATTAAATGTTCATTTTTGTTTGGTCGTCCTTATCAAGGTTAGTTTGTGGATTTAATTAAATGTTCATTTTTGTTTGGTCGTCCTTATCAAGATTAGTTTATGGATTTAATTAAATGTTCATTTTTGTTTGGTCGTCCTTATCAAGATTAGTTTGTGGATTTAATTAAATGTTCATTTTTGTTTGGTCGTCCTTATCAAGGTTAGTTTGTGGATTTAATTAAATGTTCATTTTTCTTTGTTCGTCCTTATCAAGGTTAGTTTATGGATTTAATTAAATGTTCATTTTTGTTTGGTCGTCCTTATCAAGATTAGTTTATGGATTTAATTAAGTGTTCATTTTTGTTTGGTCGTCCTTATCAAGGTTAGTTTATGGATTTAATTAAATGTTCATTTTTCTTTGATCGTCCTTATCAAGATTAGTTTATGGATTTAATTAAATGTTCATTTTTGTTTGGTCGTCCTTATCAAGGTTAGTTTATGGATTTAATTAAATGTTCATTTTTCTTTGATCGTCCTTATCAAGATTAGTTTATGGATTTAATTAAGTGTTCATTTTTGTTTGGTCGTCCTTATCAAGGTTAGTTTATGGATTTAATTAAATGTTCATTTTTGTTTGGTCGTCCTTATCAAGATTAGTTTGTGGATTTAATTAAATGTTCATTTTTGTTTGGTCGTCCTTATCAAGATTAGTTTATGGATTTAATTAAATGTTCATTTTTGTTTGGTCGTCCTTATCAAGATTAGTTTATGGATTTAATTAAGTGTTCATTTTTGTTTGGTCGTCCTTATCAAGGTTAGTTTGTGGATTTCATTAAATGTTGAGTTTTTTTCTTCGATCGTCCTTATCAAGATTAGTTTGTGGATTTAATTAAATGTTCATTTTTGTTTGGTCGTCCTTATCAAGATTAGTTTATGGATTTAATTAAATGTTCATTTTTCTTTGATCGTCCTTATCAAGATTAGTTTATGGATTTAATTAAATGTTCATTTTTGTTTGGTCGTCCTTATCAAGGTTAGTTTATGGATTTAATTAAATGTTCATTTTTGTTTGATCGTCCTTATCAAGGTTAGTTTATGGATTTAATTAAATGTTCATTTTTCTTTGATCGTCCTTATCAAGATTAGTTTATGGATTTAATTAAATGTTCATTTTTGTTTGGTCGTCCTTATCAAGATTAGTTTGTGGATTTAATTAAATGTTCATTTTTCTTTGATCGTCCTTATCAAGATTAGTTTATGGATTTAATTAAATGTTCATTTTTGTTTGGTCGTCCTTATCAAGATTAGTTTATGGATTTAATTAAATGTTCATTTTTGTTTGGTCGTCCTTATCAAGATTAGTTTATGGATTTAATTAAATGTTCATTTTTGTTTGGTCGTCCTTATCAAGATTAGTTTGTGGATTTAATTAAATGTTCATTTTTCTTTGTTCATCCTTATCAAGGTTAGTTTGTGGATTTAATTAAATGTTCATTTTTCTTTGTTCATCCTTATCAAGGTTAGTTTGTGGATTTCATTAAATGTTGAGTTTTTTTCTTCGATCGTCCTTATCAAGATTAGTTTGTGGATTTAATTAAATGTTCATTTTTGTTTGGTCGTCCTTATCAAGGTTAGTTTGTGGATTTAATTAAATGTTCATTTTTCTTTGTTCATCCTTATCAAGGTTAGTTTGTGGATTTAATTAAATGTTCATTTTTGTTTGGTCGTCCTTATCAAGGTTAGTTTATGGATTTAATTAAATGTTCATTTTTGTTTGGTCGTCCTTATCAAGGTTAGTTTGTGGATTTAATTAAATGTTCATTTTTCTTTGGTCGTCCTTATCAAGATTAGTTTGTGGATTTAATTAAATGTTCATTTTTGTTTGGTCGTCCTTATCAAGGTTAGTTTATGGATTTAATTAAATGTTCATTTTTGTTTGGTCGTCCTTATCAAGGTTAGTTTATGGATTTAATTAAATGTTCATTTTTGTTTGGTCGTCCTTATCAAGGTTAGTTTATGGATTTAATTAAATGTTCATTTTTCTTTGATCGTCCTTATCAAGATTAGTTTATGGATTTAATTAAATGTTCATTTTTGTTTGGTCGTCCTTATCAAGGTTAGTTTATGGATTTAATTAAATGTTGATTTTTGTTTGGTCGTCCTTATCAAGGTTAGTTTATGGATTTAATTAAATGTTCATTTTTGTTTGGTCGTCCTTATCAAGATTAGTTTGTGGATTTAATTAAATGTTCATTTTTGTTTGGTCGTCCTTATCAAGATTAGTTTATGGATTTAATTAAATGTTCATTTTTCTTTGGTCGTCCTTATCAAGATTAGTTTATGGATTTAATTAAATGTTGATTTTTGTTTGGTCGTCCTTATCAAGGTTAGTTTATGGATTTAATTAAGTGTTCATTTTTGTTTGGTCGTCCTTATCAAGGTTAGTTTATGGATTTAATTAAATGTTCATTTTTGTTTGGTCGTCCTTATCAAGATTAGTTTGTGGATTTAATTAAATGTTCATTTTTGTTTGGTCGTCCTTATCAAGATTAGTTTATGGATTTAATTAAATGTTCATTTTTGTTTGGTCGTCCTTATCAAGATTAGTTTATGGATTTAATTAAGTGTTCATTTTTGTTTGGTCATCCTTATCAAGGTTAGTTTGTGGATTTCATTAAATGTTGAGTTTTTTTCTTCGATCGTCCTTATCAAGATTAGTTTGTGGATTTAATTAAATGTTCATTTTTCTTTGATCGTCCTTATCAAGATTAGTTTATGGATTTAATTAAATGTTCATTTTTGTTTGGTCGTCCTTATCAAGATTAGTTTATGGATTTAATTAAATGTTCATTTTTGTTTGGTCGTCCTTATCAAGGTTAGTTTATGGATTTAATTAAATGTTCATTTTTGT
>CM065710.1:14410333-14412833 GCA_017654935.2 Phymorhynchus buccinoides
TCCCTTTTCTTCCTTCCTTTCTTTCTTTCTTTCTCCGATTCTTTCTCTCATTCTTTCTTTCCTTTCTTTGTTTTTTTGTTTGTGGCACAAGCCACAAACCTATAACTCACTTTGTCGGTCAGTCGGTCGGTCGGTCGGTCGGTCGATCAGTCCGTTGGTCGGTCAGTCGGTCGGTCTGTCTGTCGGTCGGTCTGTCGGTCGGTCGGTCGATCGGTCGGTCGGTCGGTCGGTCTGTCGGTCGGTCGGTCGGTCGGTCGGTCGGTCGGTCGGTCGGTCGGTCGGTCGGTCGGTCTGTCGGTCTGTCGGTCGGTCCAAAATTGTCGCACATATTGTAAAAGAGAAAAAAATACTTGGGCATAAACTAACATTTCAGTTGTCATATCTACAGTCCTTAGGTATGGAAAGAATTGTATACTGAACAGAGCACATGAATCTTCATTTTAAAGCGTACAAAATAACAAGCGCGAAATCGCAATAGTTTGTGGCACGCGGTCTATTTTTTACCACTCCAATCATGAGTTGCCTCCCCTGGCTTTTCAATAATTTTAATCTGTAAACCAGAATGCTATCTCTGCACCATTTCGTAACTTTTTATATCTTTTGGAAAACATTTAAAACTATGTATCCTACTTATACTCATCGAAAGAAGCACCGCATACTCGTCGTGTCTGTTGTAGTGTCTGTATTACGTATGTTTATTATTTTGTACGCTTTTAAAATACATCATTTTAAAGAGCGGCCTCAATTAATTTTGAAGTGTAGCCTCGATTTGAAGTGCGACAATTTTGTCAAAATGTGCGACAATTTTAGACAGACTGACCGACCGACCGACAAAGTCAGTTATTGGTTTGTGGCTTGAGCCACAAAACAATAAACATACGTAATACAGACACTGCAACGGACACGACGAGTATGCGGTGCTTCTTTCGATGAGTATAAGTAGGATAAATAGTTTTGAATGTTTTCCAAAAGATATAAAAAGCTACGAAATGGTGCAGATTAAATTTAGTAAAAAGCCAGGGGAGGCGACTCAGAGTATGTAATGATTGGAGTGGTAAAAATAGACCGCTGCCACAAACGATTGCGAATCCGCGCTTGGTTTTTTTTTATATATCCCTTATCCATTTCAGCCCACAACAAGCCTCTACAATGCCTCCAAACCCCCACGGGAGCAGACTACAAAGGGGACGTCACTTTCACCAAAACGGGACGAAATTGTCTCCCCTGGGACTCGGAGCGCCTGCCAGAGATAACCCCACTGGCCAGCTTCCCTGACGGCAGCCAATCGGAGCTGGGCAACAAGTGTCGCAACCCTGCCGGAAGTGGTGGCACGTCACTTCCGTGGTGCTACGTCAACGGGTCGGATGAGGGGAGTGGTGTGGTGAGAGAGGCGTGCAACATACCTTTCTGTGGTGAGTTTGTGGTTGATGATTAGTATTTTGTCGTCTTCGTCGTCAATTGTCGCCCCTTTCGTCATCGTCTTTCGTCATCGTCGTCCCTTTCGTCATTGTCATCATTTCCGTCATTGTTGCCTTGTGTGTGTTTTGGTTTTGTGGGTTGTGTGTGCACGCATGTGTGTGTGTGTGTCTGTGTTTGTGTGCGTGTCTGTGTGTCTGTCTGCGTGCGTACGTTTTTGTGTGAGGGTGTTTGTGTATGTGTGTTGGTGTATGTGGTCAGTCCATGCGGCTCGGTTGCTGTGGCTTGCCGAATGGGGTATGAACGAGTTGGCTTCGATAAATGTGTGTGTTTATGTGTGTGCGTGTGCGTGTGTGAGAGAGAGAGAGAGAGAGAGAGAGAGAGAGAGAGAGAGAGAGAGAGAGAGAGAGAGAGAGAAGAGTTGCATTGTATATGCGCTGTTGCTGGTTGGTGTCACTCTTGAATGCTGTTTTTGTTGTCTGTTGATGAATCATTGATTGTAAAGCGCTTTGGGCTCATCTGAGGTAAAGCGCTATATAAATGTACAATTATTATTATTATTATTATTATTTCCTCCTCATCGTCGTCGTCGTCGTCTAACCTTCCTATTACGGTGGAACCTCCCTTATAAGACCTTCAAAAATCTTCCAAAATGAGGTCTTATAAGGGAGGGGTCTTATAAGGGTGGTGATTTTAATACTTACACAAAGAAGGGCAATGTCTCAGAGAAGTAGGTTTCATGTGGGAGGGAGTCTTATAATGGGAGGTCTTATAAGGGATGTTCCACTGTAATTTAAGACGTGGAAACCTTCCTATTAAGGCATTTTCTCAGATGTGACATAAGCATTTTTCACTGTTTTGCCCCTCTCACAACCCCCCACCCGTCCCCCCTTCATATCTGGACTATTGAGTGTCCACCTCCCCATTAAGACCTTTTTGTGACTGATATGCTAAGGTCTTATTTGGGAGGTTTCCTCTGTAGTTAAGATGTTTAGACTGTTACCATTCTTCTTCTTCTTCTTCTTTCTTCTTCTTCTTCTTCTTCTTCTTCTTCTTCTTCTTCTTCTTCTTCCTCTTCTACTTT
>CM065710.1:14415333-14419945 GCA_017654935.2 Phymorhynchus buccinoides
TTGGAAGAATATGCAATTGCCTAAAATCTATATCCTTGGAAAATAAAGTTTAAGTTTTCAAGTTTTCAAGTTTTCTCTCTCTCTCCCTCTCTGGTTCTGTCATTTTGTCTGTCTGTCTGCCTATCTGTCTCCGTCTCTGTCCTGTCTTTTGCAGATGGTCATCAGGATCATAATCTTTGTCGCAATCCTGACGGACGGTCAGAAGGGTCCTGGTGCTTTACTGACGAGGATGACGTCACCTCTGACCACATCTGTGACATCCCTGTCTGCTGTAAGTGTACCAACGTAAAGTTCTCGGGTCTCTCTCTCTTCTCCTCTGGGTCTCGCATCCTCGTCTCTCGGCTCTCTCTCATCTCTCTCTCTCTCCTCCTCATCTCTCTCTCTCTCGGTCTCTAATTGTTCTGTTCTAATTGCTCTCGTTCAAGAGTCAAAGTCTTCCACGAAAGACTAAGCAGCACCACGATATTCCAGTACTGTAGAAAATAATTTACAGTTCAGCTCTCATTTACTATTGGCCCTTTCTACAGGCTAACGAATAGTTACAGTACTTGCATGGAAATAGGCCTAGACGTTATCAAGAACATACCACCGTGCAACAGTTGAAGTGATCCTATGCAGAGGTTCACCACATAATTATATCATAGGAACATTGTTTAAAACTTTTTTTGTCCCTATGGTGTCTTTGAAACGAACATTAAAACCAAAATCCAGTTATATGTTAACTTTGGTATCTTGATCTATGTTCTAAAAAAAAAAACATAAAGAGTGTTAGCTTAGTTTCTCCTCCTTATTAGGGAGGCAATGGCAGAACCCAAGCCAGCAGCTGTTTCGACTCTAGGAATCTCATCAGCTTGCTTTGATGAAACTTTTTTTTTGTGTCCAATGTCTGTATTTGTGAACCTCAGAAACAAAATCAGTTAACGTTAACTTTATGTAATGTTATGTGCTCTTAATTTGTTTTTAAATTTAAAAAAAGTGGTGATTTACTTTTTCTCCCAATGGGGGGGGGGGAGGGACAGTGCCTTATGCAAAGACAGCTGTTTCGATCTTGAGAAGATCTCATCAGTTTGCATGATTGGCCTGCAATTTGACTGTCCAGTGGATGTCAACTTGAGCAAGAAGACATTCTACAAGAGAATGGTGTCTTCTTTGCACCAAATCGAAAATCCACAATAAAAGCAAACCAGCACAAAGTTAAACCAGAAATAGTAAAAATCTTATGTAAAATGAACAAAATAATAATGTTCTGAAACAAAGCCAGTTAATGTTAACTTTATGCAATGTTCCGTGTTCATAAACAATTATTATTTAATTTTAATTTTGTCTTTAATTTAATTTTATATATAAATATTTTATGAACACGGAAGGAACATTACATAAAGTTACGTTAACTGGGTCAATCTCTCTCTCTCTCGCTGTGTCTGCATCTTGTAAAAACAAAATATCAATTTTTGTATGCCCAAATTCCATTATGTTTGGGTTTTCTTCTCATGCGCTATCACAAATGGGCCAACCCGACTGCATATGATTCAATCCAAATGCAATCCCACTTGTGACGAAAAACGAGTAGAATCTCCTGTCATAATGAACGCTGACGTATTATCGTTCATATTTATAAAAGGCCAACTCTTTTAAATATTGGTCTCTAAATGGTCTTATAAGTGTTTTTAAAACGAGTAGGTCAATGCATTTTCTTCAGCTAAGCTAGACTTTGGACTGTTTTTTTCTCAAAATGGCCGACGCTCACCCTTACTAACTTTAAATGCTCATAACTCTGGAACGGAAAAAGATACAAGAATGGTTCTTGTATCATTAGAAAGAGAATTGTCTGCCGTTGTCGCATGTTTAATGTTCTCAGAATGGTCAGTTTGACACTTAATGTCCCTTTTGAACGAGAAGAAGATACGAAGAATTGTTCTTGTATCATTAGACAGAGAACAGTCTGAACTTTTCACATACATAATTTTCTCAGAATGGTCTGCTTGACACTTAATGTCCCTTTTCGTGGTGCTGGGTCACATTTAAATGAAGCAGTATTTCCGATTAGATATTCAGAGAAACGCCCAACTATTTCTAATCAGGCCCAGCATGTCCGACTTCGGCTGGTTTGAATTCAGAGTTTCTCTATCCTAGGAAGGTTGCCCGCCATAGCTTTGATGAGTCCTTCCTGCCCATTTTTAGTTTTTGAAATCAGAGTTTTCTTTCTCCTAGATGGACTGCCTCCCAAGGCTAACCGAGCTCCATCATCTACCCGTGAGAGTAGAATGTCATCAGATTCATTAACCCTTTCACTGCCAGCCATATTTCAGCCAAAAATTTCCATTAAATTTACCTGGGTAGAGAACAAAATCCATCTGCAGTATTGGGGATTCTTCTGTGACATAAAATAAGGTCTATCCTTACTTCTCAATCTCAAAACTAAGACAATAGGGTATTTGGATAAACAGACCCCAATTTGATGCCTTTTAGTGACATAGGTGTTAAATCACTGTGGTGCTAAAATGCGACTTTTGGCGGTGAAAGGGTTAAGCAGTCAGTAGTCTTTTTAATCAAATTCATTAATGTAGCAGTTACGTGGTGACAGCCCTGACATGGCCTTAGTTGTTGACGGGGCTATAATTTTAATCTTTAATCTTAATCTAACTTTGACTTAATGTTGCAGTTGGAGTCGCCGTACGACCGCAACTGCGCGTGTGGATGATTATGCCCTTCAACTCGTGTTTGCTTTGTTCAACGTTTTTGGCTCACTCGTGTTAACGAAGTGAGTCTATAGTATGATAGTTTGTTCGGTTGTGTGTCTGTGTGTATGTGTGTGTGGTGTGTATGTGTGTGTTGCGTCCTGGTCTAATCTCCAAATTTTAACGTTGGCATTTTCTCGGGAAATAGAAGGCATACATTGTTCAAACTTTGCTCACAACTTTGCAAGCTTTCAAACAATGATGATTTGAATAATTAAATACTTAAAACAACAATGTAAACAGATAACAAACAGATAACATTTTAGTTTAGTGGGTTAGTGAGTATTCAACAGGCAACATGAGTTAGAAACTCATCAACACTGAAAGCATCAATAGCTCATTGGTAGAGTGTCTGTCTGTCATGCCAATGGTTCTGGGTCCAATTCTCGGCACGGGCACTTTTTTTTTATTTTTTTTTAGTTGTATCCATTAACGATATACGATATACGATATAATTGTACATTAACATTGTATTGACAATCTTGTACTTTAGACACCCCCCCCCTCAATGTTTGTTTGTTGTTGTCCCACATGTTCCTATTCGAGTGAGCCTTGAAGGCTTTTGCCTCTTGTTACTTATTTTATTTAATGATTGCAGCAACTCATTTAGCAGAGTACGAAGAAGAAGACCTCAGCTCAGCTCAACTGAGCCAGCTTCGATGCGCCAGTCCTGTGGATGGGAGCCTGATGGCGTTCATCAAGGTTCGTATTGTTGTCGCCTGTCTGTCGTTTCCTACAATGACTGCCAGATAGTAGCAGATGGGGGGGGGGGGGCGGCAGCTGCTATTCAGGCGGGCTGAGCCATAATGTGTTTATAGCGGAGACAAACCTTGCCCAGGGTACATCCCCCACTCTCTCGGCCCAAAGGAAATTTGAGGATGAGAGTTGGCGTTGGGGGAATGTCCCCAAAGGGCCAACCCATCCCATTTGGTTTGCAGCACTAACGACCGGTGCAAATGCCCCCCCCCCCCTCTCAGTTAGAAGAAGTCATTTATTTTAGTCTTGGACAACGAACGTAACTACCAGCTCTAATGGTATTCCAATATTGTAGAAAATCATATATAGTTACGCATACACACACAAAACAACCCAGCGGAGAACATGACACACACACACACACACACACACACACACACCCGCGCGTGCGCTCGTATACGCCACACAAAGACTTTCCATTCAGCGTCACGCTAAACTCAGCGCACATTTGTATACTATATGCATACACACACAGTACAGGTTGGGGGGAACCTGGCGCGGCGCGCGCGTGCGCGCCGCAATACCACATCCATAAACGAGCGGTAGCTGCGCTGCAACGGCCGGCATTCACGGACTAAGTTACAACAATATAGAGAGATAGAGAGAGAGGGGGGGGGGGGGGGGGGGGGGGGGGGGTGGGGGGGGGGAGGGGGGGGGGTGGGGGTGGGTGGGGGGGGGGTGGGGGGGTGTAGGGGGGGTCAGGGAGGGGAGAGAGAGAAGAGAGAGTAGGCGAAGAGAGAGAGAAGATAGAGGTAAGGAAAGTGAGAGGTAGGGATAGAGAGAGGGGGAGAGAGAGAAATGAGAGAGAGGAAGAGAGAGAGACAGAGGAAAGACCAGAGAGATACAGAGATAGAGAAGAGAGTAGTAGAGAGAGGAGGAAAGAGGAGGAGAGAGAGGGAGAGAGACAGAGAGAGAGACAACAGAGGAGGAGAGAGAGACCAAGAAGGAGAGCAGAGAGACAGAGAGAGAGAGAACAAGGGAATAGAGACAGAGAGAGGATGAGACAGAGGATAGAAAGAATTAGAGAAAAAGACGACAACAGAGAGAGACAAGTGAGAGAGAGAGAGCAGGGAGAGAGACAGAGAGAGAGAGACAGAGAGGGAAAAGAGAGGAGAAAG
>CM065710.1:14420445-14425445 GCA_017654935.2 Phymorhynchus buccinoides
CCCACCCCCCCCCCCCCCACCCCCCCACCCCCCCCCCCCCCCCCCCCCCCCCCCCCCCCCCCCCCCCACTAAATCTTCCAAATAAGTTTTCTCCTTGGAGCTCCTCCGAAACGAATGTGTCGGCTTGATACTACGCAGCGGGGGAGGGAGAACAGTGTAAACTGAAAACCGGGGACACCTACGTACCTTACCCATTGTGGCCGTAGGCCTGGGAACGCAGAAGAAAGAAGAAGGTGAAGAAGACTCGACTTTTCCAGCGACGAGTGCCTCGTAGACTCGCGCGGTCACGAGTACACCGGAAGGGTGTCGACCACTTCCGAGGGCGTGACCTGCGCAGACTGGAGCCACCCGTCACTTCCGTTTCGCCACAAGACCGGAGGATTTTCCGGACCACACACCATGTGACCACAGCAACTATTGTCGGCAATCCCGGACTGTCTATTGAGGTGGACCTTGGTGTTACACTAATGTCACTTCTTTGGAATACGGCTTCTGTGATCTGCCTGGCGTGTGGTGAAGTGGTGAGTGTGTGGGGAAAGAGAGAGAGAGAGAGAGAGAGATGAGAGAGAGAGATTGAGAAGATGAGAGAAGAGAGAGATGTAGAGAGAGAGAGAGAGGACTGGTTCCATGAGTCGACCTTGGTGTTACACCAATGTCACTTCCTTGGAATACGGCTTCTGTATCTGCACTGCGTGCGGTGGAGTGGTGAGTGTGTGTGTGGGGGAGGAGAGAGAGAGAGATGTAGAGAGAGAGAGAGGAGAGAGAGAGAGAGAGGATGAGAGAGAGAGGAGAGAGAGAGAGAGAGAGACTGTCCATAAGTCGACCTTGGTGTCTTTGGGATACGGCTTCTGTGATCTAGCCTGCGTGCGGTGAGTGTGTGAGTGGTGGTTGGGGAGAGGAGAGAGAGAGAGAGAGAGAAGATGAGTAGAGAGAGAGAGAGAGAGAGACGAGAGAGAGAGAGAGAGTGAGAGAGACGAGATGAGAGAAGAGACTGTCCCATGAGTCGACCTTAGTGTCACTTCTTTGGTATACGGCTTCTGTTATCTGCCTGCGTGCGGTGAGTGGTGAGTGTGTGTGTGGATATATATATATATATATATCCCATACTATTCCATAAACCTCTCTTCGAGGATTTAATTTTAGAAACATGATTATTGTTGGTATTTTACACAAGATGTTTTACCATTACTTTTGAAATTATTAAGTGCTGGTTTGCTTTTATTCTGACTTTCGATCTGGGCAAGAGGACAACCTTTTCTCTTGTAGAAAGTATTTTCTAGCTCAGTTTGAATGTTCACTGTGGGACATTCTTTGCAGGCCGATATGCCAGACTGAGAGTCTTTCTCCAAGAACGAAACAGCTGTCTTTGCATAGGCATTGTCTATCCCCCATGGGCGAGGAAAAAGTAAATCAGCACATTATTTTGCTTTTATTCTTGTCCAGAAAAAAAAAAAAAAAACACGATATAAACTGTAAAGTTAAAATTAAAAGTTATTCAGTCCTTTCTTGGGTTCACAAAACTTAAAAATTGGACACAAAAAAAGTTTTATGAAAGCAAAACGAGATATATAAGAGGAAAGTTTAATGTGTGGTTGTTTTTTCATGCTGGCAATGCTTGTACGGGTATAGATATAAGAGTTTATATGAGATAGATATAGATATATTATATATATATTATAGATATATAGAGAGAGAGAGAGAGTAGACGAGAGAGAGAGAGAGAGTGAGAGAGAGAGCGGAAGAAGAACAGAGTGGAGACATTTTGATACCGTTCAACTTTGCGACAATCACACGTTTTGTTGCATCTCTGCTTTTGCATCACCTTCAACATCATGCAGTTTATTGTTGCAAATGTTCTCATAATAAGGGTAACAGCATTTTCATCTTCTTGGGAAATATGTTCACAAATCCAGTGCGCGTGCGTGTGCTCACTTAGCAGTCCCCCCCCACCCCCCCCCCCCCCCCCCCCCCCCCCCCCCACACACACACACCGCACGTACACGCGCACACATACACACAGACAGACAAACACACAATACGGCACACACACACGCACGTGGGCGAGCGAGCGCATACTAAAGCCAACACAAACACGCCACAAATTATAGGGCCTCTACAATATTAGACGGGCACACAAAAACGTATGTAAGCTGTGTCTTTCTCTCTTTCAATCACACAAACACACACCACGCACACACACAAACACAAACAAACAAACACACACACACCACAAACACACACCACACACACACACACACACACACACACACAACTTCATGTTGTGCTATGGATCATTTTATTGTTTTGTGTTTAGTGTTTTGTTTCACCTTGGTCTCTCCCAAATTCACCAATTTGTGCTAGGAAGTGGTTTAAAAAAAAAAAATTAATATTATTTCTATTTTGTTCACTATTAATATTCTCTTTTGTATTCACAGAACTGTAATACGTTTCTAAATGATATTGATTAAACAATACATTTAATGTTGTTCATCATTACATTACTTGGCTTAAATGCAGTCTCCATCTATTCAATCAATCGTGCAATGTAAATTTAAGGAGCACGGTATAAGCTTGGAGCTTGTTGTTGCTCTAAATTGTCTTTCTGTTTTTGACTATGCTTTGAAATGAAGAAAAGATTTGTTTTTTTTTAAAACCACACACACACCTCCCCTCCCCCCCACCCCCATATTTAACCTTAACCATCTCTCTCTTCCACTACCCCCCCCCCCCACACACACACACACAGAGATCACGTGCCCCGGAACCGGCTCCGGTCGCGCATGCGTACCGAGACTACACATCGCGGGCACGTGGGGACGGAAGTGAGCTACGCGTGCTACAATGGCTATGCACTCGCCGAGGGCAACTTGACTCGCCGCTGTCAGGAGAACGGGAGAATATGCCGGGTCTCCTCCCGTTTTGCACGCGAGTACGTTGACTATCTTGTATGTTGTTGTTGGTGTTGTTGTTGTTGTTGTGTGTTGGTGTTGTTGTTGTTGTTGTTGTTGTTGTTCTTTCTTCTTCTTCTTCTTCTTATTCTTCTTCTCTTCTTCTTCTTCTTGTCTTCTTCTTCCCTTCTTCTTCTTCTTCTTCTTCTCTCTTTCCTTCTTCTCTTCTTCTTGCTTTCTTCTTCTTTCTTCTTTTTCTTCTCTTCTTCTTCTTCTTCGGTCTTCGCTTAATTCTTCTTCTTCTTTCTTCTTCTTCTTCTTCTTTCTTCCTCCTCTTCTTCTTCTTCTTCTTCTTCTTCTGCTTCGTCGTCGTTTGTCTTCGATCGCTCAGACAGTTTCCTGTGAAATTATGAGCGCAGATGCATCATGCTGCCGTTATGCGCCTAACTGAGAAATAGTTATCGGACCCAGCATGTCCGTCTTCGGCTGTAGAAAAAAGCTTTGTAAGAATGTCTTTTGAAGTATAAAAAAGAAAAGCAAAAAAGGGCAGGAGAATGGACCTGTTGGGTAGAAAGAAAAGGGAAAAGGCAGAGTCAAAGAGAGTGACATATTAGAGAGGCTACAAGCACAGAACTACCAGAAGGTGGGGGAACTATTTTGTACAAAATACACCCCCACGGTACCCCCACATAAGATACGTTGAATTAAAAAGGAATGACTGTTATTGTTGTACAAATCTCTGTTAAAACAAGCGCGGATTCGCAATCGTTTGTGGCACGCTTTTCTTTCTCTTTTGCAATGTGTGCGACAATTTTGGACCGACCGACAAAGTGAGTTATAGGTTTGTAGCTTGTGCCACAAACAAAAAGCATGCTTACTGTTTCACCACAAAGTGAGTCGTAGTGTCCCAGGGGTCATTGTTTAGTTATTAACAAACCATTATTATGCAAATGGAAAAGTGCTTTCCAACAAACCCAAATTTATTTTAATTCGGACTATTTGTTGGAAAGTTACAAAGAAGATTTGAAGTCGTATACTCAGGGAATGAGAAATGCGACCGGAAAGTTTCAAAATGTGTACTATAAAACAACTGGATGTTCCTGATTGGCAGAAAGGATCGTTTTTACACTTCGATACTTCTGAGTGTGAAGTAGAGAAAGACCTATTGTTCGAAAATTAGTTGAAATGTGAGAATTGATGATTTGACCCCCTCTTCCACCAAAAATTGCCCCTAGGGGGGTAAGTGAGCTAGGGACAACACGACTCATTCTGTGGTGACCGTGCCTGTCTCTATGCCATTCCAGAAGGCAGAAGCGCCGTCTGATGTGCCTATCATAATATCTAGGTGCATAAAGAAATGCAATTATTTAAGGTGATTCTCTGACTAGTACCGGCAAAACGAGAGGAAAATAGGTTTGTTTGTGTGTTGTAAACATGCCGCTATATTATCAATAATTCATAAAAGGGAGTACAATTCTGTTGTAGTTTTTTGTTTTTTTGTTTTTTTGTGTGTGTGGTGTGTTTCATTCATGACTGAAAGAGAGAAGAAAAAAATTGTGATGGCCTTCTTCTCAGAATGAAGACAACAGTTACCGAAAGCTCGACACAATTCCATCAATTTACCACCACCAAAAAAAAAAAATCAAAAAAAAATTCACAAATGGAATACTGTCTGTAGGAACCAAGTATAGTTTTGTTTGTGGTGCTTTATTTGTTGTTGAAAAAGAACCTCATAAATATTGTAAAAAAATAAAAATAAAAATGGTTCTTAACGTTTATTGAGTGCAGTATGAACAGTTCTGGTGTCTCAAATCCCTTTACCGTTTAACCCTTTCACCGCCAGCTATTTTTCAGCCAGAAAATACCCTTAACCATACCTGGGTAGAGAGAAAAAAAAACTATCCGCTATATTGGGAATTCATGTGTGTCATGTACAACATTAGGCCTATCCATACCTCCCAAAAGTAAGAAAATACGGTCTTCAGATAGCAGGCCCTGATTTGATGCCTTTAAGTGACATGGGTGTTAACCCTTTCACCGCCAGCCATTTTTCAGAAGTAAAAAAATCTTGATGCTTACCTGGGTAGAGAATTTTTGTTATCTGCAATCTTG
>CM065710.1:14437945-14442945 GCA_017654935.2 Phymorhynchus buccinoides
CTGTGTTAATTGATTGACCGATCGGTTAACTAAATGACTGATTGATTTCGATTGACCGATTGACTTATTTATTATTTGGTGGACCGATCGGTTAATTAATAAAATATGAAGTAGTGAGGCTAAGAGAGAGGACTTAGTGAAATGAATTAGAGGAAGGAACTTCTCTGTAATTAACTCCCTTTTTACCAAAGTTATTTATGGCACCGCTTCGCCTAGCAAAGTGAAAGTAGTTGCCACAACTATACAGACCCTTGATGAACTTAAGGATGAACTTGGGTCTGTATTATTGTGGCAACAACTACTTTCACTTTGCTAGGCGAATCGGTGCCGTAAATAACTTTGGTAAAAAGGGAGTTAATTTACGAGAAGTTCCCTCCCCTTATTCATTTCGGTTAATTAATAGATTGATTGATTTTGATTGACTTATTGATAGACTGATCGGTTAATGCTTAATGAATGAATGAATTAATTAATCGATTGATTGATTGATTGATTGATAGATTGATCGACGGGTCTATTTATTGATTTGGCCTATTGATTTATTTAATTTCTCTCTCTCTCTCTCTCTCTCTCTTCTCTCTTCTCTCTCTCATCTCCCTCTCTCTCCCTCTCTCTCTCTCCCTCTCTCTCCTCTCTCTCTCTCTCTCTCACCTCTCTCTCTCTCTCTCTCTCTTTCCCTCTCTCTCTCTCTCTCTCTCCCTCTCTCTCTCTCTCTCTCTCTCTCTCCCTCTCTCTCTCTCTCTCTCTCTCTCTCTCTCTCTCTCTCTCTTCTCTCCCTCTCTCTCTCCCTCTCTCTCTCTCTCTCTCTCTCCCTCTCTCTCTCTCTCTCTCTCTCTCTCTCTCTCCCTCTCTCTCTCTCTCTCTCTCTCTCTCTCTCTCTCTCTCTCTCTCTCCCTCTCTCTCTCTCTCTCTCTCTCTCTCTCTCTCTCTCTCTCTCCTCTCTCTCTCTCTCTCTCTCTCTCTCTCTCTCTCTCTCTCTCTCTCTTTCTCTCTCTCTCTCTCCTCTCTCTCTCCCCCACAGAATACAACACCACCCTAGAGTGCTACCAAACCGCGGAAGGCAGGGACTACAAAGGGGACATCACTTTCAGCAAGCAGGGCCTCGTTTGTCTCCCCTGGCTCGACATGACCCCACCCTGGTTGTTCCCCTTGGAAGCCTTCCCCGACGGCAGCGCCTTCCAGCTGGGCAACAAGTGCCGTAACCCTCAGGGAAGCTCCAATTACGCCCCTTGGTGTTTCGTTGGTGATCCGAGGGAAGGCGTTTGGGAGTACTGTCCGGTTTCCAACTGTGGTCAGCATCAGATCAAAAAGTGCCTAAGCGTAATCATAATCATAATCCATCAGTGTCCATCACTCAGTGTGAGTGTTTCAAGTTGGTTGCGAAAGTGTACTGTAGATTATGTCATTCATTATTTGGGCGTGATTGAGAAATTGACTGAGGGATCAGGGAAGGGGGGTGTTGGTCAATGTTTGATGTATACTTTTTGTTCATTGTGTTTACTATTCATTTGAGTGATTTCTGTAAAGCGCTTAGAGCTTAAAGATTAGGCGCTATGAAAGTTGTCTTAATAAATAAATAAAATAAATCATTCATTGTCCAAATCTAATGAGCGACTTAGCTGGCTCTTTTGTCCGCCAGGTGGCATAACGCTCGAGTGGGGCTAACCCTCTCTATATTTTTTGTTATTATTTTTTTTTCTCTTTTTTTCTGTCCCATCTTCTGGGCTGTACAGTGGCGTTGCTCCCACGCCGCTCGTTCCGAATCCCAATTCGCAGCTACACCCGGGTTTGTTCAAGTCTCAGAAACCGAGACCAGCATTCCAAGGGGAGCGAATCTATGTTAGGCCGTCAGGAGGCAACCAACCGAGGAGACACTGCACTTCTGCTGAGTCACTTCGGTGGAGTTCAGTGGAGCCCTCTCTCTATATTCTTAGTTGGGGATAAAGAGAGAGAGAGAGAGAGAGAGAGGAGAGAGAGAGAGAGAGAGAGAGAGAGAGAGAGAGAGAGAGGAGTCCCACCCTCCCTCTCTCTCTCACTACGCCCAACTTAGAATATAGCGTGATAAGCCCCTAGTGGGTTGACTGCCCCCTGGCGGTCAAATTATCGCCATAAGTCGATCATTAATACAAGGAACTTTGTCTTGCAATCGATCAATACAAAAAAACAAAAACACAATACAATGCAATAAATGCGAACACCCTAACAAGAGGAATAAAGAAGGGTGAAGTGTGTGTGTGTGCGTGCGTGTGCGCGAGCAAAGCATACGAGTTTGTATTAGCGCGTAACGCAAACGCACTTGTAAAATGACATCGCATCCACACGTTTTGAATAATGTCACATATTATGATTATACACTGGAACCTCCCTAATAAGACCTCCCATTATAAGACTCCCTCCCATATAAGACCTACTTCTCTGAGACATTGCCCTTTGTAAGAATTAAAATAACCTCCCTTATAAGACCCCTCCCTTATAAGACCTCATTTTGGAGGAATTTTGTAGGTCGTTATAAGGGAGGTTCCACTGTACCATTTTCTCTAACAATACTGTTTTTTTGTTGTTTTCTTTTCCTTTCAGCGTCCTTCTGCAGAATCGAGGGAGAATCTATATCGGAGTACGCAGGAACGGAGCATACAACGTCATCGGGCACTGCGTGTGTACCGTGGAAAAACACCCAAACGGGAGAACCCCTCGCCTTTCATAGGAAGGAGGATTTTCAGGGTAAGTGAAAAGAATCACAATCACAGTCACAACATTTAATCGTGCAATAAAATGGAAATGTGTGTGTGGTGGCCCGTAAAAAAGTTAAACAGTATGTAATGAAAGATCACAGTTCCAATATTAAAATATCAGATTCACGCAAAAACTCAAGCACACGCAGACAGCAGCAGCACCCCCGCTATGCTCCCCCCCCCCCCCCGCCCCCCCCGCTCATGCACATAGAGACAGACAGACAAACAGGCACGTTCGTCTGAGTGAGAGTGAGAGAGAGAGAGAGAGAGAGAGAGAGAGAGAGAGAGAGAGAGAGGAGAGAGAGAGAGAGAGAGAGAGAGAGTGGAAAGAGAGAGAGAGAGACGAGTGAGAGAGAGAGAGAGAGAGTGCGAGAGACAGAAATAACAAGAGCAGAGAGAGAGAGAGAGAGAGAGAGAGAGAGAGAGAGAGAGAGAGAGAGAGAGAGAGAGAAGAGAGAGAGAGAGAGAGAGAGAGAGAGAGCGAACGACGAACGAACGAACGAACGAATCTTTTTTTTATTGTTGGAAAAGAATAAGCATATCAAACACGCTTCTTTTCATCTTGCCAACAGTTAACAAATGTCAAGAAAAAATGATGAAAAAATACAAAAGAGAGAGAGAGAGAGAGAGAGAGAGAGGAGAGAAGAGAGAGAGAGAGAGAGAGAGAGAGAGAGAGAACGAACGAACGAATCTTTTTTTATTGTTGGAAAAGAATAAGCATATCAAACACGCTTCTTTTCATCTTGCCAACAGTTAACAAATGTCAAGAAAAAATGAAAAAATACAAAGAGAGAGAGAGAGAGAGAGATAGAGAGTAAAGAGAGAGAGAGAGAGAGAGAGAGAGAGAGAGAGAGAGAGAGAGAGAGAGAGAGAGAGAGATAGAGAAGAGAGAGAGAGAGAGAGAGAGAGAGAGAGAGAGAGTAGAGAGAGAGAGAGAGAGAGAGAGAGAGAGAGATAGAGAGAGAGAGAGAGAGAGAGAGAGAGAGAGAGAGAGAGAGAGAGAGAGAGAGGACAGGGAGAGCGCAGAGAGAACACAAACACACATACTCATAATAGTCATTTAATAAAGATGTAAGCATGCACACAAGACGCGTAGACACACCTAACTCACACACATATACACGCACTTACTGCATCAATTAGCACATTTCTTAAATAACGTTTCAACGCTAATGCTTAAACAAGGAACGGGCCACCCCCCCCCCCCCCCCCCCACATGTGATGCGATCCCGACGGCGACATTTGTGAGGCATGATTCTGTTGAAATTCTGTTGTCTAAAACGAATATGATGAAATCCTACTAACATTTTGTTCACTGTGTTATTTTGTTGTAGTCCCTCGTCCAGGAATACGAATCTGGATGAACTATACTGATGATGTTATGTGCCAGTCTGTGTGTCTGTCTGTCTGTCTGTGTGTCTGTCTGCTTGTCTGTGTGTGGTGCATGTCTGCTTGCAGATGGTCAAATGGAACACTCGTACTGTCGATATAATCGGGGCATTCCCAAACACTAATCATGATAATTGCATGTGTCCGTCTGTGTGTCTGTCTGTCTGTGCGTCTGTGTGTCTGTCTGCCTGTCTGTGTGTGGTGCATGTCTGCTTGCAGATGGTCAAATGGAACATTCGTACTGTCGAAACCCGGGTCATTCCCAAACAACGGAGTGGTGTTACACCGATAGTGATGATCTTTCCTACGAAGCCTGCTCTTTGCCCACATGCCGTAAGTTTATTTGTCTTCCTTGTTCCACATAGTATATTGACGTATGCGTGGTTTTTTGGCTCACTCGTTACAAAAACATATTACAAAAACAAATAACTTGTATCAAACAATGACTGCAGAAATGTAAAAGGGGGGTTTTGCTTTTTACATTTCAGCAGTCTTTTTTTTTTATACAAGTTATTAGTTTTCGTAATAAGTTCAATAATATGTCAATGGACTATCTAAAGATAGTCCGTTTTGACTCCAAGCCATCGGAGTTGAGTGAGTCTATAGTATGATAGTTGATCGGTTGTGTGTGTGCGCGCGCGTGCGTACGTGTGTGTGTGTGTGTGTGTGTGTGTGTGTGTGTGTGTGTGTTTGTGTGTGTGTGTAGTGTGTGTGTGTGTGTATGTGTGTGTGTGTGTGTGTTGCGTCCATGGTCTAATCTCCAAACTTTAACGTTGGCATTTTCTCGGGAAATAGAAGGCGTACATTGTACATTGTTCAAACTTTGCACACATAATATAGATGTTTATGCAAGCTTTCAAACAATAATGATGTGAATAA
>CM065710.1:14447945-14465445 GCA_017654935.2 Phymorhynchus buccinoides
TCTCTCTCTCTCTCTCTCTCTCGCGCTAAAATCTTTATCCTTGAAAAATAAAGTTCAAGTTTTCAAGTTTTCAAGTTCTCTCTCTCTCTCTCTCTCTCTCTCTCTCTCTCTCTCTCTCTCTCTCTCTCTCTCTCTCTCTCTCTCTCTAGTGAATTAACTCTAAGAGTAAATTAATGATAGAGGAAAGAAGTAGGGAAAAGATAATAAATGTTAGAACAAATGAAGCGAATGGAAGAAAGAACGGACGAACAAACAATCATAAATTAATGAATTGTTGTTGTCGTACCCTGGCTAAAAGACTCCATGGATCATCCCTAACAGCCGAAGCACTTGAACACTATGGTACAAAATGCACCAGCTAGGGATGAGAACATGGCGCGCGTGACCGGTTTTGATTACCCCCGCCACGTCGGCAGCCACACTCCGACTTCGGAGGAAACTTAATGAATGAATGAGTAAGGTTAATTAACCCTTTCAACGCCAGCCATTTTTTAAGCCAAAACTTTCCATTAAACTTACTTCGATAGAGAAAGGATTTCGTCTGCAATACTGAGGAGTTCTCTGTGACACGCATAAAATAGGGCCTATCCTTACCTCCCAAAATTAAGAAGATAATTTTTTTTTTTATTGTCATTGGATACCAGAACCTCGCTTGATGCCTTTCAGCGACGTGGTTGTTAAATCATTGTGGTGCCAAGAGGCGACAGTGGCGATGAAAGGGTTTTAACCCTTTCGCCGCCAATGTCGCATTTATGCACCACAATGGTTTAACACCCACGTCACTAAAACGCATACAATTTGGACCTGTTATCCGAAGACCCTATTTTCTTACTTTTCGGAGGTAAGGATAGGTTAGGCCTAATGTTATACACGTTACAGAGGAATTCCCAATATTTTGCAGATTTTGTTTTCTCTATCCAGGTAAATTTAAATGTATTTTTTTGGCTGAAAATGGCTGGCGGCGAAAGGGTTAAACAAACTAAAACTAAATGAAACGAAAGAACAAACTGAAACATTGACATAATAATTATAAGCTTACCTTCATTATAGCTAACAAGTGTATTCTTTGCAGGCTCCAGAGAAGCAACTTCGATAGACACCACCGTCTCTCTCTCGCTCTACGAAGCCGAAAATCACGAAGACGACCGAAAATCTTGCACCACCACCGCCTTCCCTCCTCCTTCATCTTCCCTACCTCTCCCCGTCCTCACGACGATCTACTGCTCGCAAAAACCCGTTGGTGGTTTTGTGGAAGTTCGACTCAACGTTTCCTCCAGCCTAGAAAGAGGAAGAGGAGGAGGAGGAGGACTAGGAGGAGGAATCAGTGTGTGTGAGATTCGCGTGTTTGGTCGTCCTTATCAAGGTTAGTTGGTGGATTTAAAGATACACTGACCCACCACGATTAAGTCCCTTGGGTTTTTTTTCTGGGTAGCTGTGACCCACATACACATGACCCCATCTTCAAATTGAGGCTGCTCTTTTAAATGATGTTTCGGTTTGAATTTGGGGGCGTTTGTATGGGAGTGAGACCTGGTTCAAAACAAGATTTATTTCCAGCTATAAGAGGAAAAACATGTGAAACCCGTGATTTTGACACGTGATGTGGTGGATCTTTAATGAAATGTTGATTTTTGTTTCTTTGGTCGTCCTTATCAAGGTTAGTTTGTGGATTTAATTAAATGTTGATTTTTGTGTGCACGTCCTCATCAAGGTTAGTTTGTGGAAGTAATTAAATGTTGATTTGTTTCTTTGTTCTTCCTTATCAAGGTTAGTTTGTGGATTTCAATGTTGAGTTTTGGTTGGTCGACCTTATCAAGGTTAGTTTGTGGATTTCAATGTTGAGCTTTGGTTGGTCGACCTTATCAAGGTTAGTTTGTGGATTTCAATGTTGATTTTTGGTTGGTCGTCCTTATCAAGGTTAGTTTATGGATTTCATTAAATGTTGATTTTTGGTTGGTCGACCGTGTCTGGGTTAGTTTGTGGATTTAATTAAATGTTGATTTTTGTTTGGTCGTCCTTATCAAGGTTAGTTTGTGGATTTAATTCAATGTTGATTTTTGTTTGGTCGTCCTTATCAAGGTTAGTTTGTGGATTTCAATGTTGATTTTTGTTTGGTCATCCTTATCAAGGTTAGTTTGTGGATTTCAATGTTGATTTTTGTTTGGTCATCCTCATCAAGGTTAGTTTGTGGATTTCAATGTTGATTTTTGTTTGGTCATCCTTATCAAGGTTAGTTTGTGGATTTCAATGTTGATTTTTGTTTGGTCATCCTTATCAAGGTTAGTTTGTGGATTTAATTAAATGTTGATTTTTTTGTTTGGTCGTCCTTATCAAGGTTAGTTTGTGGATTTAATTAAATGTTGATTTTTGTTTGGTCATCCTTATCAAGGTTAGTTTGTGGAATTCAATGTTGATTTTTGTTTGGTCGTCCTTATCAAGGTTAGTTTGTGGATTTAATTAAATGTTGATTTTTGGTTGGTCGTCCTTATCAAGGTTAGTTTATGGATTTAATTAAATGTTGATTTTTGGTTGGTCGTCCTTATCAAGGTTAGTTTATGGATTTAATTAAATGTTGATTTTTGGTTGGTCGTCCTTATCAAGGTTAGTTTATGGATTTAATTAAATGTTGATTTTTGGTTGGTCGTCCTTATCAAGGTTAGTTTATGGATTTAATTAAATGTTGATTTTTGGTTGGTCGTCCTTATCAAGGTTAGTTTATGGATTTAATTAAATGTTGATTTTTGTTTGGTCGTCCTTATCAAGGTTAGTTTATGGATTTAATTAAATGTTGATTTTTGGTTGGTCGTCCTTATCAAGGTTAGTTTATGGATTTAATTAAATGTTGATTTTTGGTTGGTCGTCCTTATCAAGGTTAGTTTGTGGATTTAATTAAATGTTCATTTTTGTTTGGTCGTCCTTATCAAGGTTAGTTTGTGGATTTAATTAAATGTTGATTTTTGTTTGGTCGTCCTTATCAAGGTTAGTTTGTGGATTTAATTAAATGTTGATTTTTGTGTGCTCGTCCTGGATTTCAATATTGACTTTGTTTGGTCGCCCTAGTTAAAGTTAGTTTTTAGAATGAAGTAAATGTTGATTTTTGCTTGGCCGTTCCTGGATTTCAATTTAAATGTTTGTTTGGTCGTCCTTATCAAGGTTAGTTTGTGGATTTAATGAATGTCGGGTTGCTCCCACCGGGAGAGCGTGTCGCTGTTTGTGCAGCATCACCCAATGGGTGTGTGTGTGTGTGTGTGTATGTGTGTGTGTGTGCGTGTGCGTGTGCGTGCGTGCGCATGTGTATGTGTGCGCGCGTGCGAGCGTGTGTGCGTTTTTTGTTGTTGTTTGGGGTGGGGTTTTTTTTTGGGGGGGGGTAAAAATAAATTGTTCTCAAAATCGAACTTTTACCCCACATTCAGAGTCAACAATGTCCCATAATTTATGCACAAGGGGACGTAAACTCTAAAATTTCTCAAAATCGAACTTTTTCAGAGAAGATGCTGCGGTTGGATCACACCACTTCGGCGCCAGAGGGGGAAAGTCAGTGTCAGCTAAAAGGAGGAGGGACGCTGTTGAGCATCCACGACCAGCACGCGCAGGACGCTGCCGCGCAGCTGTGCTCTGACGGTGATGATGATGATGATAGTGTTAGCCCACTACCTCCTTGTGGAGTGGTGGGGTGTTTCGATTATTTTATTTTAAGTTTTAACACATTTTATTCCTTCCTCTTGCATCCTTCCTCTCCACAGTTCCTTCATTCACACACACATTCATCCATCGACATTTTTTTGCTATAATGCAAAGGAACAAAATGTTAACATAGCAAAGTATTAGCCAGTGTTGGAGTAGATCATTTCAGGCATACCTTTCACAAGAGAGAAAGGTGTTTTTTTTTTTTTTGTGGAAACAAAGCAACAACATCGACTTTTTTAGTTTGGTGTGTGCATGTGTGTGTGTGTTTGTGTATGTGTGTGTGTATGTGTGTGTGTGTGTGTGTGTGTGTGTGTGTGTGTGTGTGTGTGTGTGTGTATGCGTGTGTGTGTGTGTGTGTGTGTGTGTGTGTGTGTGTGTGTGTGAGTGTGTATGTGTGTATATGTGTGTGTGTGTGTGTGTGGGGTGTATATATATATATATATATGTGTGTGTGTGTCTGTCTCTCTCTCTCTCTCTCTCTCTCTCTCTCTCTCTCTCTCTCTCTCTCTCTCTCTCTCTCTTTCTCTCTGTGTACGTGTGTGTGTGTGTGTGTGTGTGTGTGTGTGTGTGTGTGTGTGTGTGTGTGTGTGTGTGTGTGTCTGTCTGTCTGTCTGTCTGTCTGTCTGTCTCTCTGTCTCTTAGCAAAGGTACAGTAACGTTCGCGTGAATCAATCCACCTTCCCACGAAAACCCCCCAAAATCACATAGGCTAAGTAATGTTAAGTAATGTTAGCTATGGTAGGCTAAGTGATGCTAAGTAATGTTAACTATGGTTTATGTTTCGTGCATGCATGTGTGGTTTATGTTCACGTTCATAGATGGCTTGATGCAAAAAGAAGAAAAAAGCATGTGTTTGCTTACTCAATACCCATCTTTAAATAAAATGTTGACTTGACATGACTTTGACCTGTCTTGACTTGACTTTGACTTTGACATGACTTTATAATATAGTTATTTCTTGATTGTATGTAAACGCATATTTTGCAGTCTGTTCTGTCTGAACAGGTCACTCGCAAACTCACCCCAGTCCCGGCGCAGACAAATGTTTCATCGGCTTGACCGTGGGCAACAACAGCACGCTGACGTGGTCAGACAACACCACCGTGGACTATCTCAACTTTGAACCAGGTGACTTAACCCTTTCGCCGCCAGCCCTTTTTTTTTTAGCAAACAAAACCCCATTAACCCTTTCACCGCCAAAGTCGCATTTTAGCGCCAGTGATTTGTGTCACTAAAAGGCATCAAATTGGGGTCTGTTATCCAAAGACCCTATTGTCTTAGTTTTGGGAAGTCAGGATAGACCTTATTTTATATATATGTCACAGAAGAATCCCCAATACTGCAGATGGATTTTGTTCTCTACCCAGGTAAAAATTTAATGGAAATATTTGGCTGAAATATGCCTGACGGTGAAAGGGTTAAATTGAGCAGGGTAGAAATAAAAATGTATCTGCAATATTGGGGATTTCTCTGTGAAATGCATAACATTAGGCCTATCCTTACCTCCCAAAAATTAAGAAAATAAGGTCTTCAAATGACAGGTACTGATTCGATGCCTTTTAGTGACATGGGTGTTAAACCATTTTGTGGTGCATGCATGTGACATTGACGGTGGAAGGGTTTAAACGGACATGATCGCCATATCGAGTCCTTTCAATGCTTCAAATCAGCTCTCAAAACCCACCTATTCAAGCTACATCACAACCTTTAGGCCACATTACTTCTCGACTCTATTCTCCCCCCCTCTCCCCCCCCCCCTATTAGATTAGTTTCACTGTGTGTTGACTGCAATGTCTACGTCAGCTTTGGTGGGGTGAGTGGTGGTGATGGTAACGGTGTGTGTGTGTGTGTGTGTGTGTGCGTGCGTGCGCGAGTGTGTGCGTGTGTGTGTGTGTATGTATATGTGCGTACGTGCGTGCCTGCGTGGGTGGGGGTGGTGTGTGTATGTGTATGCCTATTTGCATGTGTGTGAGCGATTATTTGTTTTTTGTTGTTGAATTTCTTGCTTTTAATTTTTGTTGTTGTTAAGCGCATAGAGCTCCACATTTGGTGGAGGAGTGCGCTATATAAATGATTCACTGTTATTATTATTATTATTATTATTATTATTATTATTATTATTATTATTGTTGTTGCCTGTGTCTCGTTTCCAAACAATGACTTCCAGATATATAGCAGAGGGGGGCAGATAGTACTATTCTGGCGGGCTGGTTGAGAATTAGTTTAAATAGCGGAGATGCCTTGCCCAGGGTACATCCCCACTCTCTCTCTCTCTCTCTCTCTCTCTCTCTCTCTCTCTCTCTCTCTCTCTCTCTCTCTCTCTCCCTCTCTCTCGGCCAAAAGGGATTTGAGGACGAGGTTTTGGCGGTCGGGGGAAGGTCCCCCCAAAAGGCCAACCCATCCCTTTGGCTGCAGCAACAGAGAGCCGGTGCCAAGGGCTCCCCTCGTTCGAGAGTCATAGTCTTCCACGAAAAGCATAAGTGGATAAACCCGTGCGCAATCCATAAATAAGTGAAACAAAGAAGGGAAAAGATTTGGGCACGTGTCCGAATTTCCCCTATATGCATAAACTTTTATCCTTCTTTCTTCCACTTATTTAGGGTTTTCCGTACAGAACTTACGCGTCTAATGTGAACCCGGCCTAAAACGGAGATGCCTTGTCCAGGGTACACTGACGGAGAATCTTTTGATCGCGGGCAGTTATAATTTTTAAAAATTCTAGAGTTGTGTATGTTCGTGTAATAAGCATGAAATTTGGTACGATAGTTTCTTATGGTGTGTTTATCAATTTCTGACGTAGGGACATTTGCAATTCAGGCTTTAACCCCTTCAGTGCCAAGGGCATTCTGATCGCGAACAGTTATTTGATTTTTAAAAAAAAATTATAGTGTTGGGCATTTTCATGTAACGAGCATAAAATTTGGCATGGTGGTTTCTTACTTGGCATGGTGGTTTATTAATTTCTGACAGAGGGATATCTTCAATGGTCGACTTATGGTGATAATTTGACCGCCAGGGGGCAGTCAATCCACTAGGGGCTTATCACGCTATTTTCTTAGTTGGGCGTAGTGAGAGAGAGAGAGAGAGAGAGAGGGAGGGTGGGACTCCTCCCCCCCCCCCTCTCTCTCTCTCTCTCTCTCTCTCTCTCTCTCTCTCTCTCTCTCTCTCTCTCTCTCTCTCTCTCTCTCTCTCTCTTTATCCCCAACTAAGAATAGAGAGAGGATTAGCCCCACTCGGGCGCTATGCCACCTGGCGGACAAAAGAGACAGCTCTCTCTCTCTCTCTCTCTCTCTCCCTCTCTCTTTCTCTCTCTCTCTCTTCTCTCTCTCTCTCTCTCCATCTCTCTCTCTCTCTCTCTCCATCTCTCTCTCTCTCTCTCTCTCTCTCTCTCTCTCTCTCTCTCTCTCTCTCTCTCTCTCTCCCTCTCCCTCCCTCTCTCTCCCTCCCTCTCTCTCTCTCTCAACATTTTTCACTTTTTACATGATATTCATGATTGTCGTTTATTATATTCTTTCATTGGATGTTGTTGTTTTTAATTGTTGTTTATTTCGATATTTTCGTTTACCACAGGGCTGGGTGTAAACAAAAGTATGTATGCTTATCTCATTACCCTGTATAAATAAAATTTTGTTCGTTCGTTCGTTCGTTCGTTTAACCCTTTATGTGTGCTTTAATGTCAGGTCACCCGAACGTCAAAGACGGCAGTCACACGTGTGTTATCATGCTGGCCTCATCCTCCCAGTGGCAGTCTGACGACTGTACCCACTCCCACAGCGTCCTGTGTCGGCTGCCCGCAGACTACGCCACTACCGACGCCGATACTACTGCCTTCCAAGGTAAGCTTAAAGACTGTAATGGTCAACTTAGGGTGACCTCCAGGGGGGTAGTCAAACCAGTAGGGGCTTAGAGCCGCGATATTCTTAGTTGGGCGTAGTCAGAGAGAGAGAGAGAGAGAGAGAGAGAGAGAGAGACTAAGGAAAGACACTATTTTGACTTTGGATCCTAACAAAGTCAACACCCGCAGTCTTCTCTTTGGTGACCAAACGTTATCGATAGCAGAAAATGAAACAATTTTCAAAATAGTGCACTATTTCATTGCTCAAAGCAAAAGGTTGTAACAGGAAAAGGATTGTTGAATTCTATTATTACTATGGCTCAGATACCTGCTCTTTCTTACCTGTCTGCTTGCTCATCAGTTTCTTTGTTTGCTTGTGTGCCTGCTGGAATATATCTGTTGATGTGGTCTTCTTCATCCTCTGTTTCTTGCCGTTATCATATGAGAGTTTGTATCCTTTTCTTTCTGTTTTCTGTATTTGTAATTAGTGACAGTGTTTGATGCTATTGTGTATGCTGTAATTGATGACCTAGTGATGTTGTGCATGATGTGATTGCTTTCATCATTTACTATTGACACAGGGCTAAGGTCGCTAATTAAGGTGGACGTCGCTCTCGCTCTCTCTCGCTCTCTCTCTCTCTCTCTCTCTCTCTCTCTCTCATCTCTCTCTCTCTCTCTCTCTCTCTCTCTCTCTCTCTCTCTCTCTCTCTCTCTCTCTCTCTCTCTCTCTCTATCTCTCTCTCCCCTCTCTCCCTCTCTGAGTGTATATATCTGCTGGTGTGTCTTTCTGTCTTTCTATGTTTATGTCTGTTTGTTCGTGTCTGTAAGTTTAAGTTTTGCTGCTTAAAAAGTAAGGCATTAGCGTGTTTTATATGAGATCATCATCTTTGATTTGCAATTGTTTTCTGCTTTGAAATAATCAATTTTAATTTGATTTTGTTTGTTTTTTGGGTATGTGTTTTTTGTGTGTTTTTGTTGTTGTTATTTTTGTTTAGGGGGTCTTGATTCTACTATGATTTACCCCTATTTTCTTTATCTTGACACTCGGTTTTGTGTCATTTGTTTATTTTGATTGAAGCATATAGTTATTTAAATCCGCCTATATTGTCTGATATGCACTTTTTCTTATACTGAGCACGCCATAAGCCTAGCTTGTTGTTGTTTCAGTTTTGTTGCTATGTATGTTTGTTATGTAAAGACAATAAAAACGTTTAAACCACAGAGAGAGAGAGAGAGAGAGAGAGAGAGAGAGAGAGAGAGAGAGAGAGAGAGAGAGAGAGAGAGAGAGACTACTGGTTTGACTGCCCACTGGCGGGAAAATGCGCGTCCTAAGTTGCTCATTGAAGATAGACAGACAGTCAGACAGACACGGAGACAGTATAGTAAGACACATACATACGTGCACGCACACACACAAACACACACACACACATACACACACACACTCACACGTAGTCAAGCAGACAGACATAAATGAAGGCGGACAGTCAGGCAAACTACTAACAGGCAGACAGACTGATAAAATACAGACAGACAGGCAGACCGATCGATAGTCAAAATTCTGACAGACACACAAACAGATAGGTCAAAACGGACGAAAATCCACAAGCTACCAGATGTGCTAATACACCCCCCGTACATTGTAATCATGTCTTCTTTCCACAACACAAAATGTACCTTTTTTCTGACGGTTTCACCCACTCCTGTGGACTTCTTCAGAGTGACTGGGTTGATGACAAACTCACTATCAGCTGAGAGGATCGGGTGTTTCCGCCAATCTTCCGAAGATTCGCGAAAAGTGGGTCGTAAATCCCCGACAGTAAGGCCCCCTCGTCCCTGTTCATGACCACTGACTGTAGTTTTTCTCCTTTTCCAGTCTGTTGTTCTCCCTTTCCAATATTTTGGCCCCCTCCTCCCAGTCTATTTCATGATTTTCTAACGAGAAAAAGGTAAATGTTGTGTTGTGGAAAGACGAAATGATTACAATGTATTGCATCAACCAACACGATGAACAATTTCAATAATACACCCTGTATTTTGTCTTCTTTTTTCTTGTCTTTTTTTTTTACTGTCTGTCTGTCTGTCTGTCTGTCTGTCTGTCTGTCTGTCTGTCTGTCTGTCTGTCTCTCTCTCTCTCTCTCTCTCTCTCTCTCTCTCTCTCTCTCTCTCTCTCTCTCTCTCTGCATGTTTTTGTGCATTATGTTATTTATTTTCTTTATGACAACTACATTTTTTTCCTGTCACTTTTTTGTATCTCACCTCCAATGATATGGGCCAAAGACCTAATCATTAAACAATGTGTTCATTGTTCATTGTTCTATCTCTCTCCCTCTCTCTCTCTCTCTCACTCTCTCTCTCTCTCTCTCACACACACACACACACTCTCTCTCTCCCTCTCTCTCTCTCTCTCACACACACACACTCTCTCTCTCTCTCTCCCTCTCTCTCCCCCTCTCTCTCCCTCCCTCCTCTCTCTCTCTCTCTCTCTCTCTCTCTCTCGCACACACACACACACACACACTCTCTCTCTCCCCTCCCCCCTCTCTCTCTCTCTCTCACACACACACACTCTCTCTCTCCCCCCCCTCTCTCTCTCTCTCTCTCTCTCTCTCTCTCTCTCTCTCTCTCCCTCTCTCTCTCTCTCCCTCCCCCCTCTCTCTCTCTCTCTCTCTCTCTCTCACACACACACTCTCTCTCTCTCCCCCTCTCTCTCCTTCTCCCCTCTCTCTCTCTCTCTCTCTCTGTCACACACACACTCTCTCTCTCTCTCTCTCTCTCTCTCTCTCTCTCTCTCTCTCTCTCTCTCTCTCTCTCTCACACACACACACACACACACATACACACTCTCCCTCTCTCCTTAGATTTTTTTTCTTCCTTCCTTTCTGACTTCATTTTCCTCTTTCTCTTTCTTTTCTTCTTCCTGTGTCCTTTTTTCTCTTTACTTCATTTTGTCTTTCTATTTTCCCCCATTCTTCCTGTCTTTATAATGTCTGTATTTTTTTTTATCTATCTATCTTTCTTTATTCTTTCTTTCATCGTTTTCTGTTACTTTTCGTTCTTTCCTTCTTTCTTTTCCTTTTCTTTCTATCATCTTTTTTTTGGTATTTTTCTTTCTTTCTTTCTTCCTTCCATCCCACCTTCTTCCGTCCCTTCCTCTCTTTCTTCCTCCACCCTACTCCCTTTTCTTCCTTCCTTTCTTTCTTTCTTTCTCCTATTCTTCCTCTCATTCTTTCTTTCCTTTCTTTGTTTTTTTGTTTGTGGCACAAGCCACAAACCTATAACTCACTTTGTCGGTCGGTCGGTCGGTCGGTCGGTCGGTCGGTCTGTCGGTCTGTCGGTCCAATATTGTAAAAGAGAAAAAAATACTTGGGCATAAAGTAACATTTCAGTTGTCATATCTACAGTCCTTAGGTATGGAAAGCATTGTATACTGAACAGAGCACATGAATCTTCATTTTAGAGCGTACAAAATAACAAGCGCGAAATCGCAATAGTTTGTGGCACGCGGTCTATTTTTACCACTCCAATCATGAGTTACCTCCCCTGGCTTTTCAATAATTTTAATCTGTAAACCAGACTGTTATCTCTGCACCATTTCGTAACTTTTTATATCTTTTGGAAAACATTTAAAACTATGTATCCTACTTATGCTCATCAAAAGAAGCACCGCATACTCGTCGTGTCTGTTGTAGTGTCTGTATTACGTATGTTTATTATTTTGTACGCTTTTAAAATACATCATTTTAAAGAGCGGCCTCAATTAATTTTGAAGTGTAGCCTCAATTTGAAGTGCGACAATTTTGGACCGACAGACCGACCGACAGACCGACCGACAAAGTCAGTTATAGGTTTGTGGCTTGAGCCACAAACAATAAACATACGTAATACAGACACTGCAACGGACACGACGAGTATGCGGTGCTTCTTTCGATGAGTATAAGTAGGATAAATAGTTTTAAATGTTTTCCAAAAGATATAAAAAGTTACGAAATGGTGCAGATTAAATTTATTGAAAAGCCAGGGGAGGCGACTCAGTGTATGTAATGATTGGAGTGGTAAAACTAGACCGCTGCCACAAACGATTGCGAATCCGCGCTTGTTTGTTTTTTATATATCCCTTATCCATTTCAGCCCACAACAAGCCTCTACAATGCCTCCAAACCCCCACGGGAGCAGACTACAAAGGGGACGTCACTTTCACCAAAACGGGACGAAATTGTCTCCCCTGGGACTCGGAGCGCCTGCCAGAGATAACCCCACTGGCCAGCTTCCCTGACGGCAGCCAATCGGAGCTGGGCAACAAGTGTCGCAACCCTGCCGGAAGTGGTGGCACGTCACTTCCGTGGTGCTACGTCAACGGGTCGGATGAGGGGAGTGATGTGGTGAAAGAGGAGTGCAACATACCGTTCTGTGGTCAGTTTGTGGTTGATAATGGTCAACCTATGGCGATATTTTTCACGCCAGAGGGCAGTCAATGCACTAGGGGCTTATCACGCGGTTTTCTTACTTGGGCGTAGTGAGAGAGAGAGTGTAGGACCACTCACTGTCTCTCTCTCTTTCTTTATCCCCAACTAATAATATAGAGAGGATTAGCCCCACACGAGTGTCATGCCCTCTGGTGTGAAAAAAATCGCACTAAGTCTCTCATTAGTATTTTGTCGTCTTCGTCGTCAATTGTCGCCCCTTTCGTCATCGTCGTCCCTTTCGTCATTGTCATCATTTTCGTCATTGTTGCCTTTCCTCCTCCTCATCGTCGTCGTCGTCGTCGTCTAACCTTCCTATTACGGTGGAACCTCCCTTATAAGACCTTCAGAAATCTTCCAAAATCAGGTCTTATACGGGAGGGGTCTTGTAAGGGAGGTGATTTTAATACTTACAAAGAAGGGCAATGTCTCAGAGAAGTAAGTTTCATGTGGGAGGGAGTCTTATAATGGGAGGTCTTATAAGGGAGGTTCCACTGTAATTTAAGACGGAAACCTTCCTATTAAGGCATTTTCTCAGATGTGACCTAAACATTTTTTCACTGCTTTGCGACCCCACACCCCCCACCACCCCACCCGACCCCTCCCCCCTTCATATTCGGACTATTGAGTGTCCACCTCCCAATTACGACCTTTTTGTGACTGATATGCTAAGGTCTTAATAGGGAGCTTTCCTCTGTAGTTAAGATGTTTTAGACTGTTACCATTCTTCTTCTTCTTCTCTTCTTCTTCTTCTTCTTCTTCTTCTTCTTCCTCTTCTTCTTCTTCGTCTTCTTCTTCTTTTTCTCAGTAGGCCATTTTAAAATAACAATATTATTATAATGTATTGTGGCTGACATCTTTGGGTGGCTAATCTGGAATGTAGTTAATTGTTGTTGTATTTAAACACAAAATCTTGTTACATTCTTACAGATCAACTTTGTCAGACGCCTCAGGATCTGGTGCCCTACGCTGGTGACGTCAGCGTGACGCAAGAGGGTCAGAGTTGCGTCACGTGGGCTGACGTCACAAACGTGGAAACCGGCGCCAGTCCTTTCCGCGGCCAAGACTTTCCAGGTTCGTAATCCCAATCACCCCGACCACCACCAAGCATGCAAGACAACCAGGTGATGTGGGGGTGCTGCGAGTAGGGGTCTCAGCAGGGCCGCTAACCGATAGACCGACGTTTAAAGACCCACCAGATCACGTGTCAAAATCACGGGTCTCACGTGTTTTTCCTCTTATAGCTGGAAAGAAATCTTGTTTTGACCAGGTCTCACTCCCATACAAATGCTCCCAAATTCAAACCGAAACATCATTTTAAAGGGCAGCCTCAATTTGAAGTTGGGGACATCTGTATGTAGGTCACAGCTACCCAGAAAAAAAACCAAGGGACTTAGTCGTGGTGTGTCAGTGTATCTTTAAAGATCCACCAGATCACGTGTCAAAATCATGGGTTTCACGTGTTTTTCCTCTTATAGATGGAAATAAATCTTGTTTTGACCAGGTCTCACTCCCATACAAATGCTCCCAAATTCAAACCCACAGCATGTTTTTCTGCCGCATTCTGGCTTCATAAAGTTTGGCCCACTCTAGCCACTTACCCTTCCTTTTTCCTGCCTGCTTCTCATCTGAGCCAGCACCACTGCTGTTCTAATTTGAAACTCGCTACCTATGCCACCAGAGAGAGAGAGAGAGAGAGAGAGAGAGAGAGAGAGAGAGAGAGACTGTTATCTCTATCCAGCCAGTAAGGGAGAGGTAACTAAAAGGTCAGAAAGGCCTTGAAGGCAGCAGGAGAAAAAAAAGGGAGAGGTTTATTTTTGGCAGGCTCACTGCTGCTGGAAAATGGGAAAGCTTAGGGCCTAGGCAGTGAAATCTGGGTCTAACTTTCTGATGCTGAGAATGTGAGCTGTGAACCGAAACATCATTTTAAAAAGCAACCTCAATTTGAAATTGGGGACATGTGTATGTGGGCCACAGCTACCCAGAAAAAACCAAGGGACTTAATCGTGGTGCGTCATTGTATCTTTAAAGTTCGGACGTTTAAAGTTCCAACGTCTCAACAGTCCGACACATTTTCAAAATATTTATCTGATTGGTCCGACGTGGCGTTGGTCCGACATGTTGTTTGCATGGGTGCATGCATCTCTCTCTCTCTCTCCCCTCTCTCTCTCTCTCTCTCTCTCTCTCTCTCTCTCTCTCTCTCTCTCTCTCTCTCTCTCTCTCTCTCTCTCTCTCTCTCTCTCTCTCTTTCTCTCTCCAAAGGACAGATTGGAAGAATAGGCATTGCCTAAAATCTATATCCTTGGAAAATAAAGTTTAAGTTTTCAAGTTTTCAAGTTTTCTCTCTCTCTCCCTCTCTGGTTCTGTCATTTTGTCTGTCTGTCTGCCTATCTGTCTCCGTCTCTGTCCTGTCTTTTGCAGATGGTCATCAGGATCATAATCTTTGTCGCAATCCTGACGGACGGTCAGAAGGGTCCTGGTGCTTTACTGACGAGGATGACGTCACCTCTGACCACATCTGTGACATCCCTGTCTGCTGTGGAGTGTCTCCATGTACCAACGTAACATTTGCTCTCTCTCTCTCTCTCTCTCTCTCTCTCTCTCTCTCTCTCTCTCTCTCTCTCTCTCTCTCTCTCTCTCTCTCTCTCTCTCTCTCTCTCTCATTGATCTGTTCTAATTGCTCTCGTTCGAGAGTCAAAGTCTTCCACGAAAGACTAAGCTGCACCACGATATTCCAGTACTGTAGAAAATAATTTACAGTTCAGCTCTCATTTACTTTTGGCCCTTTCTACAGGCTAACGAATAGTTACAGTACTTGCATGGAAATAGGCCTAGACGTTATCAAGAACATACCACCGTGCAACAGTTGAAGTGATCCTATGCAGAGGTTCACCACATAATTATATCATAGGAACATTGTTTAAAACTTTTTTGTCCCTATGTCTTTGAAACGAACATTAAAACCAAAAAACAGTTATATGTTAACTTGGCATCTTGATCTATGTTCTAAAAAACATAAAGAGTGCTAGCTTAGTTTCTCCTCCTTATTAGGGAGGCAATGGCAGAACCCAGCTGTTTCGACTCTAGGGAATCTCATCAGCTTATATATATATCTATATATAATTTGCTTTGATAAAACTTTTCTGTGTCCAATGTCTGTATTTGTAAACCTCAGAAACAAAACCAGTTAACGTTAACTTTATGTAATGTTATGTGCTCTTAATTGTTTTTTAATTTAAAAAAAAGTGCTGATTTACTTTTTCTCCCAATGGGGAGGGGGGGGGGGGGGGGGCAGTGCTTATGCAAAGACAGCTGTTTCGATCTGTGAAGATCTCATCAGTTTGCATGATTGGCCTGCAATTTGACTGTCCAGTGGATGTCAACTTGAGCAAGAAGACATTCTACAAGAGAATGGTGTCTTCTTTGCACCAAATCGAAAATCCACAATAAAAGCAAACCAGCACTAAGTTAAACCAGAAATAGTAAAAAATCATATGTAAAATTAAGAAAATAATAATGTTCTGAAACAAAACCAGTTAATGTTAACTTTATGCAATGTTCCGTGTTCATAAACAATTATTATTTAATTTTAATTTTTTTTTAATTTAATTTTTTTATAAATATTTTATGAACACGGAACATTACATAAAGTTACGTTAACTGGGTCAATCTCTCTCTCTCTCGCTGTGCTGCATCTTGTAAAAACAAAATATAAATTTTTGTATGCCCAAATTCCATTATGTTTGGTTTTCTCATGCGCTATCACAAATGTGCCAACCCACTACATATGATTCAATCCAAATGCAATCCACTTGTGACGAAAAACGAGTAGAATCTCCTGTCATAATGAACGCTGACCTATTATCGTTCATATTTATAAAGGCCACTCTTTAATATTGGCTCTAAATGGTCTTATAAGTGTTTTAAAACGAGTAGGTCAATGCATTTTCTTCAGCTAAGCTAGACTTTGGACTGTGTTTTCTCAAAATGGCCGACGCTCACCCTACTAACTTTAAATGCTCATAACTCTGGAACGGAAAAAGATACGATAATGGTTCTTGTATCATTAGAAAGAGAATTGTCTGCCGTTTTCGCATGTTTAATGTTCTCAGAATGGTCAGTTTGACACTTAATGTCCCTTTTGAACGGAAGAAGATACGAGAATTGTTCTTGTATCATTAGACAGAGAACAGTCTGAACTTTTCACATACATAATTTTCTCAGAATGGTCTGCTTGACACTTAATGTCCCTTTCGTGGTGCTGGGTCACATTTAAATGAAGCAGTATTTCCGATTAGATATTCAGAGAAACGCCCAACTATTTCTAATCAGGCCCAGCATGTCCGACTTCGGCTGGTTTGAATTCAGAGTTTCTCTATCCTAGGAAGGTTGCCCGCCATAGCTTTGATGAGTCCTTCCTGCCCATTTTTAGTTTTTGAAATCAGAGTTTTCTTTCTCCTAGATGGACTGCCTCCCAAGGCTAACCGAGCTCCATCATCTACCCGTGAGAGTAGAATGTCATCAGATTCATTAACCCTTTCACTGCCAGCCATATTTCAGCTAAAAATGTCCATTAAGTTTACCTGGGTAGAGAACAAAATCCATCTGCAGTATTGGGGATTCTTCTGTGACATAAAATAAGGTCTATCCTTACTTCTCAAAACTAAGACAATAGGGTATTTGGATAACAGACCCCAATTTGATGCCTTTTAGTGACATAGGTGTTAAATCACTGTGGTGCTAAAATGCGACTTTGGCGGTGAAAGGGTTAAGCAGTCAGTAGTCTTTTTAATCAAATTCATTAATGTAGCAGTTACGTGGTGACAGCCCTGACATGGCCTTAGTTGTTGACGGGGCTATAATTTTAATCTTTAATCTTAATCTAACTTTGACTTAATGTTGCAGTTGGAGTCGCCGTACGACCGCAACTGCGCGTGTGGATGATTATGCCCTTCAACTCGTGTTTGCTTTGTTCAACGTTTTTGGCTCACTCGTGTTAACGAAGAGTCTATAGTATGATAGTTGTTCGGTTGTGTGTCTGTGTGTATGTGTGTGTGGTGTGTATGTGTGTGTTGCGTCCTGGTCTAATCTCCAAATTTTAACGTTGGCATTTTCTCGGGAAATAGAAGGCATACATTGTTCAAACTTTGCACACATATAATGTCTTTGCAAGCTTTCAAACAATAATGATTTGAATAAATTAAATACTTAAAACAACAATGTAAGCAGATAACAAACAGATAACATTTTAGTTTAGTGGGTTAGAGAGTATTCAACAGGCAACATGAGTTAAGAAACTCATCAACACTGAAAGCCTCGATAGCTCATTGGTAGAGTGTCTGTCTGTCATGCCAATGGTTCTGGGTCCAATTCTCGGCACGGGCACTTTTCTTTTATTATTTTTAGTTGTATCCATTAACGATATACGATATACGATATAATTGTACATTAACATTGTATTGACAATCTTGTACTTTAGACACCCCCCCCCTCAATCTTTGTTTGTTGTTGTCCC
>CM065710.1:14467945-14485372 GCA_017654935.2 Phymorhynchus buccinoides
CGTTCGTCTCTCTCTCTCCTCTCTCTCTCTCTCTCTCTCTCTCTCTCTCTCTCTCTCTCTCTCTCTCTCTCTCTCTCTCTCTCTCTCTCTCTCTCTCTCTCTCTCTCTCTCTCTCTCTCTCTCTCTCTCTCTCTCTCGCATTTGCCATCTTTCTCCCCCCCCTCCCCCACTTCCTGTCTCTCGTTTACCCCGTTCATTCACTTTAATATTACACACACCTTTACTTATTTTCCCTTGTCACTAAGAGTATTCAAGCTTTATTATTATTTTATGTCCTTCAGTGTCGCCGCTGCAAGTTACAATATTCACCACATTGGCCTCAACACTCACTGTGTTTGTTGCATTGTCAATAAAACAGTGTTTGTTGTAAAGGAAGGTGGACGCTAATTTGTGTCCAGTGTTTGGTCCATCATAAGACTAAAAAAGATGAATTGTGATAGTTTAACATTTTCAAAAAACAGTGTGTGTGTGTGTGTGTGTGTGTGTGTGTGTGTGTGTGTGTGTGTGTCTGTGTGTCTGTGTGTGTGCGCGTGCGTGTGCGTGTGTGTGTGTGTGTGTGTCAAGTCAAGTCAAGTCAAAATTTTATTTTCAGATGGACATCGAATAAGCATCGAGATTTAAGCTTGTGTGTGTGTGTGTGTGTGTGTGTGTGTGTGTGTGTGTGTGTGTGTGTGTGTGTGTGTGTGTGTGTGTGTGTGTGTGTATGTATGCATGTATGTATGTATATGTGCATGCGCGTGCGCGTGCGCGTGCGTGCGTGTGTTTGTGTGTGTGTGTGTGTGCGTGCTTGAGATTTTGATCCAAGGATCAAGGTACAGTATTCATGAATGTGTCTTAGACAGTCATAGTATGCAAATCAGGCAATTCAACAGCCAATCGTTTTGGGATAGTTTAGCTTAGTTTGCGTCGGCGAAGACGGGGTAAAAAAGCCCATGGGCGGGTAAGAAGCCCATGCCAATTATCTCATGAAATAAATAAAATTTCAGTCACATTTGCCCATGAGACGAATGCTCAACATCAACACTCGTCTCATGGGCAAAATGTGACTGAAATTTGCTTCATTTTGCATGAGATAATTGGCATGGGCTTCTTACCCGCCCATGGGCTTTATACCCCGTCTTCCCCTACTACTACCCGCGTTGACTGTCTTAAGACGTACTCTTGATTACACGTCCAGGGTTATAAGTTTCTAGAAATCTGGGTTGCGTTTCTTTTTTTTTCCCCTCCTACACATTTTTTTTCTTTTTCCTCCAGACAACGAGACCAGCACATCCGCGCTCCCGGAACTTTCCACCACCACCACGACCACCACCACCACGATGACGTCATTGGTTTCTGATGACGTCACCCCGACCCTTGGCCTCACCGCTGCTGTGATGTTATCAACCAGCTTTTGGGATCAAGACACCCCCCCGTCTTCATCAAACCTCGCATCCGCAACATCTTTGGTTATTGCGGCTTCTTCTTCTTCTTCTTCTTCTTCTTCTTCTTCTTCTTCTTCTTCTTCTTCTTCTTCTTCTTCTTCTTCTTTTTCTTCTTCTTCTTCTTCTTCTTCTTCTTCTTCTTCTTCTTCAGAGAGCGTAGTCAACTTGGAACCCAGCGCAACGGGGTCGTGTGCGTCTGGATCTTGCTCGGAACAGTCCTCACATTATTCGAGTGACGGTAGCAGCATTAGCAGCATAAGCAGCAGCAGCAGCAGCAGCAGCAGCAGCAGCAGCAGCAGTAGCAGCAGCAGCAGCAGCAGCAGCAGCAGTAATGATGGCAGTGCTAGCGGTAGTGGCAGCAGCAGCAGCAGCAGTGGTAGTAGTAGTAGTGGCAGTATTATCAGCATAATTGATGCAAACACTATGACGTCATATACTTCCATGACGTCATCCTTCATTGACGAAGAAGAAGCCTCCCTTTCGGAAAACGTTGGTAGTAGTTCAGGAATGTTCGAATCGCTGACTGCGACGGATAATAAGACCAATAGTGGCTTACACACGGAAAGCTCGATATTCGCAGACTTGCAAGATAGCAGCGGGTCTTCATATTATTCTTTAGTTTCAACAGTTCCCTCTACCATTTTGGTTGGGTCAAGTTCTGATATCTCATCTTCGGAATTTAGCCCCGCACCGACGAATCTTCCATTTTTGTTATCATCAGACATATTCTCTTCTTCGTTTACCTCTGAATTATCAAACGGTCTCTTCACTTCGGATTTCTCTGAAGTAACAATCGGAATCTCTTCTTCAAATTCTGCATTTCTTTCTGATTCAATAACCCCCACTCTAACAACATCACCAAGCGTGATGATAATCATCGATGACACTGCTTCTACTGCTTCTTTTTCTTCTTCTTCTTCTCAGCCGCTCTCCTCTGACCCGACAATACCCTCTTCCTTATTACCACAACCAACAACCACCACCACCACTACCGCCGTCATCATCGCGACAGATTCTGCCAGCGAAGCATCCACAGACACCAACGCTATAGTTTCACCTTCTTCTTCTTCTTCTTCTTCTTCTTCTTCTTCTTCTTCTTCTTCTTCTTCTTCTTCTTCTTCTTCCTCACCAACGCACACCCAAACCCCTAGCACCCACTCTGCAGTAGTTCACAATCTGTGCTGCTGTCCCTGCTCTCAGCGAGAGATCCAGAGGAACGTCGACCCGGCGACCGTTTCCCGGCTGGTGGAAAGCCTCCACGAGGAGCTGACCGTGCCCAAGGGGAACCTCTCCTCCACCCACCGTCGCAAGAAGTGCGCACAGAACGAGGAGCCCAGCGAGGTGGCGGCTGGCGGGGTGGTAGGGGCGGTGGTGCTGATGATGGTCGGGGTGGTGCTCCTGCTGATGGATCTGTCGGCCGCCTCGTCCTTCTTCCTCGCCCAGGCTGTCGGGAGTGGTTTGGGGGGTTTGGGGGGTGGTGGTGGTGGTGGCGGTGGGGGGGTGGGGAGTGGTGATGGTGGGGGTGAGGGTGTAGAGAATGGTGATGGTGGGGGTGGTGGGGGTGTAGAGAGTGGTTATGGTTTGGGTGGGGATATTGGGGTGAAGTTCTAGAGAGTGGTGATGGTTTGGGTGGTGGGGGTGTAGAGAGTGGTGATGGTTTGGGTGGTGGGGTGTAGAGAGTGGGTGGTTTGGGTGGTGGGGGTGTAGAGAGTGGTGATGGTGGGGGTGGTGGGGTGTAGAGAGTGGTGATGGTTTGGGTGGTGGGGGGTGTAGAGAGTGGTGATGGTTTGGGTGGTGGGGGTGTAGAGAGTGGTGATGGTTAGGGTGGTGAGGGTGGGGGTGGGGGTGTAGAGAGTGGTGATGGTTTGGGTGGTGGGGTGTAGAGAGTGGTGATGGTTTGGGTGGTGGGGTGTAGAGAGTGGTGATGGTTTGGGTGGTGGGGGTGTAGAGAGTGGTGATGGTTTGGGTGGTGGGGTGTAGAGAGTGGTGATGGTTTGGGTGGTGGGGTGTAGAGAGTGGTGATGGTTTGGGTGGTGGGGTGTAGAGAGTGGTGATGGTTTGGGTGGTGGGGTGTAGAGAGTGGTGATGGTTTGGGTGGTGGGGTGTAGAGAGTGGTGATGGTTTGGGTGGTGGGGTGTAGAGAGTGGTGATGGTTTGGGTGGTGGGGTGTAGAGAGTGGTGATGGTTTGGGTGGTGGGGTGTAGAGAGTGGTGATGGTTTGGGTGGTGGGGTGTAGAGAGTGGTGATGGTTTGGGTGGTGGGGTGTAGAGAGTGGTGATGGTTTGGGTGGTGGGGGTGTAGAGAGTGGTGATGGTTTGGGTGGTGGGGTGTAGAGAGTGGTGATGGTTTGGGTGGTGGGGTGTAGAGAGTGGTGATGGTTTGGGTGGTGGGGGTGTAGAGAGTGGTGATGGTTTGGGTGGTGGGGGTGTAGAGAGTGGTGATGGTTTGGGTGGTGGGGGTGTAGAGAGTGGTGATGGTTTGGGTGGTGGGGTGTAGAGAGTGGTGATGGTTTGGGTGGTGGGGGTGTAGAGAGTGGTGATTGTTTGGGTGGTGGGGGGTGTAGAGAGTGGTGATGGTGGGGGTGTAGAGGTGGTGATGGTTAGGGTGGTGATGGTGGGGGTGGGGGGTGTAGAGAGTGGTGATGGTTTGGGTGGTGGGGGTGTAGAGAGTGGTGATGGTTTGGGTGGTGGGGGTGTAGAGAGTGGTGATGGTTAGGGTGTAGGGAGTGGTGGTGGGGGGGTGGTAGAGTGGTGATGGTGGGGGTGTAGGGTGGTGATGGTTTGGGTGGTGGGGTTGTAGAGAGTGGTGATGGTGGGGGTGGGGGTGTAGAGAGTGGTGATGGTTAGGGTGGGGATGGTGGTGGTGGGGGGTGTAGAGAGTGGTGATGGTTTGGGTGGGGATGGTGAGGGTGGGGTTGTAGAGAGTGGTGACGGTGTGGGGGTGGGGGTGTAGAGAGTGGTGATGGTTAGGGTGGGGATGGTGGTGGTGGGGGTGTAGAGAGTGGTGATGGTTTGGGGGTGGGGGTGTAGAGAGTGGTGATGGTTTGGGTGGGGATGGTGAGGGTGGGGTTGTAGAGAGTGGTGGGGGTGGGGGTGTAGAGAGTGGTGATGGTTTGGGCGGGGGTGGGGGTGGGGAGAGTGGTGATGGTTTGGGTGGCGATGGTGGGGTGGGGTTGTAGAGAGGTGATGGTGGGGGTGGGGGGTGTAGAGAGTGGTGATGGTTTGGGTGGGGATGGTGGTGTTGGTTGGGGGGGGGGGGGGGTCTGTCGAGAGCGGTGATTGTTTGGAAAGAGCGGCTTAGAAAGAGGTGGTAACGGTGGATTGGGTGATGGTGTTGGGGGGTGGTGGTGGTGGTGGGGGTGGGGGTGCTGATGCCATTGCTGATGGCGATGGTGCTGCCACCTAGTTCTGTGAAAGCCAATGATGATGGTGATGATGATGAAAGTGGTGACTGTGAAAGCGATGGTTTAGATAGATAGTGGCGATGGTTCCAATGCTTTTGCCGTTGTTCCTAACGCTTCAAACGCGTTGGGAACCAGCTCAGTTTCTTCAGCTACATTGTAACCACCATAGCAACCCCTTTTCTGCCTGCCCCGTGTCTACTACGGAACTGTTTGCACTATGATGTATGCCTTTAACCCTTTCACCACCAATGTCGCCTTTTTGCATCAAAATTATCTAACACTCATGTCATTAACACTCTTGAAATTCAATGATACTGTGTTCCTAAATTTGGGTAGTAAGGATTGACCCTTTTCTAAATGTGTCACAGAGAGAGAGAGAAAAAAAGACAAAACATTTTTGGCTCAAAGGTGGATGGCGGTGAAAGGGTTAACCGTGTCTACTACGGGGCTGCTTGCACTATGCTGTACGCCTATAACCGTGTCTAACTATGGGCTGTTTGCACTATGCTGTACGCCTATAACCGTGTCTACTACGGGGCTGTTTGCACTATGCTGTACGCCTATAACAGTGTCTACTACGGGGCTGTTTGCACTATGCTGTACGTCTATAACAGTGTCTACTACGGGGCTGTTTGCACTATGCTGTACGCCTATAACCGTGTCTACTACGGGGCTGTTTGCACTATGCTGTACGCCTATAACCGTGTCTACTACGGGGCTGTTTGCACTATGCTGTACGCCTATAACCGTGTCTACTACGGGGCTGTTTGCACTATGCTGTACACCTATAACCGTGTCTATTACGGGGCTGTTTGCACTATGCTGTACGCATATAACCGTGTCTACTACGGGGCTGTTTGCACTATGCTGTACATCTATAACCGTGTCTACTACGGGGCTGTTTGCACTATGCTGTACGCCTATAACCGTGTCTACTACGGGGCTGTTTGCACTATGCTGTACGCCTATAACCGTGTCTACTACGGGGCTGTTTGCACTATGCTGTACGCCTATAACCGTGTCTACTACGGGGCTGTTTGCACTATGCTGTACGCCTATAACCGTGTCTACTACGGGGCTGTTTGCACTATGCTGTACGCCTATAACCGTGTCTACTACAGGGCTGTTTGCACTATGCTGTACGCCTATAACAGTGTCTACTACGGGGCTGTTTGCACTATGCTGTACGCCTATAACCGTGTCTACTACGGGGCTGTTTGCACTATGCTGTACGCCTATAACCGTGTCTACTACGGGGCTGTTTGCACTATGCTGTACGCCTATAACCGTGTCTACTACGGGGCTGTTTGCACTATGCTGTACACCTATAACCGTGTCTATTACGGGGCTGTTTGCACTATGCTGTACGCCTATAACCGTGTCTACTACGGGGCTGTTTGCACTATGCTGTACGCCTATAACCGTGTCTATTACGGGGCTGTTTGCACTATGCTGTACGCCTATAACCGTGTCTACTACGGGGCTGTTTGCACTATGCTGTACGCCTATAACCGTGTCTACTACAGGGCTGTTTGCACTATGCTGTACGCCTATAACCGTGTCTACTACGGGGCTGTTTGCACTATGCTGTACGCCTATAACCGTGTCTACTACAGGGCTGTTTGCACTATGCTGTACGCCTATAACCGTGTCTACTACGGGGCTGTTTGCACTATGCTGTACGCCTATAACCGTGTCTACTACGGGGCTGTTTGCACTATGCTGTACGCCTATAACCGTGTCTACTACGGGGCTGTTTGCACTATGCTGTACGCCTATAACCGTGTCTACTACGGGGCTGTTTGCACTATGCTGTACGCCTATAACCGTGTCTACTACGGGGCTGTTTGCACTATGCTGTACGCCTATAACCGTGTCTACTACGGGGCTGTTTGCACTATGCTGTACGCCTATAACCGTGTCTACTACGGGGCTGTTTGCACTATGCTGTACGCCTATAACCGTGTCTACTACGGGGCTGTTTGCACTATGCTGTACGCCTATAACCGTGTCTATTACGGGGCTGTTTGCACTATGCTGTACGCCTATAACCGTGTCTACTACGGGGCTGTTTGCACTATGCTGTACACCTATAACCGTGTCTACTACGGGGCTGTTTGCACTATGCTGTACACCTATAACAGTGTCTACTACGGGGCTGTTTGCACTATGCTGTACGCCTATAACCGTGTCTACTACGGGGCTGTTTGCACTATGCTGTACGCCTATAACTGTGTCTACCACGGGGCTGTTTGCACCATGCTGTACGCCTATAACCGTGTCTACTACGGGGCTGTTTGCACTATGCTGTACGCCTATAACCGTGTCTACTACGGGGCTGTTTTATGCTGTACGCCTATAACCGTGTCTACTACGGGGCTGTTTGCACTATGCTGTACACCTATAACCGTGTCTACCACGGGGCTGTTTGCACTATGCTGTACGTCTATAACCGTGTCTACTACGGGGCTGTTTGCACTATGCTGTACGCCTATAACCGTGTCTACTACGGGGCTGTTTGCACTATGCTGTACGCCTATAACCGTGTCTATTACGGGGCTGTTTGCACTATGCTGTACGCCTATAACCGTGTCTACTACGGGGCTGTTTGCACTATGCTGTACGCCTATAACCGTGTCTATTACGGGGCTGTTTGCACTATGCTGTACGCCTATAACCGTGTCTACTACGGGGCTGTTTGCACTGTGCTGTACGACTATAACCGTGTCTACTACGGGGCTGTTTGCACTATGCTGTACGCCTATAACCGTGTCTACCACGGGGCTGTTTGCACTATGCTGTACGCCTATAACCGTGTCTACTACGGGGCTGTTTGCACTATGCTGTACGCCTATAACCGTGTCTACTACGGGGCTGTTTGCACTATGCTGTACGCCTATAACCGTGGGGGGCTGTTTGCACTATGCTGTACACCTATAACCGTGTCTATTACGGGGCTGTTTGCACTATGCTGTACGCCTATAACCGTGTCTACTACAGGGCTGTTTGCACTATGCTGTACACCTATAACCGTGTCTACTACGGGGCTGTTTGCACTATGCTGTACGCCTATAACCGTGTCTACTACAGGGCTGTTTGCACTATGCTGTACACCTATAACAGTGTCTACTACGGGGCTGTTTGCACTATGCTGTACACCTATAACCGTGTCTACTACGGGGCTGTTTGCACTATGCTGTACACCTATAACCGTGTCTACCACGGGGCTGTTTGCACTATGCTGTACGCCTATAACCGTGTTACTCTGTTTGCACTATGCTGTACGCCTATAACCGTGTCTACTACAGGGCTGTTTGCACTATACTGTACGCCTATAACCGTGTCTCATGGGGCTGTTTGGCTGTACGCCTATAACCGTGTCTACTACAGGGCTGTTTGCACTATGCTGTACGCCTATAACCGTGTCTACTACACTGTTTGCACTATGCTGTACGCCTATAACCGTGTCTACTACAGGGCTGTTTGCACTATGCTGTACGCCTATAACCGTGTCTACTACAGGGCTGTTTGCACTATGCTGTACGCCTATAACCGTGTCTACTACAGGGCTGTTTGCACTATGCTGTACGCCTATAACACTGGGCTGTTTGCACTATGCTGTACGCCTATAACCGTGTCTACTACAGGGCTGTTTGCACTATGCTGTACGCCTATAACCGTGTCTACTACAGGGCTGTTTGCACTATGCTGTACGCCTATAACAGTGTCTACTACAGGGCTGTTTGCACTATGCTGTACGCCTATAACCGTGTCTACTACAGGGCTGTTTGCACTGTTCTCTTTTTGCCTTCATTGATCTTTCTTTTTTTTTTAAACTGGGATGATTTTGTGCTGAATTATTTTGGGAATAAAAATGTTTGCTGACGACATAAATGTTATAGAAATGTAATCGCTTTTATTCTCAGCTTTCTTTTTATAATTTTGTTGTTGTTGCTCTGATTGGTTTTAGTTTTACAGTAAATGTTGTGTTGTAGCCGTGAATCCTTCAGGGTGTATATTTGCAGTGAAATAATTTAAATGTTTTTGGTTGTCGAAATCTTTTAAAGCTTCAATAAACTCCAATCTTGATATAGTATAACGTGCTTTCTTTTCTGTATTCAGTTATTCGGTGAATGTGGCGGTTTCTTATATATTTTCTTGTTTGTTTTTGTGAAAAATTAATCAGTAAGTTAGGCCAAACTCAATGTTACAAACAAGACAAACAGTCAAGATACAGAGACTTCATACTTCATCCTTGAAATACAGGAGGCTGCGAGGAGACCTGATAAATGTTTATAAAAAATGTAACAATACTGACTTTACTAACAAAAGATTGTTTCAGCTCTCGAACTATTCGAAAACTAGAAACTGTGAATTAAAAATACTAATACAATACAGCAGAACTAACATTAGAAAACATTTTTTTGCTAACAGAGTTGCCAAGTATTGGAATAACCTCTCTGCACAAATCAAGCTTGCACCAAACCTTAACCAGTTTAAAAACCTCCTGGACAAAGACCCTAAATTGACAGAATTGAGATACCAACATGACTGATTGAGTCATCAAAAACCGTCACAGCTGTGCCCAATACTACAAAAACTAAATTGAAAGGGCACTTCAGAGGCCGCGAGGCCTAGTTGCCCTCATTACCCTGACCTGACTGACCTGACCTGACTTTTCGTCAATAAACAATGGAGTATGTATAAACACACACTTTTTTTTCACAGTGATAACAATACTAATAAATCTTTGTTCCAGCTAAGAAACTGACTCAAGAACCCGTAACAGCGATTTAAAAACACTAACCCAGTATAACCGAACTAATATTATAAAGAAATTTTTTTTTTAACAGAGTAACAAAGTTTTGGAATAGGGGAAGACGGGGTAAAAAGCCCATTGGGCGGGTAAGAAGCCCATGCCAATTATCTCATGAAATAAAGAAAATTTCAGTCAAATTTGCCCATGAGACGAATGCTAAACATTTTTGCCCATGAGACGAATGCTAAACATTAACATTCGTCTCATGGGCAAAATGTGACTGAAATTTGCTTTATTTCATGGGATAATTGGCATGGGCTTCTTACCCGCCCATGGGCTTTTTACCCCGTTTTCCCCTACTCCTGCACATACTAAACGAGCTCAAAATCTTGTGTCTTTTGTTTATTTTGATTGAAGCATATAATTATTTAAATCCGTCAATATTGTCTGATATGCACTTTTTCTTACACTGAGCACGCCATAAGCCTAGCTTGTTGTTGCTTCAGTTTTGCTGCTTTGTATGTTTGTTATGTAAAGACAATAAAAACGTTTAAACCAGCACAAAATCTAACACAATTCAAAAACCTCCTTGATAAATACACCAACATCTCAAAACTGCAATATGAGCATGACAGGCAGATTTGGCAAAAACAAAATAAACAAGTGCAACGCCGAGCGGCTGCAAAGTCCCCTCGCAGCATCGCCGAGCTACTCCGAAATCGGAATGTGTCGGTTGTACACATACATAAAAACGCATCAAAACAGCACGTAACTACATAAAAACGCATCAAAACAGCACGTAACTGAATAGTTTTTTTATATAATTATAGCCTTGGGGTTCGGACCCGTGATTTGAGCGCGCGCGATCATGCGCACACGAGCGCACAGAAACATTCATGACAACTGTGTTATAGACCATTCATCAAGAAATGTTGTGAAAAAAACTGCATTGAAATACATGCAAAACTTCGCGAGATATTAGCGATTATGTGTTTCGGGGTTTGAACCCCGTAACTGGCGCGACCTTGACCTTAATGTAAAACTAAATGCATCAGTGGATAGCTTGCATCTTGGCAAACTAGTATACCAAATTTGATGATGATAGACTGAATAGATTTTGAGAAAAACGGACGAATAGCCGGACGGACGGACGGACGGACGGACGGACGGACGGACCTGACAAAAACAATAGTTCCCCGAACCTTCGGCTCGGGGACTAAAAAAACCTCTCAACTGTGCAAAAGTTCAAACAGAAATGAAAGGACAGTGAAGAGGCGGCGAGGCCTAATGTCTACATAACTACCTTACCTGATGTATGCCGGTCAATCGTGTCCGACCATGACTGCCTGATAGCAGATGGAGCAGATTCTGTTCCGGCATGAACAGCTAGAAAACTTGAACACTGAAACTTTATGCTCCATGGACAGAAATAGTGAGTCAAGGAGAGAGGATAATATTATAATAAAGTGAAGAAAGGTAACTCTCTGTAGTTAACTCCCTTCACCAAAAAGGACAGAAATAGTGAGCCAAGGAGAGAGGATAATATTATAATAATAAGAAAGGTAACTCTCTGTAGTTAACTCCCTTCCCAAAAAGGACAGAAATAGTGAGCCGAGGAGAGAGGATTATACAATAATAAAGTGAAGAAAGGTAACATCTCTCTGTAATTAACTCCCTTCACCAAAAAGGACAGAAATAGTGAGTCACGCGAGAGAGGATACACGCAATAATAATAATAACAGACATTTATAGCGCCTAATCTTTAAAAAAGCCCTAAGCACTTACAATAACACACACGAAGGCACCAGCACGCACACGCAAATAAACAAACGACAAACTACACGCATGCATTATGCACACGCGCGCGCGCACACGCACGCACTAAACACAGACACACGCACGAACTGAACAGAGTACACCACAGACAAGACTTAACGCACAGAAAGGGAGTTTGCAACACACACGCACATACGACACGCATGCACACAAACACAAGCGGATGGAAGGGGCACAGTACTTTGAAAAGAAATATAGGAGCTATAATTTGAAAAGAGTCTTTTTGAGAGAAGACTTAAATGAAGAAAGGGAGTTGGCAGAACGGAGAGGTAAAGGGAGTCTATTCCAAGAGGAGGGGGGCTGGAAAGAGAAGGAGCGTTCGCCAAGGGTCTTGGTGCGGTAACGAGGGATCTGGGGGAGTTGGCAGAACGGAGAGGTAAAGGGAGTTTATTCCAAGAGGAGGGGGGCTGGAAAGAGAAGGAGCGTTCGCCAAGGGTCTTGGTGCGGTAACGAGGGATCTGGGGGAGTTGGCAGAACGGAGAGGTAAAGGGAGTCTATTCCAAGAGGAGGGGGCCTGGAAAGAGAAGGAGCGTTCGCCAAGGGTCTTGGTGCGGTAACGAGGGATCTGGGGGAGTTGGCAGAACGGAGAGGTAAAGGGAGTCTATTCCAAGAGGAGGGGGCCTGGAAAGAGAAGGAGCGTTCGCCAAGGGTCTTGGTGCGGTAACGAGGGATCTGGAGGAGAGAAGTGTCAGAAGAGGAGCGTAACTGTTTAAGAGGTGTGTAAAGGTTCAGAAGAAAGAAAGGTAACTCTCTCTGTAATTAACTCCCTTCACCAAAGTTATTTACGGCACCGAGTCGCCTAGCAAAAAATATAAACAACAGCCACACTGAGACAGGCCAAGGTTCATCCTAAAAAAAAAGAATGACCTTGGACTGTATGGTCGTAACTGATCTGGACGATCCAAATTCTGGAACGCCCCCCAATACCCACCCACCCCACCCCACCCCGCAGATCCGCCCCCTGATTTTTGGTGAGAGAGGGAGAGAGAGAGAGAGAGAGAGAGAGAGAGAGAGAGAGAGAGAGAGAGAGAGAGAGAGAGAGAGAGAGAGAGAGAGAGAGAGAGAGAGAGAGAAGAGAGAACAGAGAGAGAGAGACAGAGAGAGAGAGAGAGAACACTGAACACTGACAGATTTTAATTGCACATCGGCCATAGGCCACAGTGCAATGCAAGGAGGGGGGGGGGGGGTGGGGAGTCGAAGGGTAATTTATGAAAAAGAAAACAAAAACTACATAAGGAAAATAGCTATCAAGTAGGTATATCTACAAAACGGTCAAAATTCAAGGTAGCCAAAAACCAAATGCATATTTATAAACAAACCCGTAATAGAAACTCACATGCAAACTTTCAGTTAAATCTCTTCAATAGTTTATAAAATAATTGCTTATAAATATCCAATATTTTGCACTATTTTGGAAAAGTGCAAAAACGGCTGTTTTTGAAGTCGCATATCTGAAAGATTAATTACTTTCAAAAGTTAAAACTTGTATTTTGTAATAGTAGGCAACATATACGACATGCCTATTTTTTTCTGAGTAATGAAAATGTGCAGTTTAGAAATTACAGAGGTGCAAAAAGGGCTTAAAACCGCTATTTTCGCTTTTGTCCAATAGGCAAATTTCAGAACAACTGACACTAACATGACAATATTTCTAAAACTACTGGACCGACAGCAAAATAACTGGTATGCAGGGGATTAGCATGAACTAAAGAATAAGAAAACGTTAACAGTTGTGGAAAATAAACAAACTGTAACTCACACACACAACTAATATTAGCCCTGGTGCTAAAAAGTACCTTAGATTAGTACCATCACAGTTCCTTGTTCCATACAATATTCCAACATCAAGCGGTTTTCCTGTCTCCAGAACAACACATCTTTTGAATGTTTGTACTCCAGAACTGCTGACCGTCTCCAGTGTCTTGCAAGATGATTTATTGTCCTTTGCCCCACTATTGTGGGATAGGAGTATGTTTGTTGCGGTCTATTTGATTTTGTTCTTTTCTTGTCTGTGTTTGTCTGTCTGTCCCAAGCATGCTGCTGAACAAAGTCGCTTCATATGTTGTGAGATGATGTATTACCAAGACAAAAAGACATTCATTGGCTAATTTACAATCACGCTGACCTTGACCTTGAAATTAGACCTTGAAAACTTGATTCTTTTGGTCTGATGGCCATAATGTTTAAGTCGTTGGAGATACAGTTTTGAAACTTGGTATGTGGATATATTGGCTTAATGGCCTTCATAATATTGGGTAGTGGTTATCTTTTTGACCTTTGACCTTGACCTCAGATTTATTCTTTTTTTTAAACTCCATATCTTTAACATTTTTTTGCAGTCAAAAATGTCACGCTTGGTAGATTAGTAGACTGACTCAATGTAATGCGTGATGGTCTCTGAACTTGACTTTTGACCTCGTCATTTAAAACATTCTATAGCCCCCAAACCATTGGGCGTACACCCACATATCCACATATATTCTTGGTCAGTATGACCCCGACCTTCGACCTTGTGGCTGTAGTCAGCGACTCATAGGTCATGTATCTATATAATCACATAAATTCTTAATAGGTACCACCCAAGGATTGTACCTGGAGTCACTTTGTATCTTGTTGATCTTGACCTTGAACTTTGACCTATGGCTGTAGTCTTTGTAGTATTCGTAGTACACACATACAACCTTATATATTCCAAATCAGTAACACCCAAGGCATCCAGTGGGAACATTTTGAAGCTTAGTGACCTTGGGCAAGTTTAAGGTCAAAGTCAGAACAGAGCAGTGACCATTTAGCCAACGTTCCTATAACCATGAATCCTTAATCGGCATCTCTTGAAAGGATGCAAATAGGCCAGGAAGTAAGATATGGTGGCATGGGCAATGGGATAAAGGTCATTTTCCTTTTCGGCCCCATCAGTTTGGAATTCCTTACCACGCGAAATTCGCCATATCCAATCCTAACCATCTTTCAAATCAGCTCTCAAAACCCACCTAGTCAAACTACATCACAACCTTTAGGCCACATTACTTCTCGACTATATCCCACCCACCCCGTCCCACACACCCTTTATGTTAGTTGACTGTCTGCGTCAGCTTTGTTGCGCGAGAGAGAGAGAGAGAGAGGAGAGAGAGAGAGAGAGAGAGAGAGAGAGAGAGAGAGAGAGAGAGAGAGAGAGAGAGAGAGAGAGAGAGTAGAGAGAGAGAGAGAGAGAGACGCAATGACGCAATGAATTTTTAATGTGAGGCCACCGACCTATACATATTTGGAAGTGCACTTAATATGCACACAACTAAAGCAAAAAGGTAAAGAACACAATCTTTAGAACAATAGAATATATCATGATGCGGATACTACATCAAACACAAAAACAAGTTAAGGATTTACGAGTGTTGTAAACTGTTCCCTTTGTTTTAGAGCATAGTATATGAACATAGCAACGTTTCTAGTAACCAAACAACTTTCATTTTGCAATAAACAGTTAAGTAAGGGAGGTCGTGTAGTTACCATCATTATTATATTTTGTCTGTACAAGTATTTTGAGAGAGAGAGAGAGAGAGAGAGAGAGAGAGAGAGAGAGAGAGAGCAGGAGAGAGAGAGAGAGAGAGAGATAGAGAGAGAGAGAGAGAGAGAGAGAGAGAGAGAGAGAGAGAGAGAGAGAGAGAGAGAGAGAGAAGTGAATTTGAGAGAACGAACGAACGAACGAACGAATCTTTTTTAATGTTGGAAAAGAATAAGCACAATACACGCTTGTTTACATCTCGCCAACAACAAAGAAGAAAATATTAGAAGAAAAAACCACCAAATCAATGCACAGAGAGAGAGAGAGGGAGAGAGAGAGAGAGGAGAGAGAGAGAGAGAGAGAGAGAGAGAGAGAGAGAGAGAGAGAGAGAGAGAGAGGGGAAGAGAGAATGTTGAGGCTTCATTCAACAGTTTGTTTCATTATGTATTGTTTTTGGGTGGGTGGGGTGAGTGGTAGTGATGGTGATGTGTGTGTGTGTGTGTGAGAGTGAGTGTATGTGTGGTGTTGTGTGTGTGTGTGTGTGGAGCGTGTGTGTAGCTTTGATTCATAACGTCAGTTTCCTCTCATTATTTTAACAACTGTCCTCTCTCTCTCTCTCTCTCTCTCTGCACGCGTGCATGTGTGTGTATCTGTGCTGTGTGTGTGTCTGTATCTGTGAAAGGGATATTATATGAATACATTTTCTTTTAATCTATTTTACATTAAATCTATTTTTTCTTGTTGGTTTTAAACCCGTGAGTGCGGTGAATACGAGTATGTCTTCATTTGCTTTTATGAGCGTGTTTGTCTATTTTTGAATGTTTGTGAACCTTGTGTGTACCTATATGTATACTTTACTTTTGCGGTTATTGTGAATGTGTAAATTGAAAATTGATTTTTTCAATGTAATCTGATTGTAAATTGTTCTTTTATGATGTATGTATTTTATCTTATATTTAGTTAAATATGTACATATTTGTGTGTGTGTGCGCGCGTGCATGTGTGTGTGTATATGTGAATATGAAGGATAGTGGAGAGGTATGTAAGCGGTTGTTTTTAATGTGAATAATATTAGTGCAATTGTAAAGCGCGTAGAGCTTAAAGGTGAAGCGCTATATAAATTTTCTTAACACAAAAATTAAAAACAAGAAATTCAACAAAGACATGTAATCGCTTACACACATACAAATAGGCATACACATACACATAATGAGTGCTAGGTATAGCCCGCTAGGAAATTTAGCTGCCGTTCAGCGACATGAATTGTTGTTGTGGTTTGTTTGGGGGGGGGGTTTGGGGAGGGGGGGGGGGGGGGGGGGCGATTCTCAGCACTGGCATTTTTTAAGTTATTTTATTTTTTTAGTTGTATCCATTAGCGATAGTTTCATTTGTACTTTAAAATTTTATTGGCAACACTTGCACTTCAGACACCTTAGTTTTAGTTTGCAATGCACGTGTAGTCATAATACTGGATACAATCATGTGTGTGAGTGCATGCATGCATGGGTGTGTGAGTGTGTGCGTGCATATGCGCTTATTCTTCCCTCTGTTTTATTATTTTTAAGAAAGAGGGGGTCCATAACCCCGCCCCCCCCCTCCCCCCCCCCCCCCCCCCCCCCCCATCCCCCATCCTTCTGCTTTTTTGTTTCTATTTAAAAACATTTTTGTGTGTGTGTTCACACAAATATACCATCGTGTAGGCACTCTCATAATCCAGGAACACATGCATACATGCATACTAAATCCCACACATCGTGTAAAACTGCAATATGCCTAAGTGTGCAAGCGTGCCATAAGGCTGAATAAAGCATAACAATACTACTACACAACAGAACTAATGTGCTGTGCGCACGACTATGATCAAACTGACTGAACATTTTACTTCAACATAAATTTCTCAACAACACACACATCGCGCGCGCGCGCACGCACACACACTGCACACACACACACACCACACACATAGTCTCTCTCTCTCTCTTTCTCTTGTACACACACGCTGTTCTGTTTCTCTTTCATACACACGCGCGCGCACCCACATACACACACAAAGCGAGAGAGAGAGATATCCACCACCTTCCCCCCCCCCGTCCCCCCCCCCACCCCCCCCCCCCCCCCCCCCCCCCCCCCCTCCCCCCCCCGCCCACCCCCCCGCCCCCCCCCTCCCCCCCCCCCCCCCCCCCCCCCCCCCCCCCCCCCCCCCCCCCCCGTCCCGTCCGTACGCACACACACACAGAGTGACACACACAGATACACACGCGCGCACGCGCGCGCCGCACACACACACACAGAGTCTCACAGTCACAGGCCTACTTCGTCTACCTGATTCATAAACAAATCATACCAACACATAAGTGGTTTCAGACCCTATGCATATTTACTACCACAACATTATCTGATCTCTGCTTATTTATGTGTCTGTCTGTTTGTTTGTTTGTCTATTTAATTGATTTTTATTTCGTTTTATTTTCTTCTTTACCCGAGACCAGGGATGTATAGGAGACGA
>CM065710.1:14485872-14513372 GCA_017654935.2 Phymorhynchus buccinoides
GACCCACAACACCCACATCATGACCCACAACACCCACATCATGACCCACAACACCCACATCATGACCCACAACACCCACATCATGACCCACCACACCCACATCATGACCCACAACACCCACATCATGACCCACAACACCCACATCGTAACCCACAACACCCACATCATGACCCACAAAACCCACATCATGACCCACAACACCCAATACTGACCCACAACACCCACATCATGACCCACAACACCCACATCATTACCCACAACACCCACATCATGACCCACAACACCCCCATCATGACCCACAACACCCACATCATTACCCACAACACCCACAACACAACACACATCATGACCCACAACACCCACATCATGACCCACAACACCCACATACTGACACCACAACACCCACATCATGACCCACAACACCCACATCATGACCCACAACACCCACATACTGACCCACAACACCCACATCATGACCCACAACACCACACATCCTGACCCACAACACCCACATCATGACCACAACACACAACACAAACACATCAGGACCACACAACACACCCCCACAACACCCTCATCATGACCCACAACACCCACATCATGACCCACAACACCCACATCATGACCCACAACACCCACATCATGACCCACAACACCCACATCATGACCCACAACACCCACATCATAACCCACAACACCCACATCATGACCCACAACACCCACATCATGACCCACAACACCACACATCATGACCCACAACACCCACATCATGACCCACACCCACACACCCACATCATGAACCACAACACCCCACATCATGACCCACAACACCTACATCATGACCCACAACACCCACATCACTGACCCACAACACCCACATCATGACCCACAACACCTACATCATGACCCACAACACCCACATCATGACCCACAACACCCACATCATGACCCACAACACCAACATCATGACCCACAACACCCACATCATGACCCACAACACCCACACACCACATGACCCACAACACCCACATCATGACCCACAACACCCACATCATGACCCACAACACCCACATCATGACCCACAACACCCATGTGACCCACAACACCCACATCATGACCCACAACACCACACATGACACCCACATCATGACCCACAACACCCACATCATGACCCACAACACCCACATCACTGACCCACAACACCCACATCATGACCCACAACACCCACATCATGACCCACAACACCCACATCATGACCCACAACACCCACATCATGACCCACAACACCCACATCATGACCCACAACACCCACATCATGACCCACAACACCCACATCATGACCCACAAAACCCACATGACCCACAACACCCACATCATTACCCACAACACCCACATCATGACCCACAACACCCACATCATGACCCACAACACCCACATCATGACCCACAACACCCACATCATGACCCACAACACCCACATCATGACCCACACATCATGACCCACAACACACATCATGACCCACAACACCCACATCATGACCCACAACACCCACATCATGACCCACAACACCCACATCATGACCCACAACACCCACATCATGACCCACAACACCCACATCATGACCCACAACACCCACATCATGACCCACAACACCCACATCATGACCCACAACACCCACATCATGACCCACAACACCCACATCATGACCCACAACACCCACATCATGAACCACAACACCCACATCATGAACCACAACACCCACATCATGACCCACAACACCCACATCATGACCCACAACACCCACATCATGACCCACAATAGCCACATCATTACCCACAACACCCACATACTAACCCACAACACCCACATCATGACCCACAAAACCCACATCATGACCCACAACACCCACATCATGACCCACAACACCCACATCATGACCCACAACACCCACATCATGACCCACAACACCCACATCATGACCCACAACACCTACATCATGACCCACAACACCCACATCGTGACCCACAACAGCCACATCATGTGACCCACAACACCCACATCATGACCCACAACACCCACATCATGACCCACAACACCCACATCATGACCCACAACACCCACATCATGACCCACAACACCCATCATGACCCACAACACCCACATCATGACCCACAAAACCCACATCATGACCCACAACACCCATACTGACCCACAACACCCACATCATGACCCACATCACCCAATCATGACCCACAACACCCACATACTGTCCCACAACACCCACATCATGACCCACAAAACCCACATCATGACCACCCACATACTGACCCAAACACCCACATCATGACCCACCCAACACCTTCATCATGACCCACAACACCCACATCCTGACCCACAACACCCACATCATGACCCACAAACACAACCCACATCATGACCCACAACACCCAACATACTCCACAACACCTCACCTCATGACCCACAACACCCACATCATGACCCACAAACACCCACATCATGACCCACAACAACCCACATCATGACCCACAACACCCACATCATGACCCACAACACCCACATCATGACCCACAACACCCACATCATGACCCACAACACCCACATCATGACCCACAACACCCACATCATGACCCACAACACCCACATCATGACCCACAACAGCCACATCATGACCCACAACACCCACATCATGACCCACAACACCCACATCATGACCCACAACACCCACATCATCCTGACCCACAACACCCACATCATGACCCACAACACCCACATCATGACCCACAACACCCACATCACAACACACACATCATGACCCACAACACCCACATCATGACCCACAACACCCACATCATGACCCACAACACCCATCATGACCCACAACACCCACATCATGACCCACAACACCCACATCATCATGACCCACAACACCCATCATGACCCACAACACCCACATCATGACCCACAACACCCACATCATGACCCACAACACCCACATCATGACCCACAACACCCTCATCATGACCCACAACACCCACATCATGACCCACAACACCCACATCATGACCCACAACACCCACATCATGACCCACAACACCCACATCATGACCCACAACACCCACATCATGACCCACAACACCCACATCATGACCCACAACACCCACCCATGACCCACCACACCCACATCATGACCCACAACACCCACATCATGACCCACAACACCCACATCATGACCCACAATAGCCACATCATGACCCACAACACCCACATCATGACCCACAAAACCCACATCATGACCCACAACACCCACATACTGACCCACAACACCCACATCATGACCCACAAAACCCACATCATGACCCACAACACCCACATCATGACCCACAATAGCCACATCATGACCCACAACACCCACATCATGACCCACAAAACCCACATCATGACCCACAACACCCACATCATGACCCACAACACCCACATCATGACCCACAACACCCACATCATGACCCACAACACCCACATCATGACCCACAACACCCACATCATGACCCACAACACCCACATCATGACCCACAACACCCACATCATGACCCACAACACCCACATCATGACCCACAACAGCCACATCATGACCCACAACACCCACATCATGACCCACAACCCACATCATGACCCACAACACCCACATCACCCCACGATGACCCACAACACCCACATCATGACCCACAACACCCACATCATGACCCACAACACCCACATCATGACCCACAACACCCACATCATGACCCACAACACCCCCTACATCATGACCCACAACACCCACACATGACCCACAACACCACATCATGACCCACAAAACCTACATCATGACCCACAACACCCACATCATGACCCACAACACCCACATCACATCATGACCCACAACACCTGACCCACAACACCCACATCATGACCCACAACACCCACATCATGACCCACAACACCCACATCATGACCCACAACAGCCACATCATGACCCACAACACCCACATCATCATGACCCACAACACCCACATCATGACCCACAACACCCACATCATGACCCACAACACCCACATCATGACCCACAAAACCCACATCATGACCCACAACACCCACATCATGACCCACAACACCCACATCATGACCCACAACACACACATCATGACCCACAACACCCACATCATGACCCACAACACCCACATCATGACCCACAACACCCACATCATGACCCACAACACCCACATCATGACCCACAACACCCACATCATGACCCACAACACCCACATCATGACCCACAACACCCACATCATGACCCACAACACCCACATCATGACCCACAACACCCACATCATGACCCACAACACCCACATCATGACCCACAACACCCACATCATGACCCACAACACCCACATCATGACCCACAACACCCACATCATGACCCACAACACCCACATCATGACCCACAACAGCCACATCATGACCAACAACACCCACATCATGACCCACAACACCCACATCATGACCCACAACACCCACATCATCATGACCCACAACACCCACATCATGACCCACAACACCCACATCATGACCCACAACACCCACATCATGACCCACAACACCCACATCATGACCCACAACACCCACATCATGACCCACAACACCCACATCATGACCCACAACACCCACATCATGACCCACAACACCCACATCATGACCCACAACACCCACATCATGACCCACAACACCCACATCATGACCCACAACACCCACATCATGACCCACAACACCCACATCATGACCCACAATAGCCACATCATGACCCACAACACCCACATCATCATGACCCACAACACCCACATCATGACAACCACATCATGACACCACCCACATCATGACCCACAACACCCACATCATGACCCACAACACCCACATCATGACCCACAACACCCACATCGTGACCCACAACACCCACATCATGACCCACAACACCTACATCATGACCCACAACACCCACATCATGACCCACAACACCCACATCATGACCCACAACACCCACATCATGACCCACAACACCCACATCATGACCCACAACACCCACATCATGACCACAACACCCACATCATGACCCACAACACCCACATCATGACCCACAACACCCACATCATGACCCACAACACCCACATCATGACCCACAACACCCACATCATGACCCACAAAACCCACATCATGACCCACAACACCCACATCATGACCCACAACACCCACATCATGACCCACAACACCCACATCATGACCCACAACACCAACACATGACCCACAACACCCACATCATGACCCACAACACCCACATCATGACCCACAACACCCACATCATGACCCACAACACCCACATCATCATGACCCACAACACCCACATCATGACCCACAACACCCACATACTGACCCACAACACCCACATCATGACCCACAACACCCACATCACCCACAACACCCACATCATGACCCACACACCCACATCATGACCCACAACACCCACATCATGACCCACAACACCCACATCATGACCCACAACACCCACATCATGACCCACAACACCCACATCATGACCCACAACACCCACATCATGACCCACAACACCCACATCATGACCCACAACACCCACATCATGACCCACAACACCCACATCATGACCCACAACACCCACATCATGACCCACAACACCCACATCATGACCCACAACACCCACATCATGACCCACAACACCTACATCATGACCCACAACACCCACATCGTGACCCACAACACCCACATCATGACCCACAACACCCACATCATGACCCACAACACCTACATCATGACCCACCACACCCACATCATGACCCACAACACCCAAACCAACAAAACTGTGATCTTCACAAACTGGATGATAGGCTGTGAAGTCGCTGTAACACTGAAACCGCAAAACATCCCACAATGACTCGAGCCAACCGATCCATCAACGGCTATTTACATTTAATGCCCAGCACCACGAAAGAGACATTACAGGTCAAACCGACCATTCTGAGATAAATTATTATACATTTCAAAACTTCAAACAATTCTCTTTCTAATGATATAAGAACCATTCTTGTATCTTTTTCCGTTCCAGAGTTATGAGCATTTAAAGTTAGTAGGGTGAGCGTCGGCCATTTTGAGAAAACACAGTCTAAATTCTAGCCTAGCTGTAGACAATGCATTGACCTACTCGTTTTAAAACACTTATAATACCATTCAGAGCACAGCTGTTTCTGGAGAAACATTTAATTTGTCTATATTTTTTTAAAGAAATCTTCTCAAGCCAACTTGAAGTTGACCATAAATAACTGTTCATAAATAACAGTCAAGAATATGTTGTAGTGTGTGACTAAATTACTTGTATTCAGTGGATGATTGCTAGATTTTCACTCATGGGCAATTTTATTTCTGTTTGCGATTCTAAGTGTAGTATTCGAGAACATTTTCTACTAAATAATTTGTTGCATGATACTGCTCAACGATACTGCTCAACAAAAGTAAGTTTTTACCATAAATCTGATGGAAAAAATATATTAAAAATACAATGAAGACCATACAGCCCAAATACTTTTTACAAACAAATGTTTGGTGCATTTTGTATCTAAGATTTTTGGATTCAGTCTTTTGACTAACCAGCTTGCTTTTGATTGGGACGAAACAGCTGTGAGAGACCTTATCAAAATTATCCTTTTTAAATATGAAAGATAAAGATGTTACAGAACACAAAAATGCCCATGACTCAAAATTGACACCAAATGCGATTTTTGAATTTGCAAGCCTGTTGTGAGAACCTAGCCCAGCGACTTAATGTCCCTTTTGTGATGCTGGGTGACATGTAAGGCCCAGTAAAGGCGTATAAAAGGCCAAAGCTGGGTCCCATCTCAGCTGAAGGAACACATAGGTCTTACTAATAGGTCTTGGTCAACAACCGACGGAACCTGCCCCGCATCTACCACTTCCCCTGGTCCTTCAGCTCCTGGATGTATTGCAACAGTATGTTCACCTTCATGGAATTCAAGCCATAACCATAATGGATTCCGTCAAAAGTTATCACGTTGTGCGTGAAGTTGTACGTGTCAAACATAGGCACGTGGTAGCTCGCCAGAAACTCCCTGACATTTTGGTTGTACCGCGAAATGTTCGTGTTATTGTGGTTCGAAGAAAGGGATTTTATCACCCCTGCCTGATGAATAATGGCCCACAGCAGACGAGGAGATGTCAGACGTCGAGACTTCATCATTCGCAGAAGGGGCAGCAGCACTTGGGTTTTGATGAGGTGAAAGTTCAGATGGTCATGCAAGCCTATTCCGAAGAAGACCAAAGTGCGTGTGGCGTTGGCCAGGGCTAGAACTGCTTTGTGGATTTCACTACATTTCGTAGAGGTGGCGGTATCATAATATTCCAAGCGGACAGAGCCATTGCATGCGGTGGCGTTTCCGTCCAGATATCTCTTGCAGGCATTCACAAAGAACATGTTGAAGCCGGAGCACTTTGAACGATTTTCTGAAAGAAAACAATAAACAATATCATGCATAATTGATTCTAATTATTACAATGTAATAGGAAATGACAGTAAAAACACAGTGAAACGCTGCTGTGGGTGTTAGAAGCGATATTCTATTTTAACACAACCGTGTGATCAGACGAATCAAAGTAACGTACTTACTTAGGACCATTGCGCAAAGATGGGCATAGTACATTATTATTAGAACATTTAGCACGCCTAATCAATTTAATGCCCTAGGCGTTTACAATATAAAAATATAATATACACATATAACACCACCTATAGTAATATTTAACATATAGCATAAAGAATGGGAAATAAAAATTACACAAACACCCAAAGACGGTCAGACAAACAGACACAGAATTACACACATACATGCGCGCAAGCGCGTGCACACTCACGTACATACACACGCGGACACACAATCACAAAGATAATTATATGCGCTCACCAAGCGCAGACGTTCACTCTCAGACATGCACACACCAAGTTATGAAGGAAGGGATTAGTAGTTATTTAGGAAACAGATGAGTTTTTAGATGGCGTTTCAATGTGGGCAGAGAGCATGAGTATCTGAGAGAGCGAGGCAACTGATTCCACGTAACAGGAGCTTGATAGGAGAAAGAGCGTTGACCATAGGTTTTAGTGCGGACAGTGGGGATACAATAGAGACGGGTGTCAGATGAGGAACGCAGAGCTCGAGACGGTGTGTAGAGATGTAACAGATCAGTGAGGTATTCAGGACAGGAAGACTCGATAGATTTGTAGCAGAGAGAGGCAATCTTGTAGGATATTCTTTGCTGAACAGGGAGCCAGTGGAGAGAACAGAGCAATGGAGTTATATGGTCATATTTAGAAGAGCAGAAGATGAGACGGGCAGCATGATTTTGAACTTTTTGAAGTTTGTTGATGAGATGAGAGGGGGAGCCAGACAAGAGAGCATTACAGTAGTCAAGGCGGGATAGTACAAATGCGCAGACAAGAGCTTTTGTGGTATCTTCTGAGAGGAGATGGCGGATAGAAGCAATTCGGCGGAGTTCAAGAAAGCAAGTACGACAGATATTGCTGACATGCTGTTGAAAGGACAGGGTTTGATCAAGAGTTACACCAAGGTTGCGGGCAGAAGGAGAGAGAGTGATAGACGAGTCAATTAGTTTGATGGAGGATGGAAGAGAGGGGTGATTTTGAAGTTTTGGTGGGGTGATCAAGATCAGTTCAGATTTGTCTTCATTAAGCTTCAGTTTGTTTTCTGTCATCCAGTCCTTCAGGCTGGCTACACAGGACTGGGTGCTTTGGATCATGGTGGGAAGGTTCGAGAGTGGTCCAGAGATGTACAGCTGATTATCGTCAGAGAAAGAATGATGCTGAAGCAGGTATTGTTGAACAATAGAGGAGACAGGATAGGTGTAGAGAATGAAACGTAGAGGGCCCAGGACAGAACCTTGTGGTACCCCATAGACCAGGGAAGGTTTAGAAGAAAGACCATTGACAGAGACTACCTGTTGACGATCAGTGATGTAGGAATGTAACCAGCTGAGAACAGTGTCAGAAAGCCCAAACGAGTGATGCAAACGGGAAAGAAGGATAGAATGGTCAATAGTGTCAAAAGCAGCAGAGAGGTCTAATAGGGTCAGGAGTGAGGTATTGTTGGAGTCAAGGGCAGTCAGTATGTCGATCGTTACAGATTTTGAGAATAGCAGTCTCAGTACTATGGCCAGTGCGGTAAGCAGACTGAAGGGGATAGACAAGGTTGTTGAAGTGTAGGTGGTCTAACAGCTGATCAAGGACAACTCTCTCCGGCTAGGACTTTGGCAAGAAAGGGAAGGTTTGATACAGGCCTGTAGTTCTTCAAGTTATCAGAATCAAGTGTGGGCTTCTTCAAGAGATGTCTTACAACTGCAGATTTGAAAACGGATGGAAAAGAACCAGCAGAGAGCGAATGATTGATGATGGTGGTGATGTGAGGGAGAAGAGTGTCCAGACAGTGGGGACTATGGGTGAGGAAAGAAGTTGGTAGTGGGTCAAGTTCACAGATCTTAACGCCAGATTTCATGATAATTTTCTTAACAAACGCCCCAGACACAGAATGGAGAGAAGTAAAGGGTGTTCCAGAGAAAGGGGGGTCAGGATAGGATACATGGTTGCTAGTCAGGGAGTCCAGTGATAATCTCAGGTTAGTGATCTTGTTAACAAAGAAGTCAGAGAAAGCCTGTGGGAGTTCAGAAGGTGGCAGGTTAGAAGGAAGAGGAGAAGAGTCGGCTTTACCAAGAAGAGTGTTAGTAATGTTGTAGAGCTGTTTGGATGTGGCACATGTAAGGACTTTGGCATTGTAGTAAGTAGATTTGACAGCGTCAACAAGGCTATTAACAAATTTGTTGGCAGTTTGAAAAATGTCTTTATGGACAGTCAGACTGGATTTAAGCCACTGTCTTTCTGCTCTGCATCTCTCACATTTGGCAAGGATTCAAGGTTTATTTCCAAAAGCCCCTTGGGGGTACATGGAATAAAAACGAAAACTTGGAAGAAAATGAATGGAAAAGAAACAAAATTCAAAAGAAAAAGATTATAAAAAAGAAAGAAAAAAAAAGACAAACACAAAGCACACAGAAAGGGCCCGGCATAAGCAGCTGTCTTGCTATGCCAGGCAATGCAGCGAATCACACCACAACATTACATATAAATCAAACAACAAGAATGCTGCACATCCTACAACACCACCAGTCACACAAACTACAATACACAACATTTCACAATACATCTCTATCGCACACATTAGCCATGTAGTAAACATTTTACACAGCATGTCACAACAGCAATAAAGCTTAATCAAAACGCAGCATAATATGACACAACTCATCCCCATAGCACACACCAGCGATTCAAACAAATTGACACAATACATGCTATAACTCACACGTCAGCCATCAGGCAACAACAGGACATAAAATAAAATAAAAATTATCACAACACATGAACATCAAACATCAATAATTTCAATTATCATAGTGCAGTGGCAAAGCAACATCTCAAAACAATTCAGATCTGAATACACTCTCTCTCACACAAAACACACACACACACACACACACACACACACACACACACACACACACACACACACACACACACACATACACACACACACACACACACACACACACACACACACACACACACACACACTCACACACACACACACACACACACACACACACACACACAAGCACGCTCACGCTTGCTCGCGAGCACCAGCACACAATCGCATGCACTCACACACAAATCAATGTGATTATGATATTTGGAATATGGCATTTTGCAACTGTGGCCCAACGGAAGAAAACCAAGGCGAGGGTGGCCTCTTGGAGACAAGGCGACCACGAGCAGGAGCGTAGAGATCCAGGAGCTGAAGGAGGAGGGAGTTCAGGTCACCAGGAGAGGTTGGCGGCGAAGCAGACAGATGAGACTGAAGGTCAGCCTCGAAGAGAGTCAATTTAACAGCAGAGAGGTTTCTGGCCAGAACGTAGGTCTTGGAAGGTGGAGGACGGGAAAGATGAAGATCGGCAACAAGGCAGACGTGGTCGGAATGGAGGGTATAGTCGATGGTGAGAGACGTCACTATGGCCTGGTCAGCTTTGTGGATTATGTTGTCCAATGTGTGTCCACGAGTGTGAGTTGGAGCGTGGACACACTGAACCAGGCTATAGCAGTCCAATAGGTCGATTACTTTGGAGGTGGTAGAGTCAGAGGGTCAGTCCAAATGGATGTTGTAGTTGCCAGCGATGATATAAGACCTACGGAGTGAGTTGCAGTAGGACAGGAGATCGGGGAGTTCGTCAATGAAGATGGAGTCAGTCAAGCGGTTTTTATAGCTTGGGGGAGGACGATACAAACACAGAAGATGGAAAGTTTGGTGGGGGAAGGTAAGGGTGACTTGTGCCAGTTCGCAGGAGGTGTGGGTGAAGGGGAGGGCAGATTTGGTTGAGAGGAAAGGGGATAGTGAATCAGCGATGACAAAAGCAATGCCGCCGTCGTGGGACTGACGGAGAAAGGAGAGGGTGTGGTGGCCGGGGGAAGCAATGTTAGCTTCGTCACCTTCAGAACAAAACCAAGTTTCCACCACAGCAAACACATTAACATTGTTGTCATGGATGAAGTAGGACAGGGCAGAGCGTTTTTCTTTTCCAGTACCCAGAGCCTGGGCGTTGAAGACACACAGACGGAAAGAAGCAGAGTGGCGAGATAGGGAGTTTTCGGCAGAACGAGTGTTGATATGAATAAGGTTTGCAGGATTCATGCTGGAAGAGGGCTCACTGTGTGGGTTTTCACTTGAAACGAGGGAAAGACTGTCACGATCGCGAGTGGAAACAAGCACTGGAATGGGCTCACCTTTCTTGAGTTTCCTGCGGCCACCACCAAATGGTCGCCGTTTCTTCTTTTTTTGACAAACCCTGTGCATTGCTGAGTAGTCCAAATCGACGAAGCGTCTCACAAACTGATGGGGCGAGTTCAGAGTGTTCATTCTTGAGCGATAGTAGCTCTTCACGAATGTAGTAAACACTGGCGGGCGGTGGGGCAACAGAAACACTGTATTGACTTGCATGTGCCAACTCACGGGTCAATGGGCAATAGCCGAACGACACAGCGTGGAGGAAAAGAAATGTCAGAAAGAAAACCTGGGTCCTTGGACAGAAAGAGACAAAAAGATACCACAATGACGGGCGTTCCATGACGAAGACGATGATCGCAATAATCCACACGGTCACAGCACCAGACAGTCACAAATGAAATGAAATAGAAACACCTGAAGGTGCTGATGGGACCCAGGGATGCACCAGCCATGCCACACGGTCACAGCACCAGACAGTCACAAATTCCACTTTCATTCCAGAGCGGTTCCCTCAAGCCTGCAAGGTGATGGCTAACACAACATTAACGACGCCCCGCCATCGCACCACACTCTTGCAGCTCTCTTGATGCCATTCTAGTTCGTTCCTGTCTCTTCAATTCAGCCTGGATGTACATCCGCCATCAAGGTTGGCCTCTCTTCCTTTTTTTCTGGGATTCCAGGTCAGGGCCTAGAGTATGGGGTGGGACGCTGGTTTCCTAAGGGTGTGTCCTCTTATCCAGCCCCGCTTGCTCTGCTGAATATGCTTGGCCACTGGTTGCTGTCCTGCCCACTGCCACAGATCTCCCTTCCTTATCGTGTCTGGCCATCTGATGTTGTAGATGTGCCTCAGACACATGTTCACATGCCCTGGTAACTGCATCAGATGAGAGAGACGGGTTTTGTCAGGTATAACGTAGTGCTTCAATAGTTTCCACAGCATCTCTCTGTCAACGCTGCCGAATGCTTTCTCTTAGTCTATGAGGTTGATGTAGAGGGCCAGTTCCACGCTAGAGACTGTTTTCCAATGACCTTCAGGGTGGCTATCTGGTCTGCACGCGATCCTTTCTTCCGGAAGCCTGCCTGCTGACCTTGGAGCTTGGTTTCAGTTGCCTCCTTCATTTTCTCCAATACAATGCTGTCAAGAACCTTGTCAGGCACAGACACGAGCATGACCCCACGGTATTTGTTGGAGATTCAGAGTTCTTCTTTCTTTGGCTGCTTGATGACTATTCCCTCTTTCGACTTGGTGGAGATCTCTCCCTTCTCCCATATCTTGCTGAAGAGGCTGTGTAGCATATCAACGGCTGTGTCTATGTCTGCTTTGATGGCTTTTGTAGGTATTCCATCGGGCCCTGCTGCCTTCCAATTCCTCAGTGTCTTGATGGCTTCCTTGATTTTCTTTCTGGAGGGCGGGTCGCAGTGATGAGCCAGTCTGTATCAGGTGGTGGAATGTCTGGTGGTGCTTCATGTGCAGGTTGATCCACAAGCTTCTTCAAGTGCTCTGCCCATCGCTTCAGCTGATCCTCATCGGTTGTGAGAGGATTTTCGTTCTTGTCCTTCAATGGGTTATCTGTCTGATGGAACGTACCTGCTAGTTTCTTGGGAATAATAGTAATTTAGTCAGTATGAAAAACAAATATCATCCATACCACAAAATTTGTGTTCTGTTGAAAAACCAAACAAACAACACATCTCTAAAGATGATACTCATACCTTGCTTCTAGTGAAGCGTCTTTAGAGCATAGGCACTGGGAGTTCAGTTAACATGCTTTTTTCCCTTCTAAGGACATGCAGGGATAATAACTTACCTTCATTGGTAGTAGATTTCAAGGCGCCGGTTTCTAAGTTGCCCCGCGCCGCCAGAAGTAAGGCTATGAACACGTGACGTATCAACGAGTCTCCAAAGAAAAGAATGGTAGAATTTTCCAGCAGACGACAGATGTTCTTCACCGACCATTGCGTTGGCTGACAGGACGCTTTCTGGGGACGCCAGGTGGCGTATTCTGCGTGGATGCGACTGCGCATGTCTTGACAATTTTTGCACGTGCACTGCTGCCTCGTCCTGTTCTGGCAGGTGAAGTTGTAGCAGCAGGGAGTGGGGCCGTCTTCGTCACATAGGGCTCTGAAATTGCGAAAATGTTTGCTGACTGGCAGGTTTCCACATCGCTTGTCCTCACGCTCGCTGCCTCGAGGAAGGTTGAATTTATTCTCCCTTGCCTGGAACAAGTACAATCAAAAGTACATAAAATCACATCGGAGACGTTCCATTGTAATGATAATTATGATAAAATATTATGTTTGTTAGCTTAGCCTTACATCCCATCCAGAACATAGGTTGTCAATGAGAGACCTTCACAGCCCCCTGTTTTGTGCCCTTTCCCCTAGCCGGTTCCAGCTAAGGCCTATCCTTCTGGTGTCTGTCAGGAGATCTCTTCGCCAGGTGTTTCTTGGCCAGCATCTCTTTTTCCTTGGGGATTCCATGTCAAAACTTGTCTGGTGGTGTTTTATGCTGGCTTCCTTAGCGTGTGCCCCATCCATCCCCATCTTCTTTTACCAACTGGCAACTGGTTAGTCCTTTGCTACAGATCGGTGTTGCTGATCTTGTCTGGCCAATGGATTTGGACGATTCTTCTTAGACCGAATGTCTTAGACAGATTAAAATAGTATATAATCTACTATAACGAGATACTAGGACGGCTCTGGCCACATGCTAAGACTGATAGTCAACACAATGCTGTTTAAAATTCCATTGGTCACAAGGAAAGCAGTTTAAGTTATCCCTACGCAGCGCCCTTCTACACAAAAGCAGCGGTGTTGTCAGTCATAGACTTACACAGTCATAGATTTAGCACTTGATAAAGAAATATTATTGTATTGGAGCGTGACAAGAGGGAAGCCTGTGGGAGGGATTCAGAGGGATAATTCGTGAGAGGGATTCACAGGGAGAATTCGTAGGAGGGATTCACAGGGAGAATTTGTGGGAGGGATTCACAGGGAGAATTCGTGGGAGGGATTCACAGGGATTCGCATGGATTATTCGTGGGAGAGGGATTCACATGGAGAATTCATGGGAGAGATTCACAGGGAGAATTCGCAAAGCTCCAAACGAACAACTCCCCAACTCATGCATGGGGTACACGTGTCCGAGCCTGAATAGGACAATATGTTTAATGTTTTAAAATGTTCAGTTTGTAGGTACATGAATGAAACTGCATTTAAATAGTCGAAAGTTTGCTAGTATGGGGTCAGAATGCGTTCATAGTGTGTATATCTGTTGCTTTTTTCTTGTTGTTGCTGTTGGTTTGGGTTTTTTAAATGCACCTGCCTCGCACAATCTTGGATCAGCCAGACATCCCTGTTTTCACCACGAGCCTGCTTTTCGATTTAATTTTGTTTTGAATTGTTCTGTTTTTTTGTAAATAAAATTAGTTTTCGTTCGTACTTCAAATTGTTTACTTTTTATAGTGTTGGGTGAATGCTTTGGTTTCTGTTGTGAACTCGTCCCCCACGTGACAACAGTGTATCAAACCATGATATTAGTCATTTGTTGTCTATGGCTCCCCCCCACCTGCGTGCGCATCTCGACCCTTCCAACGGAAGTGTCGCCATCTTAGTCAGATTTGTGTGTAAACAGCATCGATCTGGCATTTTTCAAACAAAGTTACTGACTAAGATGGCGGTCTCCCATAATATGGCGTGCTCCTTGTGGCCGGATATGACGACACGTGGGTACAAGCCATGCAAGATGTTGATCTAAACAGAAAACTTGCCATGTATATCTATTACGCCTTCAAGAAGCGAGAGGACCAGTTGAACATCGTGTAATGTTGTACTGTAATAATATTTAGTCAGTTGTTACAGCAAATCGAGAACAGACCCATTGGCCTATCTATATTTAGGTGGAGTCCTGTATGCATCGAGACCTATACTCACTTTCTATGGACATGTTGTTTATTTGCTGTAGACCTATGACCAATATGCAACACTTAATTCGATGGCTTGGAGTAAAAACGGACTATCTTTAGATAGTCCATTGACGTATTATTGGATTTATTACAAGAACTAATAACTTGTATCAAACAATGACTGCAGAAATATAAAAAGGGGGTTTTGCTTTTTATATTTCAGCAGTCTTTTTTTAATACAAGTTATTAGTTTTCGTAATAAGTTCAATAATATGTCAATGGACTATCTTTAGATAGTCCGTTTTGACTCCAAGCCATCGTTATGTTCTGTTCATTGTTGCAAGGCGCATTTGCATTTATTCATTTGTTTATTATTTACATTCTTGTATTTATTTCTGTAGTTATTGACGTATTTATTTTCGACTTGAATTACTGGTGGACGAAGGGTAGGGAAGGGTGGGGACGGGCAGGGAAGGGAATGGGGAGGCTAGAAACTTTGTGTATGGGTCGATGGCCTTCACACATAAACATGTGTCAGTAGCAGTCTCTCTCTCTCTCTCTCTCTCTCTCTCTCTCTCTCTCTCTCTCTCTCTCTCTCTCTCTCTCTCTCTCCCCCTCTCTATCCCCCTCTCTATCTCTCTCACACACACACACACACACACACACACACACACACACACACACACACACACACACACACAGATACACATGTGACACACTGGCACACCAATCTGTTTAACTATATGTAGCGTTCTCACTGAGGGAAAAAAGACGAATGTAGATGATGGAAGCCTTAATATGATGGATACAATATGTTTCTTCCAAATTAGTGAGCTGACTGGTTTAAGCGATGCATATAAACAAACAAAATGTTTGGAGAGCCTTTCTTTAATGCATATTGTTTTTTTAGATCTCAAGAGGAACACATTTCAAAGAGCAAAATTAATTCATTATAAAATAAATTATGCAAGCAAAGGCAACACAGTGGTGTGTACAATTGACCTAACTCGAATAGGACATTTGCCACGAGTGTTCGTTCTCTATAGTAGTCTTTGCCCGCGCTCGTTCTGCCCGAGTTACGCTGACCTTTCTAATTCAACTCTCTAAATTCAACTGTGAAATTCAAGGTCCCCGGCACACGGCAAATGCCCTATTACCATCCGCTACTCACCCGCCTGTACAGCAGTCTCATCTTCTGGACTTCGTCGGGTGACATCTCACGCTGGTACCACCTCCCATCCAACATGTCACGCAGCACATTCTGACACCCTCGTGACGACGACGAAGGGCTTAACTCCGCTTCGCATGACGTAGCTGATGACGTCAACGGATGTGACGTGTTAGATGACGCCGCCGCCGGATAAAACATGGCCGCTAGACCCAGCTTCGGAACGACTGCACGCTTTTGCAACAGCACGTAACCAAGCACCGTGACTAGGATGAGGAGAGTCAAGGCAAAGTTGAGCAAGAGGGAACGAGACAAGATGGCAGCCATGCTTCAAGTGTGTTCGTTTCCAACTACTCATGCCTTATCTCCCTTTCCTCTTTGTCAATTCGTCCTGGATTCTGAAACAGCGCGCAAGTGATTTTTTTCAATATATATTCTTTCTCTTCCAAAAGAACAACTCAAATGTTCGAGTGAATCAGTACACAATAAACTAGGTCAGACAGAAACCCCGGACATCTTTGTATCAAACATTAACACTAAACGTTCATTGGAAATGTCAATCTTAAAAATTCACTTACACTAAAATGTGAGAGAGTGTGTGAAAAAAAAGGATGGTCTAGATAGTGGACCGAAAAAACCCCCAACAACAACAAACAAAAAAACCAACCCTCAAATGTTCTCATCTACTTTGAATGCCAGCGAAGTGAAACCAACTGTCCACGTGGCCTTGACCCTAAAATTCTGGGCCTGTGGTCACGAGTGCCGTAAGACAACTATTCCGGGATGGAAAATGCAAATTAGTCTAAGCTGCTAATTGGATGGATAGCTTAGACTAATTTGCATTTTCTATCCTGGATTAGTTGTTTCATCCGCACTCATGACAATAGGCCCTGAAGTAGTGCGCAATTTTCACATAGCAACACTAAATTGGGCTGTTTCGTTTAAAGACTGAATCAAGAAATCTTAGATACAAAATACACCAAGCATTTCTTTCTTTAAATATTTTGGGCGTATGTTCTTCGTAGTATTTTTTAAAATATATTTCTTCCATCAGGTTTATGGTATATAAAAAAAGGGTTTTTTGTTGAACAGTACCATGCACCTTATTTAGTTCAAAATGTCTTAAATAATACACTTATTCTCACAAACATTATATAAAATTGCTCACGAGTAAAAAAAACACCAAAAAACACATCTATCAATGTCCCCTGAAAATAGCTTTAAAAAATTACATACTTCCACATGTTCGTGACTGTTATTTATGATAAGTTGCTTAGGGTAAAAACTAAAGTTAGCTTGAACAAAAACTTCTGAACATAGAGATGAACTAAAAACTCCTCCCGGAACAGCATTGGCAAGTGATATTTTGTGAATTTAAGTTATATACTTTTTTTAATTTAAAATAAAATCTGAAATGTTCTCATCTATAGGCCATGGGCGGGTAAGAAGCCCATGCCAATTATCTCATGAAATAAAGACAATTTCAGTCAAATTTGCCCATGAGACGAATGCTAAAATTTGACTAAAATTTTCTTTATTTCATGAGATAATTGGCATGGGCTTCTTACCCGCCCATGGGCTTTTTACCCCGTCTTCACCTATGCTTCTTAAATGTGAGCGGAACTGCACAATGCTCCCTTATGGTTTATCACCAATAAGCTTCGTTGTGATAAATGGAAGAATGTTCGCGACGGTTTTGCGACGGTTTCCAAGCCCCCTAAGCAGCTAGAGTGACACACTGAGTTGAAGCAACCTTCATCAAGGGAATAGAGCGTCGCACTGGGCGCGCGTGGGGACCTCAGCAAACAGTTGTGTGCGGTAGATAGTTGGCCTACTTTTTTTCTCTCGGAAGCATACCGTTGTTCCCACATACCGCTAGTCACACAGTCCCACTTTTTGAATCCATGAACCTAGTCCCATAATCATACCGCTGTGTCTCTGTCTCTGTGTCTGTCAAACAAAGATAAACGCATGCGCCCGCGCGCGCACACACATACGTGCTCACACGCATACAAGCCCAGTGTATGCATGCAGTGCATGCGCGTTTCACACACGCAACAACCAAACGAGGAGGAGGAGGGGGGGCTAGCGGTATGTGGGAACAATAGTATGTCACCACCGCCCACGGGGATACCGGGGGTGGGGGGTCTTTTGAATAAATAGTTCCCCCACCTTCTGGATGTTCTGTGCTTTGACCTTAAATTGTGGAAGTAATAGGATTTTGAAAGCAATATGGAAAATCTGGCACATTCTATGGGACTTAAATAGCAGGGCCAGATCTGGAAAGTGGTAGGGGTCTAAAAATTGGGTTTTACTGTCCCAAGGATATCTCCCGAACCGCTTGACCGAATTGTTTCCCATTTTGTGTGGTGGCGTGTCACCATGAAAGGAAGGCATCCGCGCATACATTATCGCCGTCGTGACATCGACTTTGGCGTATGACCTTGAAAACCAACCTTTTTTAAGGGACTATAACTTCCACACCGTTAGACTGAGAGAGTTCAAACTTGGCATGTTGGTACTTTGGCTTATGGCCGTTCTGATGATGGCATACCGATTAAGGTCAAGGTCACGGTCAGGGAGATCGGTAGGCCTTGAAATGGTATGGGTCTACAAATTGCGTTTTAAGCCATATTTACCACATTTGTACTTGACAGAAGCTCTTCAGATTGTGTGTGGTACTGTATAACCTAGAGTAGAAAACATCCTAGCATAAAGTATCGCCATGCTGACCTTGACCTTGAAGTGTGACCTTGAAAACTGAAATTTTCTTCTTTGCGCTATATATTTATTGTCCAAGCTGTATCTCGTTGTCTCTATTTTTATGTGTGTTTTATGTGCACGCCAGACAAAGAATGTCTTTATGTTTTAAAGACAATAAATGTTTTGATATGATTGATTGATTGATTGATTGGGTTACCTGGGTTCCGTAACCCCCATTCCCTCCCGCCAAAAGGGAGGGAGAGAGAGAGAGAGAGGGGGGGGGGAGAGAGAGAGAGAGAAAACAATGAACAATTGTTTAATGACCAGGCCATCTGACCATGTAATGAGAGAGGGGGTAACAATGAGAAATCTTCACAATAGTGGACATGTTAAGGGTTTTTTGACTTCAAGTCATGATGCAAAGGTCCCCTTTGGTATATAAGCTCCCCAAGGCCATAGGAAAAGAAATATCCAAAGACACAAGCTGTATCTTAAAATCCAAGATGGCCGCCATCGGCCATATTTGAAAACATGTCTGACCCATAGCTCAGAAACTTTTTGTCGTGGAAACCATTATGATACATGTTTTCTACTTAATTTGATGTCACTGAACTCATTTCTGGCATCAATTTTGCCTTTAGTATATGCTTGAACGATAAATTAAAAAATAGTATTTTGAAAGTTGCAATTTAGAAGCATTTTGACCTCATTACTCTGCCATTTCACGAATGGCTTAAGCAGTTGTGTGCCGCGCAGCCCCAAGATTACTGGTTCAAGTCCATGGAGCTGGATCTTCTCATTCTTCAGTTTGTAAAGTCATGTCGCACAACTGACTTCTCGCTCTACATGGAGACCCTTGATTCTCTGATGCCATGGGTTTTCGCGCTGGATCATACTCACTACGCTCGGAACTTGCCCATCCATCTCCGTGACATGGCAACGCTGGAAGAACGACATCCTGCTCTGTATGTGGAGTTCCAACGTGGTCACTTCATGGGACAGAAGTCAAGGCGAGCATTCTCGAATATTCCACGTGACCAGATGCATGAGCAGCTAATCGATTGGCTCAAGAATCATGCTGGCGTCATCGAGAACCTGGATGACCCACGCACAGTTCGCTGTGAACAGGTTGTTCGCCCAGAGATGGCTCGCCTAGTCAGAGAATTTGAGGGTACAAAGGAGTCAGATGAACGGATGCACCATGAGCAATACCCCAAGTTCCAATCCAACTTCAAGTCTGACGTAAATGCGTTAGTGGATGCATTTGAACAGCTGGGAAACCCCTTCTTAGAAGACAGTGGTGAGCTGCTTGACTTGGACCAGTCAATCTTCATGCCTCCAGATGTGGTAGACAATGTAAGAAAAGTGAAGGAAATCGGATTGCAGCTATACACAGCATTTCTCAACAAGCGAGTCAGTTCTCAGGAAGAGGCTTTCACTGCTCCAGTACACAAAACTAATCTAAAGTTGTTCAAGGCTTCTCTCTCTGAACCACGCCGAAAGTCGGATGTCTCTGTCATCAAGGACCAACAAGCCAAAATTACCCACATTTTGTTGGCTGCGAATTCTGGACGCATCATCAACGACTATGTATTCTCCCACGAAAGTTCCACCTTCCCTCCCTCGCTTACTCGAAAGGGAATCATGCACCATGGAGACAAGAGTGAGATCCTGGACTGCATTGTCCCTACGGATCTTGACAATCACAGACCAGTGACGACTGCTGTTGTGCTAGATGGTGCTGTGCTCATTCAAATGCTTCGTCCTCGAAGTACTGTGACCATCAGTGACTATTTCAGAGACGAGTTTGTGCCATACATCCTCTCCTGGTATGAAAGAAATGACCGAATTGACATTGTCTGGGATGTTTACTCCAAGACGAGCTTGAAATCAGGAACTCGGAAGCAAAGAGGCAGTGGAGCGCGGAGGCGAGTCACTTTCTCAACCAAAATTCCTGGCAATTGGGCTGCCTTCCTTCGTGTAGACCTGAACAAGCAGGAGTTGTTTGTGGAGATGACCAAGAATCTGAAGCTCATAACTCTTCCACAGGGCAAGCAGCTCTTCACCACAATTCTTGGTGATTGTGCAAGCTCATCAGCAGATGCTGATGTTGGTGCAGTGGCCCCCTGCACACACGAGGAAGCTGACACAAGGATTTTTCTGCATGTGGCTGCAGCTGCCTCCGCTGGTCATCGTCGAGTGGTTGTTCATTGTAGTGCTGGGTGTCTCAACATTTGTTGCACTTGGACAGAAGATTGATGAACTCTGGATTGCGTTTGGAAGGCGACGTCGATACTGTTACATTCCAGTACATGTCATTGCACGCGAACTTGGACCATCTAAAGCAATGGCACTGCCAGCGTTTCATGCATTAACTGGATGTGATACGACCTCCGCATTTTTTGGCAAAGGCAAGAAGACAGCATGGTCAGTGTGACAGTCTCCCCCGGAACTCACTTTGCCCCTACAGCTGCTCTCCTGCCCTAACCCCAGCGTAGAGATGGTCAGAACTCACACAACCATGCTTGAGAGATTCGTCATACAGCTCTATGGTGTCCATGAAGACATCACAAGCGTGGATGCCGCCAGACTCTACCTCTTTCTACACAAAGGAAGAGACTTGGAGCACATACCCCCAAGCAGTGATGCTCTGCATCAACACTTCCTCAGAGTAGCCTATCAGAGTGGACACGTGTGGGGAAATACGCTCAACAAAGCTCCAGCCCCAGTCTCTCCAACGGAATGGGGATGGCAACAAGAATCTCCCGACTCAGCGCCAACCCCAGTCTACACCACAATTCCCATCATTTCGAGGAACTTACCAGAGCTTGTCAGTTGCCAGTGTAAGAGAGACTGTAAGGCTCCTTGCAGGTGCTGTATGCATGGGCAGCCCTGTATGATTCTCTGTACATGTATGTGCTCCCACAATGGCAACAGGAGTGAGGTACAGACAGATGGATAATCCGATTAGCTCCAAAAAGAATAAAGGGATACCATGAATGTGTTTAATGCACTTCAATGTTAATAGACACTGTCACCTGAAGTTACATTTCACAAGAAAGATTTGCATTGACTAAACTTTGTGCGTTCATTCCTGCCTCTAACTCGTGTATTCATACATTGTACGAACATTTCAACTGTGGGTATCAATTTTCAAACATTTGACCTTTTAAAAACATCCCAAATGCAAAATTGATACCAGAAATGAGTTCAGTGACCTCCAAATACCTAGAAAACATGTATTGCATAAGTTTCCATGACAAAACGTTTTTGGACTATGTGTCGACCACGTTATCCAATATGGCCGACGGTGGCCATCTTGGATTTTGAGCTACAGCTTGTGTCTTTGGATATTTCTTTTCCTATAGCCCTGGGGAGCTTCTATGCCAAAGAGGACCTTTGCATCATGACTTGAAGTCAAAGCCTATGTTTGTGCACTTAACAAGCCTACTACAATGCAAATATATAAACAGAGAGAGAGAGAGAGAGAGAGAGAGAGAGAGAGAGAGAGAGTGTGTGTGTGTGTGTGTGTGTACGTGCGTGCGTAAGCGCGCGCGCGCGCGCGCGCGCGCGCGTGTGTGTGTGTGTGTGTGTGTGTGTGTGTGTGTGCGTGTGCGTGTGCGTGCGTGCGTGTGAAAAACTTTAACATAGAATGTTCTCAGAAAGTACAGATGATAGCCCCACCAAACTTTGCACAATAATATAACTTTACATTATGTCGGCAGTGACTGTTTTTATTTAAAAGTCACTAGATCAAACAAATTGGATGCAAATCAATTTTAAATATTTGATTCGGAGCTATGAAACGGTAGGCTATATTAATATAAAATTGCCGTGCAGAATGCCTCAGTAGCACTTTGCATAGAGCGTTTGTCTCTTACGCGAAAGATCCGAGTTCGAGTCTGGGCATCGGCACTATTTTTTGTTCTTTATTTTTTTTTATTCATTAATGAACAAATTCTGTTAGAAAATGAGTGAATGAAAGGAAAAGTATTATACTTAGCTTCAAGTGCTTCTTGTCATCTCTCTCTTCTCTCTCTCTCTCTCTCTCTCTCTCTCTCTCTCTCTCTCTCTCTCTCTCTCTCTCTCTCTCTCTCTCTCTCTCTCTCTCTCTCTCTCTCTCTCTCTCTCTCTCTCTCTCTCTCTCACACACACACACGCTTTATGATCTGCGCAGATAAGCGAGGCTTGGTGTAATTATTTATGAAGATATCTTGCTTAATATTTTGTGTTATGGATTTTCGGCTAGTTTAATGGACAAAATAAAATGAGTGTTGTAAACGTCTATTCTTCTTCTTCTGCGTTCGTAGGCCATATGGACATTGTGGGAAAGGTACGTATGTGTCGGGTTTTCAGTCTTCACTGGTCTCCCCGCTGCGCACAGCCGACACATTCCGATTTCGGAGGAGCTCAAAGGAAACAAATATTATTCAGACGATTTTTGTTTTTAAAAGTCAGAAACTAATTTTGCGAAAGACCCCCCGCTATCCCCATGGGGAGAGACTTGTGGAGGGGCAGGGTCGTCCAGCTCTCCGTATGGAAGCACGAGGCATCCACCCACTGCTCCCGTAAACGTCTATAAATGTCTAGGAGTTATTTTATCAACCAGGGCCTGTATTCACATTGAGATAGCGTGACACTTATCATCATGATATCTTAGAAGTCCTTCTAAACTCCTATTAAATCCTGCTACCTTAGAAGGAATTATAAGACATCATGATGATAAGTCTCATGCTATCTCAATGTGAATACAGGCCCAGATTAACTTTTTTCTTCTTCTCATACACCAAATGACAACGCCAGTCGTGTAAGAAAAAAAAGAGTAATTAGGCTGATATTTTCAAAAAAACAAATTAGTTATTAAAATTGATTGGTGAAAGATTTCAAAAGGGGTTTTTTTCTCAAAAATTTCCATGCACAATTACAACCTATGTTAAGCTGGACTAATTACGAGGTATCATTGCTAATCATGACATCATATAAAAAAAATCCACTTGTACTTTTGAAGCGATTATTAAATGTGAGTGTTAGGACTCCCAACGTCACAGTCTGCATCGAGTTGGATTGATTTCCTTTGCACGTAAATTCATATTCAAGATCAGATCAATATTAGCTCAAATGTATCAAAATGTCAGAACATAGGCTAGCTACCACAGTAGGCTACTACTACTATCACTGTAGTCTACTACGGTGGTGTAGATTGGCACAGAGGTAACGCGTTCGCCTCCTGCAAGATAAACCCGAGTTCGAACCTGGGTACAGGGGAGTTTTCCTCTCACTCTCTCCTAGGCCTTACGGTCTGAACGGGAGTCTTTCAGATGAGACGATAAACTGAGGTCCCGTGTGACCATGCACTTAGCATACGTTAAACCCAGTGGCAACGACAAAATTGTCATTTGGTCAAAATTTGCCCCACCTTCCTTTCCAGTCTTACAAAATTCGCGTGCAAATTTTAAAAAAAAAGAGGTGGTGCGCCTCTGGCTGCGACGCGCTCTTCAGGTGGGAGCAACCCGAATTTCAGAGACGCATCTGTGACTATAAAGTACAACATAACAAATACTGAAAGCATACATAATAATACTTTTCCTGCATCGTCAACATTGAAATAGACCCACATGGTCCACTTCTATCTGTTTTATATGGCTTTCAAGAAGTATGGGAGAATTGAGGAGTCAAAAATCAACAGTTGTTCTTGCACCTTTCTGTTCAAGACTAATTAATGGATTTTAAGGGGCACCCTGACGGATGAGTTATTGTAAGAAACACGTCGAGATTACCAGGAAAACACCCTTTACAGAGATCGCAACACTCATTTTGCTCTGGTTTCCTTTAAATCAAACCGTCAAATCGACGATTCCTCCTTGGCGGAGGTGCTGGGAGTCAAATTATTTCACCCAAAGAGAAGGCGTGTGGCGTCTCTTTTCTAATGGTCGCCGAGAAGGAAGCATCCAGACGAGTGACCAATGGATTGCCAGAAACATTCAGGTGGGTCAGACCTTCAAGGTTTACCATTACCATGGAAGACAGCTCTGACAACGAGTTGTAGCTCAGATCCAAACCCTCAGTTGTGACATCCCTTCAAGAGTCACATTGTGCAGATCACAGGACGAGGCGTTTAGAAACTGTAGCAGCTTCAGTTGCTTTACCTCACGGCTGTTGGACACCGCTGAGGTCCAGATACCGCCAGTGCCAATAATCGGGTGGATCCCACAATAGCGAGTCCCGAAACAGCGCATCCCAAAACAGCGACGACAAAACCGCGAATGCCCCAAATCAGCGAATCCCAAAACAGCGAGTCCCAAAACAGCGTGAGTGACAAAATAGCGAGGATACCATAACAGAGACAGTCGAAAGAGCGAGTCCCAAAACAGCGAGTTCTCCAGAAAATATAAATTGTCATATGTTTCAATATTTGTTACTTTATTTCAAGTTATTAAAAAGACAAACACGCTCAAATGTTAAAAAAAATATCCTCACGGTGACCAAAGTCGGATATAAACTCACACGTGAAAAAAGTAAATAATCGCTATTTCTGGATTCGCTATCCACGCTCAAATAATAAAAAATCACTCACGATTACCTAAGTAAACTCATAGTGAAAAAAAATCGCTGTTTCGGGACTCGCTGAAATAGCACTCGCTATTTCGTCCCTTTCGATGGTATGTCCCACTCGCTATTTTGGGACTCGCTGTTTTGGAACTCGCTGTTTTGGGACACTCGCTGTTGTGTTCTCGCTGTTTCGGGATTCGCTATTATGACCCTCGCTCATACGTCGCATAACCCCAATAATCATCAAGATGAAGAGGCAGAGAATGGCAAGAACAAGCAAACCCTTCACAGATGCAGTTGAAGTAAGGTTGATGCCAATGCAAATCACAATAGGTTTCATCGTCCCTGTAGGGGCAATGAGGCACATGATCACACACCAGGTCAGGATGAAGACACTGACCAGTGTGCAGACACCTGTAGAACCCAGGACAGGTGAAGTTTCCAGGTGGAATGTTCTCATCCTCGCCTTGGGGGCAGTCTGACTCCAGGTTGTTCAGCAAATAGGTGGGGATGTGGAGACCATTGCTGCATTTAAAATATTCTGTGTGGTTATGTTCTCCTTCAACAACCCGTGACATCCCAAACCCATCCAAGTGCACAGAGGGGAAAGTAAGGGGGTACCGGTATCGCTGTTTCACATAACGCTGTCTGGGTTCATCACAATCATCAAAGTATTGGACATCATCATTCGGAACACAGCCTAACTCTTTACAATATTTACCTTCACTACACGTTTTGCAGTATTTCTCATCACTGCCATCTAGACAATGTGGAACACCGTTGCAGGAGAGTTTAACAGAACTGATAAATAGATGATGGAAATTTTGCCATTTTTTACAACTTAGAACATCTAATTCGTGTTCTTCTGCCACAGACCGAGAGGATGGACACCCCTTTTCATCGCTCCTATGCTGACAGTCCTGCACTCCGTCACAGACCAGGGAGTAGTGCACAGGGGGGCCATACCTACAGTGGAACAGGGTGAAGTCATTGGGGGACCAGGAAGAGGACAGCACGTGACCCTTCCATGCACACTGATGGAACACCTGCACTAGAGACTCATCTTCACAGCGCTTGGTTTTAATCTTGTCATAGTCGAACATTTCATGATATCCTATCCTGCTATCCATCTTCTTCCACGAGCCTCCTGCCTCTGGCAGATGAACTCTGCTAGTTCTAGACATT
>CM065710.1:14518372-14537151 GCA_017654935.2 Phymorhynchus buccinoides
TTCGTCCGTGCGTGCGTCTGTGTGTGCGTGCCAGTATAGGCCTCCGGTCATCTGACTGTGCGGAATTATAGCGACGACTCTTGCATAATTCAGACATTTATCATCGTTTCTGATAGGCAAAAACTGCCAATACGCTATTAGCGACACATAAATATACAAGGCATGGAAGGCTTATTGATAAGCAAGAACTCGGCAAATTCAGAAATCTATCGCTCCAGTAGTTTGGTGACATTTTCGCTTTTCGAAGGAAGCCTCGCTTCTGTTATAGCGATGCCTCTTGCATAATTCAGACCCCCCCCAAAAAAAAAAAAAAAAAAAAAGAAGGACCTCGCACTACGAAAAGGGACATTAAGTGTCAAAATGACAACTCTGAGAAAATGGTACAGTTAGAAACTTCAGACAGTTCCCTTTCAAACGATATATAAGAACCATTCTTGTAACTGTTGTCGTTTTAGAGTGATGAGCATTTAAAAGTTGATAGGGTGACTGTCAGCCATTGTGAGAAATCACAGTGTATAGTTTAGCCTAGCTGAACGCAAATGAATCAACCTACTCGTTTTAAAACACTTTGCGGAGTATTTATAGACCATAACAAGGATTGTCCTTTACAAACATGAAGTATGATAATGTAAGAGAGCACGAAAATACACATAACTCAAAATTAATAAAATTTAAAAAATAAGATTTTTGACTTTGCAAGCATGTTGTGAGAAACTAGCCCAGCAACTTAATGTCCCTTTGTGATGCTCGAGCCATTTACCGTCCTTTCTGATAGGACAATGTTGCCAATGCGCAATTAGCGATACATATACACAAGGTATAACATTTCTAGAACTCATTATAGTTGTTTTGTGTGTACTTGTATTGACAACTAGAGCGTTAAGACGCTAGACCACCAGCCGCGCGTCAGTATTTTCGGGTCCTGAGGCTTCTCTCTCCGGCAACTCCGCCAAGGAGGACTCGCCGTTTTGACGGCTTGGTTTTTAGCTAGGAAACCACAGCAAAGTGAGTGTTCCGATCCTTGAAAAGGCTGTCTTTCTGGTGATCTCGACGTGCTTCTTGCAAAACCGGCTTGATTTCTAGGAAACCACAGCAAAGTGAGTGTTCCGATCCTTGAAAAGGCTGACTTTCTGGTGATCTCGACGTGCTTCTTGCAAAACCTCATCCGTCAGTGCGCCCCTTTAAGTTCATTGTTGTTGTTGTTATTGTTGTTGTTGTTGTTGTTGTTGCTGTTTTGGGGCCCAGAAATGAAACCAGAAACCAGAGCGAAGTGGGTGTTGCGATCTTTGTAACCGGGTGCTTCCCTGGGGACCTCAACGCGCCCCTCATTTTGTGTAATGGATAGCCCTGCAATCGACAGCCACTCGATTGGACTTTTACGCAAAATCAATGGCTGTTGTCATTGGCATTAGCTTGTAGAAAAGGACAATAGTAAGTGAGAGCTGTACTATATATGATGTTCTACAGCATTGGAATATCATGGTACAGCTTAGTCTTTCGTAGAAGACTATGACTCTCGAACGAGGGGGCCCTTGCACCGGCTCTGGTGCTGTAGCCAAAGGGATTGGTTGGCCTTTGGGGACCTTCCCCAACGCCAACTCTCGTCCTCAAATCTGTTGACTCTCTTTGACTCTGCCTTTTCTCTTCCTTTTGCTTTCTGCCGTCTACTTCTTTCTGTCTTAATTATTTGTTATTCTCCTGCTTTTTTCTATAAAATTCTTCCACATTTTTCTTTTTTACAATTTATGACATGCCAGGTTTTTTTGATTTTTTTTGTTTATTGTTCACTGGCTTCCAGACGTGAGATCTTGCGCACTTGAATGGGCACCTGGTGTCCATTTTGCAGTGCAAAGTTGCCCATATGTCCTTTTTATGTATCTTAGCTTACTAATAATATCAAAGACTGTACAGTATCTTTGCTAATATGTGCTTGTTATCTTTTTTTAACTTAAAAAACAAAAACTGGATTCGATAAATAAAACGGAATGGCTCGACGTTTCCAGCACTGTCTGGAATTATGTGTTATAGGGTACAATGATGGAGGTGTCATGTTATGCATTGCGCTATATTTTTTTTCTGTTTTCAGGTTTTTGTAAGTTGTTAAGATTCCTTGATGTGTGTTTTGTTATACGTGGTCGAACTTTAAGCGGTGACAGTCCTGAGATAACCATAGCTGTTGACGGGACTATAACAGAACAAACTAACCTTTCGCCGTGAGAGTGGGGATGTTGCGTTCAAAGGGGTATAAAGGAGTATGAACATATGTGTGTGTGCGTATCTGTGTGTGCGTGTGTGCGTGCGCGCGCGCGTGCACCGCGTGTGTGTGTGTGTGTGTGTGTGTGTGTGTGTGTGTGTGTGTGTGTGTGTGTGTGTGTGTGTGTGTGTGTGTGTGTGTGTGCGTGTGTGCGTGCGTGCGTGCGTGTGTGCGTGCGCGTGCCGTATGTGTGTGTGTGTGTGTGTGTGTGTGTGTGTGTGTGTGGTGTGTGTGTGTGTGTATTTGACAAAACTGTCTCTGTCCCCATTTTGATGCTTGCATAAAGCATGATCACTGATACGCTAGCAATCCCTCCTCTCTCTCTCCCCCCCCCCCCCCCCCCCCCCCCCAGCTCTCTCGCTCTCGCTCTCTCATCTCTCTCTCTCTCTCTCTCTCTCTGCGATGCCTTCTATACTCCCCCTTCCGCTCCAAGTTCCAGCCCCCAGTTTCCTTGTGACACTGTGACGACAGATAGCCACGTGTCCGTGCGTGCATTATAATAAATTATACAGCTTATAACGATGTTTCCGTATGTGCATTATTATAATATAGAGCTGCATCAGCCACAACAGTGCGCCATTCTGAGGAGGACCTTGGTGTGGTGTGGTCGTTGGAAAGAGGGCAGACAAGGGAAAGGAACTTGTTCGTCTGTATCAAAGAGGTAGACCTGTCATCAACAAATAGTGAAGATAATTTGTTCGTCTTTAGCAAAGAGGTAGACCTGCGGTCAACAGTCAGTAAATATATCTAGCTTTTGTTTCTTTCTTTTTTTAAAAGAATGATATTTGAGGTAGACCTGTCGTCAACAAACAGTGAAGATAATGTGTTCGTCTGTATCAAAGAGGTAGACCTGTCATCAACAAACAGTGAAGATAATTTGTTCATCTGTATCAAAGAGGTAAACCCGGATCTGAGCCCCCTCCCCTCCCCCTTTCCCCTCCTCCTCTTTCCTCCCTCCCCCCCCCCTTCCCCATGTCCTCACCTTTCCGTTGTCTCAACAGAGTCAACTCCATACCCCCTGTCCGGGCCTCCCCCCCCCCCCCCCCCCAATCAAGCCCACCCCCCCTCCTCGCCCCCTCCATTCAATCCCGCATTGAGTTGATCATCCGGGCAGCAAGTCCTTCACACAAGTCCTCCTGAATAGTTGGACCCCCCCCCCCCCCCCCCCCCCCCCCCTAACGTCGTAAGCGTCCATAGGCCAGTTGAAATCTCCGTTCAAATTCCAGTCTGAGTTTTTAAGATAGCCTCCACTGTGTGTGGTGTACTGTTCCCACTAACGATAACTCTATCAGCCCGGTTCGCCGTAACTCTTAAGTAGTCAATCTTACCCTTTTAGAATCTTTGCTGTCATCAACAGACGATGGACGAAAATGTGTTCGTCTTGATCGTCATCAAGAGACAATTGAAGACGCTTCTTCAACTTCACCAGGAGGTAAGCCCGTCCGCCATCTCCATCCTCACACATGTCTCCTTATTATGAGCCTGTCTCCGGTCGGTGGACGTTAACTCATTCTGCTCCGCGCTCAACAAAATTGTAGGGCGAATCCCCCCTTTACTTCCCCTATCAATCTAAAAATAACTAGTATTGAAGTCCCCCCCGTGGGGATACCGGGGTGTCTTTTGTACAAATAGTTCCCCCACCTTCTGGAAGTTCTGTGCTTGTAACTTCCTCTGATTCTGTCATTCTCTTTGACTCTGCCTTTTCCCTTTGCTTACTCTCATCTGCTATCTTTCTATCTCACCGGTCCATTCTCCTGCCTTTTTTCTTCTATTAATTCTTACAAAGATTTCTTCAGCCGAAGTCGGACATGCAGGGCCTAACTATTTCTTAGTTAGGCGCATAACGGCAGCATGACGCATCTACGCTCATATGACAGGAAGCTGTCTGAGCGAACGAAGATGAAGAAGAAGAAGTATTGAAGAAATTCAGCTTTTTCTGGCTGTTTGCGTCCGAATTATCGATAGCTAAACTCGAATAGCGTGATTTAACCCTTTCACCGCCAGCCATTTTTCAGCAAATAGTTTCCATTAATCTTACCTGGGTAGAGAAAAAAAATCATCTGCAATATTGGAAATCCGTCTGTGACATGTATAAAGTAAGGCCTATCCTTACCTCCCAAAATTATGAAAATAGGGGTTTGGGTTAACAGACCCTGGTTTGATGCCTTTGTGGTGCTAAAATGCGACATTGGCGGTGAAAGGGTTAACCCCTTCAGGACTTCACTGCCTTAGGTAAACTCCATTACTGGCCTGGGGCTGCCTGGGAAAAAAAAAGTTATAGCAAATAAGAAGCACAACAAAACTCAACCTGTCAATGATTCAGTTTTGACAACATTACTGGTTGATCCGAGTTTATTTTTCGCTTTGAGATCGTGGTTAATTGTATTAAAATCAGAATCATCAGTCTCCTTATTACTATCACTGTTAATGAAAACGTATGGGTGTATTTTCTGAGGCTTGTCTGGGGCCGATTTTGTGTTTGGACATTTTAAACATTACAAATTAAGATAGAAGTGCCAAACATAAGTAAAAACGAAAGCTGGAACAGTGATGAAGAGATGTAACTCGAAAAAAACGTGGCTTGGATTGAAAAAACCCCCACATGGATTTAGACTTTAGACAAGCGCGAAATCGCAATAGTTTGTGGCACGCGGTCTATTTTTACCACTCCAATCATGAGTCACCTCCCCTGGCTTTTCAATAATTTTAATCTGTAAACCAGAATGTTATCTCTGCACCATTTCGTAACTTTTTATATCTTTTGGAAAACATTTAAAACTATGTATCCTACTTATACTCATCGAAAGAAGCACCGTCTGTTGTAGTGTCTGTATTACGTATGTTTATTATTTTGTACGCTTTTAAAATACATCATTTTAAAGAGCGGCCTCAATTAATTTTGAAGTGTAGCCTCGATTTGAAGTGCGACAATTTTTTCAAAATGTGCGACAATTTTGGACCGACCGACCGACCGACAGACAGACAGACCGACCGACCGACCGACAAAGTGAGTTATAGGTTTGTGGCTTGAGCCACAAACAAAAATCGCTGTTCCGAGAATACTCGTAAGTAGGCCCTGACTGGCGTTCTCCTGTTCGAGCATACTCGCAATTCATCCGGAATGACTTAACATCGTTTGCAACCATTTCATCGTCAATAGCACCTCTCTCTTAAAACCCGCAGGCTGGGGTGGGGGGTGGGGGGGTGGGGGTGCAGCCTGAAGAGGAAATGAGCAGAGCACTAAGGGTTAAGCAAAGTGTCTTTTTTTTTTAAACCTGTCGTAAAGAGAACGATGAAGGAAGAATACATGAAGAAAAATTAAAAAAGAGTTTATTGATTCGAAAACAAAAGTCTGCGTGAGAACCAAAGATGTCAACTAAACATGTTGTGAAAAGTTAAGCAATAAGAGTCATAGAGAAACTGTCAAAAATTATACAAGCCCTAAGCGCTTACAATAATAAACAAATAAAAGAATAACCCAAACATCCACCCACCCAAAACAAATCAGTAGAAAATAATATGAGAATGTCAAAACTACTTGTTATGGAGAACTACTTTCTGTCAAAAGCAAACGTGAACAGTTTGTGTTCTCCTCTTAATATTGAACATTGTATATTTGTTGTTGTTGTTTATTTTCTTAAATATACTAATATGATTTTGTCTTTTTTTTTTAAATGTATACAAATGTAATCAGTTTTTCAAACTAGCTTAGCATAGCATAACATTTAAAGCAGTATCATGCATTAATGATCACCAAAGAGAAGGTGTGTGTTTTTTCTTACAAGACAACAACAATGACAATATCCTAACAGCGACATCAATAATAGTGATTAAATCTAAGATTCAAATTGCAATGAACTTAAGAAAATGTCAAGAACACATGACACACGTAGAACCACAAAGGAGATGAAGGAAAACACACACACACACACACACAACACACACACACACACACACACACACACACACACACACACACACACACACAAACACACGCATATGCATCACACAGGACATTGAATACAGGAGAGAGTTATCGATCAAACTTGATATAAAAGCAAAGTGTAGCATTTAGCTTAGTACATTATATACAATACTAGCTCATTGTGGTGGTGCCATAGCCGATGAGGTTTAACCGAGGCGTGGTTACTGCTACACATATCTGTATTATTAAAAAAATCGGGACTTTACTGGTTTAGCACTGCCTCCGGGCATTGCCTCCAGTATTGTTCCCACCATCTTTGTATTTACAAATGCCGCACATGGCCGAAAGGCCGAAGAGGGCGTAAAACCCTATTTTCACTCATAGCCTAGTAAATTGTGTGAGGTCACACAGAATCAAGCAGACAAACATATGATTTTGTCTTGCTTGCAAGTCGCCATATCAGAGTCTAATAATAATAATAATGGGAATTTATATAGCGCTCTTTCTCACATGAGCTCAGTGCGCTTTACATTGATAACAAGAACATTAAAGGCAAACAAATAATTAATCATCATAAAGTAAAATAAGCACGATGCTTGCACGCAACGTTCTCTTACTTCCTAACTCTCTCACACACACACACACACACACACACACACACACACACACACACACACACACACACACACACACACACATGCATGGGCACACACACACTCACACACAATTAATTATACAAGAGTAAAATAGTTACAATATGAACATTCTAAGAAGAAACATAGAGACCACATTCACATTCTCAATCAATGAATACAATACTGCAACTTAAAATAAAATCATACTGCCATCGACATACCAATTACATGACTAATTATAATAGACACATTTTGCAAAATCAAAAATACCCTTCTACCTCATTTACAAGCATTTAAAGTTTACAAGACGTAGTCATTCTACATACAAAATACGAATTATAAAATAATTGTAAATATATCTTTTACAAGATTTCTGCAATGTGTAATATGAGGTGCCACGTTATAAACTTCAAGCTTATTAATACCCTTATTTTTGTTTGTTTGATTTGGTTTATATGTGTTGTTGGTCAATACAGATGATCTAAACCAACAAAAAAGAGAGCAAAATTAAAGCATTTGCCTAATTGAAGATTCTAAGCAGGTTTAGTACGCCATACGATCTTTTAACACACAAAAACCAATACAAACACACATTTGTTTCCTGATAACAGAATCCAGAAAAGGTATTGTATTATCATGTCTTTCATTTCATGTATTTGACCGGAACTGATTTAATAATAGAACATGAACGTTGAAATTGTTACAGATGCTTCGTTCTCATCTCACGTTTTTCATTCTTTTATCATTCTTATGTTTTGCTATTTCACTCATTATGCTACTCACTTTTCATCACTTAATTTACATTACATTTTTCTTTTATCATTCTTATGTTTTGCTATTCACTCATTATGCTACTCACTTTTCATCACTTAATTTACATTACATTTTTCTTTTATCATTCTTATGTTTTGCTATTCACTCATTATGCTACTCACTTTTCATCACTTAATTTACATTACATTTTTCTTTTATCATTCTTATGTTTTCCTATTCACTCATTATGCTACTCACTTTTCATCACTTAATTTACATTACATTTTTCTTTTATCATTCTTATGTTTTGCTATTCACTCATTATGCTACTCACTTTTCATCACTTAATTTACATTACATTTTTCTTTTATCATTCTTATGTTTTCCTATTCACTCATTATGCTACTCACTTTTCATCACTTAATTTACATTACATTTTTATTCAATCTGTTCTTTTTTCTGTTTTGTGCATTAAGATAGATACGTTGTCCTTTTTTCAGCTTGATACGGATTTATATAAGTCTACTTGTTTTCCTATCCCATATTTACTGTTATCTGTGACATTGGATATCACAACAATGCGTAAAAGCCAGAACATGAACGTCGATACAAAACCTATGTTTAAAGGTGGACTCGGACGGATGAGTTTTTGCAAGAAACACGTCGAGATCACCAGAAAGACAGCCTTTTCAAGGATCGGAACACTCACTTTGCTCTGGTTTCTTAGAAATTAAACCATCAAAACGGCGATTCTTCCTTGGTGGAGATGCCGGAGAGAGTAGCCATTTTGGATGGGGTGGGTGGAGGTCACTCATTGTGGTTGAAGCGTTTTCTTTTTTTGTAGTGCAGTAAAATAAAAAGGAGCTATTTCTTTTCTTGTGAGCGAAACTCCTTTAGATAAACTGTATACAATTTTTTAAAAAGGCTTGTATTGCGAAAATTCGTGCAAACGATTTGGTCTAAACACAGGCGGCCATTCAAAAAGAGACGGCAAACGACTTCTCTTTGGGTCAAATAATTTGACTTCCAGCACCTCCGAAAGGAGGAATCGCCTTTTCGACGGCTTGATTTATGGGAAACCAGAGCAAAGTGAGTGTTGCGACCTCTGTAAAGGGTGTTTTCCTGCTGATCTTGACGTGTTTCTTGCAAAAACTCATCCGTCAGGGTGCCCCTTTAATGATCCTGTATTTCATCAGAAAGTAGTATCAGGTGCCAAACGTATCAAATCAGGCACAAACACAGGTCCATACGTTATCAGTGGCGAAATGGTGAACATCTAGTAGTACTGGTTTCCAGTTTGGTTTAAACCACTGTATTCATTCAAATACCAATACAAGGAATTCAACAATGATGCGGTTGGGGGGGGGGGGGGGGGGGGGGGGGCAACATAACAAACAACAACCAATGCTCATGACGTACCCCTACACCATACATAATCAGAAGGTGGACAGTCTTCTCACCAAAGAAGAAAAACAATACCGCATTGACGTCAAAATAATGCATAATCCATGCAAGACAAACAAACAAAAAGAAAACAAGTGCAACGTCGGGCGGCTGCAAAGTCCCCTCGCAGCATCGCCGAGCTACTCCGAAATCGGAATGTGTCGGCTGTACACATACATCAAAACGCATCAAAACAGCACGTAACTACATAAAAACGCATAAAAACAGCACGTAACAGAATAGTTTATTTTATATATAGCCTTGGGGTTCGGACCCGTGATTTGACCGCGCGCGATCATGCGCACACGCGCGCACAGAAAATTCATGACAACTGTGTTATAGACCATTCATTAAGAAATGTTGTGAATAAAAAAACTGCATTAAAATACATGCAAAACTTCGCGAGATATTAGCGATTATGTGTTTCGGGGTTTGAACCACGTAACTGGCGCGACCTTGACCTTAATGTAAAACGAAATACATCAGTGGATAGCGTGCATCTTGGCAAACTAGTATACCAAATTTGATGATGATAGACTGAATAGTTTTTGAGAAAAACGGACGAATAGCCGGACGGACGGACGGACGGACGGACCAGACAAAAACAATAGCTCCCCGAACCTTCGGCTCGGGGACCAACAACGATTAAGATATAGACATGAAAAGCAGCTTTCCAGTTTCATTATCATGTATATCCTACACAAAAGACACATTAAAAAACAATACAATGTTCCTTTCTTAATGGGAGAAATGTACATTCCCAAACACAACAGTGCAGATATAAATAAGCCAGTGAAGTGCAGAGTACCCCTTTAAACAGCTAAATATATTTTTTGTTTTAAACCACAAATACAATGTTCCTTTCTTAATGGGAGAAATGTACATTCCCAAACACAACAGTGCAGATATAAATAAGCCAGTGAAGTGCAGAGGAGCACTTTAAACAGCTAAATATCTTTTAACAAACATTTTATCATAAAATAAACTAATACTTTTTACAAATACTCAACTTATTTTTCAAACTGTTTTCAAAATTTTCTATAAAATGAACATTTTGTACTCCTACTTTTAAAAAAATTCAAAATCTTTATAAATTAAAAAACATCTGTACACTTTTTCTCCGGTATCTGCATAATGTCAAATGGCCCTTTGGCCCAGAAGGCGTTAAATCTCTATTTTTCTCTCTCTCTCTCGCAGAGGAGCCCACTGACCTGTCTGGTGAAAAAAAGAGTATGACCACACATGAGACCCAACACCACGAAAGGGACATTAAGTCTAATGGGCTAGTTTTCACAACAGGCTTGCAAAAGTCAAAAATATCATTTTTGGTCATTTTTGAGTCATAGGTATTTGTGTATTTTCTCTAACATCTTATCTTTAATATTTATAAAGGATAATCTTTAATTGGCGTCTCTAAGTGGTCTTATAAGTGCTTTGGAACGAGTAGGTTCATGCATTTTCTTCAGCTAGACTAGAGTTTAGACTGTGTTTTGGGTTAACAGACACTGCTTGCTATTTAGGGTATCACTCCTTTCTTTTTACTTTTTGTCAGTTGTAACTCATGTATTATTGTTGGTGGTGATGATATAGTTGTTACTGTTGTTCGTGCAGATCGTATCCTAACAGCATCATGAAGAGCAGCCTCCACCTCCCCCTCACCTTTGCCTGGCTGTGTCTGTGGGTGCTCTGCCCTTGCTCACAGTTGTCGCCCTTGGGATACGCCTCAGCAGGTGGCGCCTCCTGCCCCAATGTGACTCATACCCTGGAAGGGCCCACTGGCTATATCCACTGGTCGAACAATTCAGAGACGTCCCCCACTGGCTATGACCACTGGACGAACAATTCAGAGACGTCCTCCACTGGCTATGACCACTGGACGAACAATTCAGAGACGTCCCCCACTGGCTATGACCACTGGACGAACAATTCAGAGACGTCCTCCACTGGCTATGTCCACTGGACGAACAATTCAGATACGTCCAACTGCCTGGTGAATCAGAACCTGGGAGCCTGACTGTGTGCCCCTGTCCCACGGCGTCTTTGTGTACGTGCAGCACATGGACTTGACACAGAACGCTAGGGTGACACTCGTCCGTTTGATTTCGCCAGACAATGGAGATGATGAGGAAGAGATTAACGAAAGGCGTGAAGATAACGATGATTCAGCAGAATATCACTATGGTTCTGGATGCAATAGCGTCCAAGAGGAAGTGGTTCATGAATGGCGTGAAAGTGACCATGAACTGCTTGGAGTGGACCGTTCTCGCATGATGTCTTTTGAAGGCGGCATGAGGCTGCGTGTTGTTGCACCACCACTCGTGGGGTTTTCCTTTAACATCACCTTTGCTGTCTACAACAAGAGCAGTCTGCCTAAGGCATTGCCACGGAAGAAGTATAGTTGGACACAACCATTTCTGTTTTTCAATTGTTCCCAAACCAGGCCGATCCCTGCAGCCATGGCCTGTGACGGAGTGATACACTGTGCTGGCCAGGAAGATGAAGAAGGCTGTGACTACACACTGCAGGGCTGTGACAAAGGATGGGTACCCTACCACCACAACTGTATTACACTGCTTTACAAATATATATATGAATGGGGCATTGTTGGCCACCGAGACATTTGCAACATAAATGCTATTCTCCCTGATGAAGAAGGCTTTGGACTTGTTGCAGACATGCTCTATAAGGCTGGACTGTTCACTGCCTTTATAGACCTACACAGAGTCACAACGATGTTTAAAGAGAATGGCGATCTGTACCGATTTATTTGGCAATGGGGAGGCAGGGGTGGTCCAATAGATTATCGAACAACAGAAGTCCTGAAAGTAAAGTCTGGGCCAAATCATGGCTGTGCTGTGCTAGCTCTGTTTCCTTCTGTTCACTACAAGCCAGTTGGTTGTGATGATTATAAAGGATGGCCGATGGCAACTGTCTGCATGAAACCCAGAATGTCCAGAGCTGTAGCAGAGCGTAGTTTGGGTGTTCATCTTCCAGAGGCAGGAAGTACCTGGAAGATGAATGGTTGGAACGGACGCATCGTGGACAAGATTAAAACCAAGCGCTGTGCAGACGGGTCTGTGGTGCAGGTGTTCCATCAGTGTGCATGGAACGGTCACGTGCTGTCCTCTTCCTGGTCCCTCAATGACTTCACCCTGTTCCACTGTAGGTATGGCCCCCCTGTGCACTACACCCTGGTCTGTGACGGAGTGCAGGACTGCCAGCATGGGAGCGATGAAAAGGGGTGCCCGCCCTATGAGCTTGTGAGGAAAATATCAAATTATTATTCTTATGTGTGTAAAAATTTGCAAAGTTTTCAGTATTTACGTAATTCTTCAAGACATTACACCTGCAACGGTGTTCCACACTGCATAGATGGGACTGATGAGAAAGACTGTACTCTGTGTCATAATGGTCAAGTTTGTAAAGGGTTAGGCTGTGTTCCAAATGATAATGTCCAATACTTCGATAATTGTGATGGACCCGGTCAGCTTTATGTAATACAACCATACTCCCTTACTTTCCCCTTTGTGCGCTTAGATGGCTTTGGCATGTCGCATATTTTCGAAGGAAAGCATAACGACACAGGATATTTTAAATGCAGCGATGGACTCCACATCCCCACCTATCTGCTGAACAACCTGGAGTCAGACTGCCCCCAAGGTGAGGATGAGAACATTCCACCTGGAAACTTCACCTGTCCTGGGTTCTACAGGTGTCTGCACACTGGTCAGTGTCTTCATCCTGACCTGGTCTGTGATACAGTGCCTCACTGCCCCTACAGGGACGATGAAACCTATTGTAACTTGCATGATGATCATCTTGACAGCTGCACCTTTGAAGGTTATGCTTTGTCTTGTCTTTTTCCTTACTCTGTTATTTGGTTTGTGTACTTACGGTATCTGGACCTCAGTGGTATCCAACAGCCAGATATCCATGAGCTAAAAGTATTGCCATTGTTACAGTTTCTAAACGTGTCGTCCTGTGATCTGAACAATGTGACTCTTGAAGGAATGTCACATCTGAGGGTTTTGGATCTGAGTTACAACTCGTTGTCAGAGCTGTCTTCCATGGTAATGGTAAATCTTAGAGGTCTGACCCACCTGAATGTTTCTGGCAATCCATTGGTCACTCGTCTGGATGCTTCCTTCTCGACTTTCATCACACAGGCTGGGCTGGTCAGCCTTGAGCACCTCGCAATGGCCGACGGCCATCTCCATGAAATCCAGGGTAGCAGCTTCAGCTCTCTGCCTTCCTTGGTCAGTCTGGACATCAGAAGAAACAGTCTGGACAGTTACGATTCAGACATATTTCAAAGGCTGCGTTCTCTACATGTGCTGTATACAGATGACCCCAGCCTGTGCTGCTCCTATTTCCACAGCAGTCTTGCGGAATGTCACACACCAGTGGATGAACTGTCCTCCTGCGATGATCTGCTCAGACTTGACACGTTCAGAGTTTTCCTATGGAGTTTTTCTTTGCTGACTATTCTGGGAAACTGCGCTGTCCTCATGTACAGACTGTTTGCCAAAGAAGTGAAGAAAACCACTTCGTTCCACGTGCTGGTGTGTCACCTGTGCGTGGCTGATCTGTTGATGGGGGTGTACATGGTGATCATCGGTACAGCGGACGCCCATTTCAGAGGTCATTACGTGGCCCATGAAACCCAGTGGAGACAAAGCAGAGCATGCCATGCTGCGGGATTCCTGGCCTTCGTTTCCAGCGAAGTGTCAGCTTTCATGATCTGCCTCATCACTCTAGATCGATTCTTAAAGCTGGTCTTCCCCTTCAGACCCAATCTACACCTGAGTGGTGCCACATTCCTGAAGGTGGGTTTTCTGGCCTGGGGTCTGGGAGTCCTGCTGGCGGCGGGGCCTTTCATGGGACAGCTGCAGTTCTACGGAGAAAGCAGCCTGTGTCTGCCTCTGCCCATCACCCTCCACCAATTTACGGGAAAGTCCTATGCTTTTTTTATTTTCATTGTCCTTAACTTTCTGCTCTTTATATTCATAGGCCTGGGGCAGATGGCCATCATTTACTCGCTGCGTAAGACGAAGGCGGCGGTGAAAACCAGTCGGCAGGAGAAAGACAGCGCTGTGGCCCGGCGCCTGTTCCTGGTGGTGTTCACCGACTTCTGCTGCTGGTTCCCTGTGGGGCTGATAGGCCTGCTGGCCTCCTGCGGCCTCCCCATCCCTGGAGAGGTCACCGTGTGGGTGGCCGTATTTATTCTGCCCGTGAACTCTGCCTTGAATCCCTTTCTCTACACACTCAACGTTGTGAGGGAGAAATGGAGGGCGAGGACGATGGATCGGAAGCTGAAACGGATCTTGGCCAACTTCAATGAGGAATTTCTAAAGCTGTCTCCAGACAAGGTGGACAAAATTGTCGCCAGTTACATCCGTTCCAACAGAGGGGCGAGACTTGAGACGACTTCTGAGTTATTTGGCAATAGGATGGGTGTGGTAAATGAAGAATTTCTAAGGCTGTCACAAGACAAGGTAGACCACATGGTAGCCACATATATCCGTTGCAACAGAGAGGCGAACCTGAATAATACTTCAGAGTTACTGAACAATAGGATGCAAATGGAAAGTGAAGCAGACCCAAAACCTATAGAAGATGGATGTCAAAACTGATAGAGACCCAATGGTCATGCAGGTGCTTTTAGCAGCACTTTACTCCAACCCCCTCCTGGCTGACTGTCTCTAGAGTCTCCTTACTCTATATCTATTGTATAATATTTGTTGCATTGGTTGTCCCTACAGTTTCCTTACTCTGTTGTATTACAATCATTGCACCGGTTGCCCCTAGAGTTTCCTTACTCTATTGCATTTCAATTATTACCCTGGCTGTTCATACAGTTTCCTTACTCTATTGCATTTCAATTATTACCCTGGCTGTTCATACAGTTTCCTTACTCTATTGCATTTCAATTATTACCCTGGCTGTTCATACATTTTCCTTACTCTATTGCATTTCAATTATTACCCTAGCTGTTCATACAGTTTCCTTACTCTATTGTACTACAATTATTACATAAGTGCTTCAGGGTCGAAGCAGTTGATTGAATAATGGGGATGCTCGTCTCTGAAGACCATCTGTTGCCCAGCTTTCCGTAGAGTTTCTTTGTGTTGGACTGGTATTTGCCTCAAATTTGTGCTTTTTTTTAATGTGATGTATACTATGGCGCTCCTCCAGAATGTTATTCTAGTTTGGGCGCATTTTAAGTGCATTACATGAATTGCACGTGCATAAAGCTTTGGTGGTGGTGGTGATGATGGTGCATTTACTGACTTTGAAAACTACATAGACAGTGATCTTGCTTGTATTATAAAGCGTAGCTTTGGTGCATTTTTTCACTAGAGCTTTGTTTGTTTTGGGGTGCTTTTAATTCGTGACATGTGTTTGAAAGTTGATCAGGACTGGTTGTAGCATCATGTACTGACTTTGGGCTGAAGGTTTTGAGCAACTTATGCTGGTTTGGGCGAGCATGTTGTGGTTTGGGTTGAACTCTGTGCTGGTTTGGGGACAAAAACACCGTTTCAGATCTTTTTTTAAATGAAGTGTGCACGTGAGGTGCTTTGGTGAATTTTTTGTGGTCTTGTAAATTAATATGCTGGTTTGGGTGATTTTTCTTCCTGGGTTTGGTGGAATGTGAACTGGATTCAGTTAATGTTGTGCTGTTTTGGGTGTAAATTGTGCTGATTTTGATCAGATGCATGCGGGTTTGGGCGAAATGTAAGCTGAATTTAGTGTCAGTTGTTCTGGTTTCTAATTTACAGTATATTAGTTTTTTTGTGTCAGTATCAAAAAAACAAATTGTGCATAACTTACTAATGTTAACGTGTATTAAGATACTTTTCGCGGTGAATGAAACATGAAAGCAAATTTTTTACATAACTATATTGTTATCTTCGGGTTTCAGTATTAATACGAACAGTTTGACAATTGTGTTACATATTGCTTTTTGGTCTTAATGTATGTGATGAAAGTATTTTATTATGCGTACCACTGCCCAATGTTGGCATGGGATGGAGGGTCGTTTCGTATGCTTTCTTTATCCGAAATGATTGTGCCCTTGAGTACATATGAAAACTGAAGGTTAGTTTGTTAAACACTTATTATAAGAGTGTTATCCTTCACATTTCGGTACCATATTTACAGTTAGCAGTTAAATACGAGCCAATAATTCCCAAAAAGAGTTTGAGGGAAGACGAGATCTTCAACAAAACCAAATTATTATGTTGATTAAAGAAATTTGGACTTAACATATGTGTTCTCTCTAATACTCAAACTATGAAGTGGAAATCTAAAGAAGATGGGACATCAAACAAAACACAACTGAAGGGAAATCTAAACGATTATCTGCCTGTTTAACGTTTTAAAAACTTTTTTTATAGGAAAAGACAACCATTTTCTCTGGGATATATTTTTAGAACAGACAAAACTGTTAGTAGTTGTCGAGTTTCCAATAGCATAGCCATAACAGCATCTTTTCGTGGTATGAGTAAATCTTTATAATTCAAACTGGGATTAGGCATGCCAGATTAGGCTAAACCGCAATTGCCTGTTGGGAGTTTAGTCGAATTTCTACTATATGTTCCCCGCGTGACTGTCTAACTCACCCTCACGGCCACAGAAACAGTAGAATTTATTGCTGGTGAGTTTCAAATACATAGCCCTTAACAGTAGAATTATTTGCTGGTGAGTTTCAACTGAGCACAGCCATAACCAGTAGAATTAACACACTGACGTCCCATTTGATCGTCGTTACGCCTGTGCAGTCTACATCCGTAATGTAAGCCACATCCGTGAAATTGTCCCTATTTCATTCGAAATGAGCAAAATGCTTGCCCATATGAACAATGTTATATACATTGTTTACTCCATCACACAGATGTTGATTAAGATTGATCATGGTATCACACTTTTTTTCTTGTATGGCACCCATATCCTGCCCCCCACTCGACCAGATGCTAAAGTGGGGCTATGTCTGAGCCACATGTTGAATCAAACGTTTTATCAAACATTCAAAGTATGAAAAAATAATCGTAACTCATCTAAAGATGAATTTCTCATGTCTTGAAACCAATTCTGGATCCAGTGTTGCTAAGAACCAAATATATTTTCATTCATTACTGCTTTCTCAATGCAAGTTATAACTGCAATTTCACGAACTGGGAAACCTTTGCCTCATTAATTAACTGGCAATTTACGGATTGGGCAGTAACATATTAAAGCAGGCAGTTGTTTTATCTAGTTTGTTTTTTATATCATGACGTTTCTAGAGTTACAGCGCGTCATCCACGTGCAGGTTCGCGTTCTAAAATCTTGATGTGTCTATAATCAGGCCGTCTCATACCAATGTGCAGTGTGGGTTTAATATTCTTGTTATTTATATAATTGGACAAGTGTTTATCTCACGTGCAATTAGTGTTAAATATCTGATGTTTATATAATATGCCGGTCAGCTCAGGTAGTGTGGGGTTTCTTTGAATATCTTGATGTTTCTAGATAGGCTTGCATCCACGCGCAATTCGTTGGTGTTTTAAATTTGCATGTTTTATAATTAGACTCGTCATCCACGTGCAGGATTAATATCTTGATGTTCTATAATTAGACAGTCATCTCACGTGCAATGTTAGTGTTTTAATATATTGAGGTTCTATGATTAGGCTGGTCATCTTACGTGCCAATGTAGTGTTTTAATATCTTGAGTTCTTCTAATTAGACCAGGTCATCTCAGTGCAATGCTTAATATCTGGATGTTTTAATCAGGTTGGTCATCTCACGTGCAGTGTTGTGTGTTTAAATATCTTGACGTTGTATAAATTAATTAAAAAAAACAATATCGTCATGGTTACTGATGAACCGTAATACACAGGCTTGGTTGTGTGTGCTGTGTGTGTGTGTGTGTGTGTGTGTGTGTGTGCTGTGTGTGTGGTGTGTATGTGTGTTGTGTGTGTGTGTGTGGTGTGTGTGTGCTGGTGTTATGTGTGTGTGTTGTTGTGTGTGTGTTGGTTTAGCACAACTTATTCAAATACATACAAATACAAACAATGAGCAGGAATGAGGGTGACAAACAAGCTAAATGCTTCAGCGCACCCTCTTCATAAGAATACATTAACAAATGGCAGGACGGAAATAAATTTTAACCAAACAGACAAATACATCACACACATTTGATAAATGCGTTTTAACTCTTTATTATACTAAAGGACAACGGTGATTAAAATGAAACTGAAAACATGCAAAAATACGTGATGCTGTAAGCATACATAACAGAGAGAGAAGAGAGAGAGATAGAGAGAGAAGATGAGAGACGAGAGAGAGAGAGAGAGAGAGCAGAGAGAGAGATAGAGGGAGGGAGGGGAGAGAGATGAGAGAGAGAGAGAGAGAGAGAAACAAGGAAAAAAAGGGGGGGGATCCAAAAATTTAAAGACAAAATATAAGACATGAGAGACGTGAATAAATGTGTAAAAATTAGAAAAGGACAAATTTATGAAACCTGTCAGCACATAATTAAGCACTATTAGCAAACATTTGTATTAACAGTAATACATAATAGAAATTAGATCAATTACCATATGGCGTGTAGTTGTGTGTGTGTGTGTGTGTGTGTGTGTGTGTTGTGTGTGTTTGGTGTGTGTTGTGGTGTGATGTGTGTGTTATGTGTGTGTGTAGGGGTGTATTGTGCTGTGGTGCTATGTTACTGCTGTGTCGTGTGTGTGTGTGTTGTGTGTGTGTGTGTATCGTGTGGGGGTGGTGGTAG
>CM065710.1:14537651-14550151 GCA_017654935.2 Phymorhynchus buccinoides
AATTGATGTAGAATAAATTAGGAGTGGTTATCACCACAGGACGCAAATGGTGATTTTAACAATAAGAAAGAAGAAGAAGAAAGAAAAAATATGTTTAAAACGACACTAGAAAGAAAAAGAAGAAGAAGAAGGGAAGAAGAAGAAGGAGAGGAGAAGAAGAAGAAAGAAGAAGAAGAAGAAGAAGAAGAAGAAGAATAAGAAGAGAAGAAGAAGAAGAAATAATGTAGAATAAATTAGGAATGGTTATCACCACAAGCACGCAAATGGTGATTTTAACAATATGAAAGAAGAAGAAGAAAGAAAGAATATGTTTAAAACGACACTAGAACGAAAAAGAAGAAGAAGAAGAGGCGAAGGAGGAGGAGGAGGAGGAGGAGAAAAAGAAGAAGAATAAGAAGAAGAAGAAAGAAGAAGAAGAGAAGAAGAAGAAGAAATTGATGTAGAATAAATTAGGAGTGGTTATCACCACAGGACGCAAATGGTGATTTTAACAAAAGAAAGAAGAAGAAGAAAGAAAGAAAAAATATGTTTAAAACGACACTAGAACCGAAGAAGAAGAATAAGAGAGAAAGAGAACGGCGAAGGAGGAGGAGAAGAAGAAGAATCAAAAAAAAAAAGAAGAAGAAGAAGAAGAAGAAGAAGAAGAAAGAAGAAGAAGAAGAAGAAAAACAAGAAGAAAAAGAACAAGAACAAGAACAAGAACAACAACAACAACAACACACAACAACAACAACAACAACACAACAACAAAACAACAACAACAACAACAACCGCAAGAAGTTCCAGGGAGGCGCGTGCTTTCGCTTACATTGGCCCTGTGATCTGGAACAGCCTACCTTCCCCTTGTCTGTCCGTCATGCACAAACTATGTCCTCTTTCAAGTCAAAACTCATCTCTTCTGTCATATCCCTAGATATCCTTGATTACCGTAATTTGCTTGTGTGTTGGGCGGTGGGCCTTTTCACAGGTATACAGGATGATTGCTTTGGTTTTTTTGCAGTGTGTGTTACGTGCGTGCGTGCGTGCGTGCGTGTGTATTGTGTGTGTGTGTGTGTGTGTGTGTGTGTGTGTTGTGTGTGTGTGTGTGTGTGTGTGTGTGTGTGTGTGTGTGTGTGTGTGTGTGTGTGTTTGCATTTTTGCTTAACGTTTTTCTTTCTTTTTTATAGTTGTTTTTAACAATACATAATGTACACACATACACATCAACAGTGTCTTACATTAATTAATGTATTGTTTTTGTTGTTGTTGCAATAATGAAATGAGGGAATGAAAGAAAAAAGGGAGAGGGGGGGGGGGGGGGCGGACAAACAACAACCAACGTATCTGACAGGGACAAAATAGACACACATAAACAAAATGAAGGACAAGCACGTGACAAACAAAAACTAAAAATACAAATAAGAACAATAAGACAATAAAAACAAAAGCATCATCATTCTCAACAACAAAAATGTGCCAAGTTCGCCTTTATGACCCCCCACCCACAGAGTACACATCAACAATGGTGGAGAGGACAACATACAAACAAATCAACATCTATCCAAGAGTGGCATAGCCTTCTAACCTTTAAAGGGGCACCCTGACGGATGAGTGTTTGTAAGAAACACGTCGAGATAACCAGGAAAACACCCTTTACAGAGATTGCAACACTCACTTTGCTCTGGTTTCCTAGAACTCAAACCGTCAAAAAAATTAATCGGCGATTCCTCCTTGGCGGAGGTGCTGGAAGTCAAATTCTTTCACCCAAAGAGAAGGCGTGTGTCGTCTCTTTTCTAATGGCGGCCAAATCGTGTGCACGAAATTTTCGCAATACAAGCCTTTTTATTATTTTATTTTTTAATATACAGTTTATCTAAAGGAGTTTCGCTCACAACAAAGGAAATGGCTCCAATTATATATTTTTTTACTGCACTACAAAAAAAGGAAACGTTTCAACCACAATGAGTGTCCTCCACCCACCCCATCCAAAATAGCTACTCTCTCCGGCATCTCCGCCAAGGAGGAATCGCTATTTTGACGGTTTAATTTCTAGGAAACCAGAGCAAAGCGAGTGTTCCGATCCTTGAAAAGGCTCTCTTTCTGGTGATCTCGACGTGCTTCTTGCAAAAACTCATCCGTCAGGGTCCACCTTTAATAATGAGATGCTACTTATTAGAAGCTACGCCCCGCGTTCCCCGGCACGGGTCTTTAGAATAGCATTTGCCAGAGTAGCATTTCGAAATGTCTCCCGCTGCATTCATTCCCCGGTGATGTTGATCACGAATGTTCATGGTTTATCGGGGTCTCTGACCCCGATGGGGTTTTTTTTCAAACTACAATCGTTTGTTTTATGCCATCGGCCCCGGGTCTTCAGAATAGCGGTCACCTGCATAGCACTTCAGAATGTCTCCCACTGCAGTCCTCCAGTGATAGCTGATCGCAGTCATTATTTAGCCTTCTTGTTGCTGGCTCTCGTGCATCTCCACACAAAATGTGAAGTAATTCCTTGCAGTCGTTTTCAATATACAGCCCGTTTTCAGATCACACCCTCAAGGTCAAATGTCAAGCCATAGGAAAGCCCCTATCTTGACTAATTGATCCGCGTTTCCCCAAGAGATGCCTCCACTGCATCTTTTACAAATTATTATCTGGAATAATATAGAAACGGGGGCACATAGAGACGAGGACATAATATAGAGACGGGGACATAATGTAGAGACGAGGACACAGTCATAGAGACGGGGACACATAGAGATGGAGGTGCAATACTATGCATAGCCCGTCATTTCCTCTTGGCAGGCTATCAGCAAAGTGTGACTGTACTCTCAACACTATCGCTGGTTGCAGCAAGTCGCAAGTGACAGGAAACTGAAACCCGTACAGTATCCATTGTATTGTTCGCCTTGGCTTAAGGCTGTGTCAAGCCAATCGTGTTGGGAGACGAATTCCATTACATCTTTGAATGCCAAGCCTTCCAAGAACCAAGGAAACTATATTTGCCAAACTTTGGCCAGAAAAGACCAAATATTATTAAGTTCCATTCTCTATTCCAAACAACAAATAAAAAAAATCCTCATTCGCTTAATTAGTTTCATTAAGATAATTGTAAAAGATTTCTAAGACCTTTCTTTATTTTTTTAGGCTTTAATCCCTTCCAATTTGGTAAGTTTAAATGGTATTTTAAAACACAAATATTGTGTCCATGCAGTGTTCTTTTTTTTCTGTAGTTCCATCCCATCACTATGTTTAAATTTGATGTATGCATATATAGCTTTTTATGTGTGTGTATGTGAGAGAGTATACTAGATTGTGTAAGGTTGGTTTGTGAGGCACTATATACCGCTATGTTTCTCTCTGCTGGTTATGTGTGTAATGTTTCATTTGGAAGTAGTTACATGTATTATGTAACAATTTCATGTACCCCCTGGGGGGGTTGGAAATAAACTTACTTTGACTTTGACTTTGACTACAAGTGATTGTGGTGTTGTAGCCTATGTTACATATAGCACGCGGTTAACTTCCGTCATATGGACAAGTCTTTGACGTCACTTCTGCTCATGGAGCTTTGTATTCACATGGATAAGGTACTCTACGTGGAGATTCATAGTCTCCCTTGTCTCTGCTGTTTTCTTATCTTGGAGTTATCCTATCTTTTCACTGAGCGTGCGACGCGCATCACCCTTGAGAGCCTCATGAATATGCATTAGCCTAACCGAGGACCAAAACATGTAGTAGAGTGCTGTGACTCTCTCTCTCTCTCTCTCTCTCTCTCTCTCTCTCTCTCTCTCTCTCTCTCTCTCTCTCTCTCTCTCTCTCTCTCTCTCTCTCTCTCTCTCTCTCTCTCTCTCTCTCTCTCTCTCGCTCTCTCTCTCTCTCGCTCTCTCTCTCTCTCTCTCTCTCTCTCTCTCTCTCTCTCTCTCTCTCTCTCTCTCTCTCTCTCTCTCTCTCTCTCTCTCTCTCTCTCTCTCTCTCTCTCTCTCTCTCTCTCTCTCTCTCTCTCTCTCTGTCGCTTCTTTCCCGTGTGTGTCCATGTTACTGTGTGCTGTGGTGCTGAGCCATTGAAGCAGAGTACACTCTTTAGCAGACGACACAATCACAATCACTTGGCTAAAAGACTCCAGGGATCATTCCAACAGCTAAAGTGCTCGAACACTATGATACAAATCCACCAGCTAGGGACGAGAGCATTATGTGTACGCGTGGCCGTTATTGGTTGCCCCGCCCAGTGAGCCGCCACGCGTACACATAATGCTCTCATCCTTAGCTGGTGCATTTGTATCATAATGTTCCAGCGCTTTAGCTGTTGGGATTATCCCTGGAGTCTTTTAGCCAGGGTACGACAACGACAACAAATCCAAATCCAAATCCAAATCATCTTTATTATATAAAAGAGAAATTGCAAAACAACAACAACAACATTGTATGTAAACTATTTGCTTTTATTCTACTTCTCGTTTAGTTTGTTTCTGACTTTGGTTCTGAAGGACCACCTGTAACTAATAGCTTAAAGCATGTACTTTATATATAGTCTGCCGATAGGACCACCTGTAACTAACAGCTTAAAGCATGTACTTTACATATAGTCTGCCGATAGGACCACCTGTAACTAACAGCTTAAAGCATGTACTTTATATAGTCTGCCGATAGGACCACCTGTAACTAACAGCTTAAAGCATGTACTATATATAGTCTGCCGATAGGACCACCTGTAACTAACAGCCTAAAGCATGTACTTTATATATAGTCTGCCGATAGGACCACCTGTAACTAATAGCCTAAAGCATGTACTTTATATATAGTCTGCCGATAGGACCACCTGTAACTAACAGCCTAAAGCATGTACTATATATAGTCTGCCGATAGGACCACCTGTAACTAACAGCCTAAAGCATGTACTATATACATAGTCTGCCGATAGGACCACCTGTAACTAACAGCCTAAAGCATGTATTATATATAGTCTGCCGATAGGACCACCTGTAACTAACAGCCTAAAGCATGTACTTATATATATAGTCTGCCGATAGGACCACCTGTAACTAACAGCCTAAAGCATGTACTTTATATATAGTCTGCCGATAGGACCACCTGTAACTAACAGCCTATAGCATGTACTTTATATATAGTCTGCCGATAGGACCACCTGTAACTAACAGCTTAAAGCATGTACTATATATATAGTCTGCCGATAGGACCACCTGTAACTAACAGCCTAAAGCATGTACTTTATATATAGTCTGCCGATAGGACCACCTGTAACGAACAGCTTAAAGCATGTACTTCATATATAGTCTGTCGATAGGACCACCTGTAACTAATAGCCTAAAGCATGTACTATATATAGTCTGCCGATAGGACCACCTGTAACTAACAGCTTAAAGCATGTACTATATATATAGTCTGCCGATAGGACCACCTGTAACTAACAGCTTAAAGCATGTACTTTATATATAGTCTGCCGATAGGACCACCTGTAACTAACAGCTTAAAGCATGTACTTTATATATAGTCTGCCGATAGGACCACCTGTAACTAACAGCCTAAGGCATGTACTTTATATATAGTCTGCCGATAGGACCACCTGTAAATAACAGCCTAAAGCATGTACTGTATATATAGTCTGCCGATAGGACCACCTGTAAATAACAGCCTAAAGCATGTACTTTATATATAGTCTGCCGATAGGACCACCTGTAAATAACAGCCTAAAGCATGTACTTTATATATAGTCTGCCGATAGGACCACCTGTAACTAACAGCCTAAAGCATGTACTTTATATATAGTCTGCCGATAGGACCACCTGTAACTAACAGCCTAAAGCATGTATTATATATAGTCTGCCGATAGGACCACCTGTAACTAACAGCCTAAAGCATGTACTATATATATAGTCTGCAGATAGGACCACCTGTAAATAACAGCCTAAAGCATGTACTTTATATATAGTCTGCCGATAGGACCACCTGTAACTAACAGCCTAAAGCATGTACTTTATATATAGTCTGCCGATAGGACCACCTGTAACTAACAGCCTAAAGCATGTACTTTATATATAGTCTGCCGATAGGACCACCTGTAACTAACAGCTTAAAGCATGTACTATATATATAGTCTGCCGATAGGACCACCTGTAACTAACAGCCTAAAGCATGTACTTTATATATAGTCTGCCGATAGGACCACCTGTAACTAACAGCTTAAAGCATGTACTTTATATATAGTCTGCCGATAGGACCACCTGTAACTAATAGCCTAAAGCATGTACTTTATATATAGTCTGCCGATAGGACCACCTGTATCTAACAGCTTAATGCATGTACTATATATATTGTCTGCCGATAGGACCACCTGTAACTAACAGCTTAAAGCATGTACTATATATATAGTCTGCCGATAGGACCACCTGTAACTAACAGCCTAAAGCATGTACTTTATATATAGTCTGCCGATAGGACCACCTGTAACTAACAGCTTAAAGCATGTACTTTATATATAGTCTGCCGATAGGACCACCTGTATCTAACAGCCTAAAGCATGTACTTTATATATAGTCTGCCGATAGGACCACCTGTAACTAACAGCCTAAAGCATGTACTTTATACATAGTCTGCCGATAGGACCACCTGTAACTAACAGCCTAAAGCATGTACTATATATATAGTCTGCCGATAGGACCACCTGTAACTAACAGCTTAAAGCATGTACTTTATATATAGTCTGCCGATAGGACCACCTGTAACTAACAGCCTAAAGCATGTACTTTATATATAGTCTGCCGATAGGACCACCTGTAAATAACAGCCTAAAGCATGTACTTTATATATAGTCTGCCGATAGGACCACCTGTAACTAATAGCCTAAAGCATGTACTTTATATATAGTCTGCCGATAGGACCACCTGTAACTAACAGCCTAAAGCATGTACTTTATATATAGTCTGCCGATAGGACCACCTGTAACTAATAGCCTAAAGCATGTACTATATATATAGTCTGCCGATAGGACCACCTGTAGCTAACAGCCTAAAGCATGTACTTTATATATAGTCTGCCGATTGGACCACCTGTAACTAACAGCCTAAAGCATGTACTTTATATATAGTCTGCTGATAGGACCACCTGTAACTAACAGCCTAAAGCATGTACTTTATATATAGTCTGCCGATAGGACCACCTGTAACTAACAGCCTAAAGCATGTACTTTATACATAGTCTGCCGATAGGACCACCTGTAACTAATAGCAAGGTCGCCGGCACGCGGCAAATGCCCTATTACCATCCGGTACTCACCCGCCTGTACAGCAGTCTCATCTTCTGGACTTCGTCCGGTGTCATCTCACGCTGGTACCACCTCCCATCCAACATGTCACGCAGCACGTTCTGACACCCTCGTGACGACGACGAAGGGCTTAACTCCGCTTCGCGTGACGTAGCTGATGACGTCAACGGATGTGACGTGTTAGATGACGCCGCCGCCGGATAAAACATGGCCGCTAGACCCAGCTTCGGAACGACTGCACGCTTTTGCAACAGCACGTAACCAAGCACCGTGACTAGGATGAGGAGAGTCAAGGCAAAGTTGAGCAAGAGGGAACGAGACAAGATGGCAGCCATGCTTCAAGTGTGTTCGTTTCCAACTACTCATGCCTTATCTCCCTTTTCTGTTTGTCAATTCGTCCTGGATTCTGAAACAGCGCGCAAGTGATTTTTTAAAAATTATATATATTCTTTCTCTTCCAAAAGAACAACTCAAATGTTCGAGTGAATCAGTACACCATAAACTAGGTCAGACAGAAACCCCGGACATCTTTGTATCAAACATTAACACTAAACGTTCATTGGAAATGTCAATCTTAAAAGTTCACTTTAACCACCCCAATTATCTCATGAAATAAAGAACATTTCAGTGAAATTTGCCCATGAGACGAATGCTAAACATTAACACTCGTCTCATGGGCAAAATGTGACTGAAAGTTTCTTCATTTCATGAGATAATTGGCATGGGCTTCTTACCCGCCCATGTTTTGTTTGTTACCCCGTCTTCCGCTTTACTTCTTAAATGTGAGCGGATCTGCACAATGATCCCTTACGGTTTATAGCCGGCGACAGACTATGTGACTGCCTCATGTGACTCGATCAGGTCGTGACGTTTCACCTCATTTGCATACCATCCTTCTCGACCAGTCTGACTCAGTCGGGCCCAGTCAGGTGACAAGGCCGAATAGGGCGGGTTCTAAATTTCACTGATCGAGTCTGATCGAGTCAGATGGCTTGTGACCTCTTCTGTGCGGGAAACAAAATTTGATCTACGTCACGACCTGATCGAGTCATATGAGGCAGTCGCATAGTCTGTCGCCGGCTTATCACCTGGAAATGTAAAGCTTTACATCCTCCCGCTCTTAAAAAGACCATATGGGACATTACTTATTTATAAAGTTGTGGTCTTATCACCTATAAGCTTCGTTGCAATAAATGGAAGAACGTTCGCCACGGTTTCCAAGCTCCCTAAGCAGCTAGAGAGGTGGAGACACACTGAGCTGAAGCAACCTTCATCAAGGGAATAGAGCGTCACACTGGGCGCGCGCGAGACCACAGCTGTGTGCCGTAGATAGTTGGCCTACTTGTTTTTCGTTAGCATACCGTTGTTCCCACATACCGCTAGTCCCACAGTCCCACTTTTTGCATCCATGAACCTAGTCCCATAATCATACCGCTGTGTCTCTGTGTCTGTCAAACAAAGATAAACGCATGCACCCGCGCGCGCGCGCACACATACATGCTCACACACATACAAGCCCAGTGTATATATATATATATATATATTCTCAAAGACGAAACAGCTGTCTTTGCATAGGCATTGTCTATCTCCCCCATTGGGAGAAAAAGTAAATCAGCACATTATTTTCTTTTATTCTTTTCCGAACACAGAATAAATTGTAAAGTTAAAATTAAAGTTATTCAGTTTCTTTCTTAGGTTCACAAACTTAAATATTGGACACAAAAAAAGTTTTATTCAAGCAAACTATATATATAAGAGGAAAGTTTAATGGTGTGGTTGTTTTTTCTTCTTCAATTCTTGTACGTTTATATATATATATATATATATATATATCAGTAGTTAGCCCTCCCTATTAGGTTTTGAAATTAAAATTTCAGAACATTATTATTTTGTTCATTTTATATAAGATTTTCATAAGATTTTTACTATTTCTGGTTTAACTTTGTGCTGGTTTGCTTTTATTATGGATTTTCGATTTGATGCAAAGAGGACACCATTCTCTTGTAGAATGTCTTTTTTGCTCGGGTTGGCATCCACTGGACAGTCAAATTGCAGGCCGATCATGCAAACAAATGAGACCTTCTCTTAGGTCGAAACAGCTGTCTTTGCATAAGGCACTGTCCCTCCCCCATTGGGAGAAAAAGTAAATCAGCACAATTTATATAATTTTATTTTATTTTATTTTTTTAAAATATTTTTTGAACACGGAACATTACTCAAAGTTAACGTTAACTGGTTTTGTTTCTGAGGTTCACAAATAAAGACATTGAACACAGAAAAGCTTTATCAAAGCAAACTATATATAGTTTGCTTTGATAAAGCTTTTCTGTGTCCAATGTCTTTATTTGTGAACCTCAGAAACAAATGCACTAACTTTTCAGTCCTTCAGAGTAGGGGTACGGAGCTAGCTGGCTATTCACTGAGATTTTTCTTTCATACTATATATATATATATATATATATATATATATATATGAACATACACTTTAAAATTCAGGTAACTATGATAGTCGAATATACTAGCCAAAGTAAATAAAGTGTATGTTTATGGTGTGTTGTATTGAATCAAGATTTTCCAAGGGCAAATTTTAGAGCATATCCTAAATAGCTCAGTATCATGGGGATTTAATTCACAACAAATTTTATACTCAAAATTCAGCAGAATTATTATGGCAGTCTGCTACTATTCCCTCGCTCCTCCCCCCCCCCCCCCCCTTTTTTTCTCACTCTTTCAACTTTGTCTTCTCTTCCCTTCCCTTCTCTCCCCACTTCTCTGTCACTCTGTTTTCCTGTGTTTCTTTGTTTTTCTTTCTTTCTCTAATTTTATAACCCTCTTGTTTTTCCACTTAAAGGGTATGAATATACATTTACTTAGGAGAATAATATGTATGTATGTATGTATGTATGTATGTATGTATGTATGTATGTATGCACATATGCAGGTATGTAAGTATGTATGTATGCTGATTGTCCTTTGCCTTTCTGACATGGTTTTATAAAGTGTTTTTCAGAATCCTGATGAAGCCTATAAAATAAAAAAGGCGAAAGCTTGAAGAGAAGAAAAAAAGGAGTGGACTGCTGGTGTGCGTGATAGTTATGTTCATTTGTAATTCGTCCGAGAGACCCTAAATCCACAGCACCCTCTTATCTTTTGTGCGGCGCATGACAATTGTAAGGGATTATCTTTTTACATATATATATATATATATATATATATATATATATATATATATATATATATATATATATATCCTCTTATCTTTTGTGCGGCGCATGACAATTGTAAGGGATTATTTTTTACATATATATATATATATATATATATATATATATATATATATATATATATATATATATATATACCTGAACGAGAGGTCTTAACCTCGAAACAATATTGTAGTTTCCTGGATGAGTTTCGCCATTTGTTAGGTTTATATATATCTGTCTATTCTCCTGCCTTTTTCTTTTTCACGAGACACTTTCACAAACATTTCCTACTAGCCGAAGTCGGACTTGCACGCACGCACGCACGCACACGCACGCACGCACACGCACACGCACACACACACACACACACACACACACACACACATTCCAATACATACACAGTTGTGTTTAACTTAGCAGTTTATCATGGGCCTTTAATCTCGTGAACCTTGCGAACTTTCTGAAAAATCCATAGATATAGATCTATTCAACTACTCAATACACCTGCAAAAGTTCGATTGACTTGTAAAGCGATTCAGCTTCACCCCCCCCCCCCCCCCTCCCTCCCACAGAGAGAGAGTACAATTCGTACTCTCTCTCTCTCTCTCTCTCTCTCTCTCTCTCTCTCTCTCTCTCTCTCTCTCTCTCTCTCTCTCTCTCTCTCTCTCTCTCTCTCTCCCTCTCTCTCTCTCTCTCTCTCTCTCTCTCTCTCTCTCTCCCCCCCTCTCTCTCTCTCTCTCTCTCTCTCTCTCTCTCTCTCTCTCTCTCTCTCTCTCTCCTCTCTCTCTCTCTCTCTCTCTCTCTCTCTCTCTCTCTCTCTCTCTCTCTCTCTCTCTCCGTCTCCCCCCCCCTCTCTCTCTCCCTCTCTTTCTTTGTCTCTTGCGATCTGGTCGCTTTGTCTTGTTTTGCCCGTCTCTCTCTCTCTCTCTCTCTCTCTCTCTCTCTCTCTCTCTCTCTCTCTCTCTCTCTCTCTCTCTCTCTCTCTCTCTCTCTCTCTCTCTCTCTCTCTCTCTCTCTCTCTCTCTCTCTCTCTCTCTCTCTCCCTCCGATATTAAGTCTCTGTTATTGGGTTCCGAAATCAATAGAATGTGTTGTATATATGTAAAAAAGACTAGGGTTCACTGTTAATCTGGATAAATCCAATATCGTAGTGCTTAGAAAAACGGCCATCTGTCGCCAACAGAAAACTAGCTTAATGGACAAAATAAAATGAGTGCTGTAAAGAGTGTGTTGCAAACGTCTATTCTTCTTCTTCTGCGTTCGCAGGCCATATGGCCATTGTGTGAAAGGTACGCATGTGTCGGGTTTTCAGTCTTCACTGGTCTCCCCGCTGCGCACAGCCGACACATTCCGATTTCGGAGGAGCTCAAATGAGAAAACAATATTCAGAAGATTTTTGTTTTTAAAAGGCAGGAGAATGGACCGGCCAATAAGTGAGAAACTAGACCCCCCGGTATCCCCACGGGGAGAGACTCGTCGAGGGGGCGGGGTCGTCCAGCTCCCTGTATGGAGGCACGAGGCATCCACCCACTGCCCCATTAAACGTCTATAGATGTCTAGGAGTTATTTTATCAACCAGGGCCTGTATTCACATTGAGATAGTGTGACGCTTATCATCATGATATTTTAGAAGTCCTTCTAAACTCCTATTAAATCCTACTACCTTAGAAGGAATTATAAGATAATCATGATGATAAGTCTCATGCTATCTCAACGTGAATACAGGCCCAGATTATCTTTTTTCTTCTTCTCATACACCAAATGACAACGCCAGTCATGTAAAAAAAAAAGAGTAATTAGGCAGATATTTTATAAAAAAAAAGATTAAAACTGATTGGTGAAAGATTTCGAAAGTGGTTTTTTCTCAAAAGTTTTCATGCGCAAATACAACCTATGTTAAGTTATGGTGCTGGAATAAGTACGGAGTATCATTGCTAATCATGACATCATAGAAAAAAGTCCACTTGTAATTTTGAAGCGATTATTGAATGTGAGTGTTAGAACTCCCAACGTCACAGTCTGCATCGAGTTGGATT
>CM065710.1:14552651-14577651 GCA_017654935.2 Phymorhynchus buccinoides
ATGAAAGGGTGCGCTATAAGCATTTGCTTGTTGTCACCCTCATTACCTCATCATTGTTTGATTTTGTATGATATTTGAATAAAGTTGTCTAAACCAACACACAACACAACACAACACACACACATACACACACACACACACACACACACACACACACACACACACACACACACACACACACACACACACACACACACACACACACACACACACACACACACACACACACACACACACACACACAACCAAACATGGTGGATTACGGTTCATCAGTAACCATGAACAATATTGTTTTTTTAATTATTTAATACAAACGTCAAGATATTAAAACACACCAAACACTGCACGTGAGATGACCAGCCTGATTATAGAAACATCAAGATATTAAATCATTGCACGTGAGATGACCTGTCTAATTAGAGAAACATCAAGATATTAAAACACTAACATTGCACGTAAGATGACCAGCCTAATCATAGAAACATCAATATATTAAAACACTAACATTGCACGTGAGATGACCTGTCTAATTATAGAAACATCAAGATATTAAATCACTGCACGTGAGATGACGAGTCTAATTATAAAAAACATCAAAATATTAAAACACCAACATTGCGCGTGAGATGACCAGCCTAATCATAGAAACATCAAGATATTAAAACACCAACACTACACGTGAGATGACCAGCCTAATTATAGAAACATCAAGATATTTAAACACTAACATTGCACGTGAGATAACATGTCCAATTATATAAATATCAAGATATTAAAACACCAACACTGCACATGGGATGACCGGCCTGATTATAGAAACATCAAGATTTTAGAACGCTAACACTGCACGTGAGATGACCAGCTTAACTCTAGAAACGTCATGATATAAAAACAAACTAAATAAAACACTGCACTGCCTTTATATATGTTACGCCCAATCCGTAAAATTGCCCATTTAATGAAATGAGCAAAATGGTTTGCCCAGTTCGTGAAATGGCCAATTTATAACTTGCAATTGAGAAAAGCAGTATGAATGAAAAATATATTTGGTTCATTAGCACACATGGATCAAGAATTGGTTCAAACGAATGAGAAATCTCATCTGTAGATGAGTTACAATTATTTTATTCATACTTAATTTGATAAACATGTGGCTCAGACATGCCCCAGCTTAGCATCTGGTCGAGGTGGGGGGCAGGATAGGGGTGCAAATACAATGAAGAAAAGTGTGATACCATTGAATCAATCTTAATCAATATCTGTGTGAATGGGGAGTAAACAAAATGTGATATACATTGTTCATTGGGCAAAGCATTTTGCTCATTTCATGAAATAGGCAATTTCACGGATTGGGCTTACATATACATGTAAAGGACTGCACATGCTACGACGATCAAAATGGAACGTCAGTTGTTAATTCTACTGGTTATGGGCTGTGCTATTTGAAACTCACCAGCAAATAATTCTACTGGTTAAGGGCTATGCTATTTGAAACTCACCAGCAAATAATTCTACTGGCCCTGTAGCCGTGAGTGTGAGTTAGACAGTCAACGCGGGGAACATTATATAAATTAGACTAAACTCCCAACACAATTGGCTGTTTAGCCTAATCTACATGCTAATCCCAGTTTTGAATGTATAAGATGTACTCATGACCACTGGGTCTGGTTATGGGCTATGCTATTGGAAACTCACAAATAAATAACAGTTTTGTCTGTCTAAAAAATATATCCCAGAGAAAATGTTGTCTTTTCCTATAAAAAAAAGTTTTAAAAACGTTAAACAAGCAGATGAATCGTTTAGATTTCCACTTCATTTTGTTTTGTTTGTGTCCCATCTTCTTTAGATTTCCACTTCATACTTTGAGTATGAAAAGAACGCATAATGGTAAGTCCAAATTTATTTTAATCAAACATAATAATTTGGTTTTGTTGACGATCTTTGCTTCCCTCAAACTCATATTTTGGAATTATTGGCTCGTATTTTACTGCTACTGTACATATAATACCAAAAATAAAGGATAAACAACAGTCTTATATAAATGTTAAAACGAACCTTCAGTTTCAATGTATAAAAGATAGCACAACTTTCTGGATAAAAAAGCCATACAAAACGACACTCCATCACCATATCCAACATTGGCAGGGTACGCCTATGAATAAAAAAATAACTTTCATCAACATACAATTAAGACCAGAAAGCTATGTACAATGTACTGTCGTATTAATACTACACCCAAATAACAATAGTAAGTTATGTACAATTTATTATCATGTTTACATTACACGCAAAAAGTATATTAATACACAGTTAACATTAGTAAGTTATGCACAATTTGTTTTTTTATACTACACAAAAAAACTAATATACTGTAAATTATCATAAGTAAGTTATACATAATGTAATGTCATATTTATAACACACCCAAAAATATTATAATATACAGTCAACATCAATAAAATATAAGCTTATGTAATTTAATGTTATATTTATATTACAACCAAAAAGTATAATATGTACAATTAAATGTGTGCATACTACATCCAAAAAGTGTAATAAGATACAATTAGCATAAGTAAGTTATGCACATTTTAATAACATGTTTATACTACATCCAAAAAGTATAATAAGAAACAATTAACATCAACAAGTTCTGTACAATTTAATGTCATATTCATATTACACCAAAACGTATAATACGAAACAATTAACATCAACAAGTTATGTACAATTTAATGTCATATTCATATTACACCAAAACGCATAATACGAAACAATTAACATCAACAAGTTATGTACAATTCAATGTCATGTTTATACTACATTCAGAAACCAGAACAACTTACACTAAAACCAGCTTACATTTCGCCCAAACCCGCATGCATCTCATCACAATCAGCACAATTTACACCCAAAACAGCACAACATTAACTGAACCCAGTTCACATTCCACCAAACCCAGCAAGAAAAATTACCCAAACCAGCATATTAATTTACAAGATCACAAAAAATTCACCAAAGCACCTCACGTGCACGCTTCATTTAAAAAAATATCTGAAACGGTGTTTTTGTCCCCAAACCAGCACAGAGTTCAACCCAAACCACAACATGCTCGCCCAAACCAGCATAAGTTGCTCAAAACCTTCAGCCCAAAGTCAGTACATGATGCTACAACCAGTCCTGATCAACTTTCAAACACATGTCACGAATTAAAAGCACCCAAAACAAACAAAGCTCTAGTGAAAAAATGCACCAAAGCTACGCTTTATAATACAAGCAAGATCACTGTCTATGTAGTTTTCAAAGTCAGTAAATGCACCATCATCACCACCACCACCAAAGCTTTATGCACGTGCAATTCATGTAATGCACTTAAAATGCGCCCAAACTAGAATAACATTCTGGAGGAGCGCCATAGTATACATCACATTAAAAAAAAGCACAAATTTGAGGCAAATACCAGTCCAACACAAAGAAACTCTACGGAAAGCTGGGCAACAGATGGTCTTCAGAGACGAGCATCCCCATTATTCAATCAACTGCTTCGACCCTGAAGCACTTATGTAATAATTGTAGTACAATAGAGTAAGGAAACTGTATGAACAGCTAGGGTAATAATTGAAATGCAATAGAGTAAGGAAAATGTATGAACAGCCAGGGTAATCATTGAAATGCAATAGAGTAAGGAAACTGTATGAACAGCCAGGGTAATAATTGAAATGCAATAGAGTAAGGAAAATGTATGAACAGCCAGGGTAATAATTGAAATGCAATAGAGTAAGGAAACTCTAGGGGCAACCGGTGCAATGATTGTAATACAACAGAGTAAGGAAACTGTAGGGACAACCAATGCAACAAATATTATACAATAGATATAGAGTAAGGAGACTCTAGAGACAGTCAGGCAGGAGGGGGTTGGAGTAAAGTGCTGCTAAAAGCACCTGCATGACCATTGGGTCTCTATCAGTTTTGACATCCATCTTCTATAGGTTTTGGGTCTGCTTCACTTTCCATTTGCATGCTATTGTTCAGTAACTCTGAAGTATTCAGGTTCGCCTCTCTGTTGCAACGGATATATGTGGCTACCATGTGGTCTACCTTGTCTTGTGACAGCCTTAGAAATTCTTCATTTACCACACCCATCCTATTGCCAAATAACTCAGAAGTCGTCTCAAGTCTCGCCCCTCTGTTGGAACGGATGTAGCTGGCCATAATCTTGTCTGCGTTGTCTGGAGACAGCTTTATAAATTCCTCATTGAAGTTGGCCAAGATCCGTTTCAGCTTCCGATCCATCGTCCTCGCCCTCCATTTCTCCCTCACAACGTTGAGTGTGTAGAGAAAGGGATTCAAGGCAGAGTTCACGGGCAGAATAAATACGGCCACCAACACGGTGACCTCTCCAGGGATGGGGAGGCCGCAGGAGGCCAGCAGGCCTATCAGCCCCACAGGGAACCAGCAGCAGAAGTCGGTGAACACCACCAGGAACAGGCGCCGGGCCACAGCGCTGTCTTCCTCCTGCCGACTGGTTTTCACCGCCGCCTTCGTCTTACGCAGCGAGTAAATGATGGCCATCTGCCCCAGGCCTATGAATATAAAGAGCAGAAAGTTAAGGACAATGAAAATAAAAAAAGCATAGGACTTTCCCGTAAATTGGTGGAGGGTGATGGGCAGAGGCAGACACAGGCTGCTTTCTCCGTAGAACTGCAGCTGTCCCATGAAAGGCCCCGCCGCCAGCAGGACTCCCAGACCCCAGGCCAGATAACCCACCTTCAGGAATGTGGCACCACTCAGGTGTAGATTGGGTCTGAAGGGGAAGACCAGCTTTAAGAATCGATCGAGAGTGATGAGGCAGATCATGAAAGCTGACACTTCGCTGGAAACGAAGGCCAGGAATCCCGCAGCATGGCATGCTCTGCTTTGTCTCCACTGGGTTTCATGGGCCACGTAATGACCTCTGAAATGGGCATCCGCTGTACCGATGATCACCATGTACACCCCCATCAACAGATCAGCCACGCACAGGTGACACACCAGCACGTGGAACGAAGTGGTTTTCTTCACTTCTTTGGCAAACAGTCTGTACATGAGGACAGCGCAGTTTCCCAGAATAGTCAGCAAAGAAAAACTCCATAGGAAAACTCTGAACGTGTCAAGTCTGAGCAGATCATCGCAGGAGGACAGTTCATCCACTGGTGTGTGACATTCCGCAAGACTGCTGTGGAAATAGGAGCAGCACAGGCTGGGGTCATCTGTATACAGCACATGTAGAGAACGCAGCCTTTGAAATATGTCTGAATCGTAACTGTCCAGACTGTTTCTTCTGATGTCCAGACTGACCAAGGAAGGCAGAGAGCTGAAGCTGCTACCCTGGATTTCATGGAGATGGCCGTCGGCCATTGCGAGGTGCTCAAGGCTGACCAGACCAGCCTGTGTGATGAAAGCCGAGAAGGAAGCATCCAGACGAGTGACCAATGGATTGCCAGAAACATTCAGGTGGGTCAGACCTCTAAGATTTACCATTACCATGGAAGACAGCTCTGACAACGAGTTGTAACTCAGATCCAAAACCCTCAGATGTGACATTCCTTCAAGAGTCACATTGTTCAGATCACAGGACGACACGTTTAGAAACTGTAACAATGGCAATACGTTTAGCTCATGGATATCTGGCTGTTGGATACCACTGAGGTCCAGATACCGTAAGTACACAAACCAAATAACAGAGTAAGGAAAAAGACAAGACAAAGCATAACCTTCAAAGGTGCAGCTGTCAAGATGATCATCATGCAAGTTACAATAGGTTTCATCGTCCCTGTAGGGGCAGTGAGGCACTGTATCACAGACCAGGTCAGGATGAAGACACTGACCAGTGTGCAGACACCTGTAGAACCCAGGACAGGTGAAGTTTCCAGGTGGAATGTTCTCATCCTCACCTTGGGGGCAGTCTGACTCCAGGTTGTTCAGCAAATAGGTGGGGATGTGGAGTCCATCGCTGCATTTAAAATATCCTGTGTCGTTATGCTTTCCTTCGAAAATATGCGACATGCCAAAGCCATCTAAGCGCACAATGGGGAAAGTAAGGGAGTATGGTTGTATTACATAAAGCTGACCGGGTCCATCACAATTATCGAAGTATTGGACATTATCATTTGGAACACAGCCTAACCCTTTACAAACTTGACCATTATGACACAGAGTACAGTCTTTCTCATCAGTCCCATCTATGCAGTGTGGAACACCGTTGCAGGTGTAATGTCTTGAAGAATTACGTAAATACTGAAAACTTTGCAAATTTTTACACACATAAGAATAATAATTTGATGTTTTCCTCACAAGCTCATAGGGCGGGCACCCCTTTTCATCGCTCCCATGCTGACAGTCCTGCACTCCGTCACAGACCAGGGTGTAGTGCACAGGGGGGCCATACCTACAGTGGAACAGGGTGAAGTCATTGAGGGACCAGGAAGAGGACAGCACGTGACCGTTCCATGCACACTGATGGAACACCTGCACCACAGACCCGTCTGCACAGCGCTTGGTTTTAATCTTGTCCACGATACGTCCGTTCCAACCATTCATCTTCCAGGTACTTCCTGCCTCTGGAAGATGAACACCCAAACTACGCTCTGCTACAGCTCTGGACATTCTGGGTTTCATGCAGACAGTTGCCATCGGCCATCCTTTATAATCATCACAACCAACTGGCTTGTAGTGAACAGAAGGAAACAGAGCTAGCACAGCACAGCCATGATTTGGCCCAGACTTTACTTTCAGGACTTCTGTTGTTCGATAATCTATTGGACCACCCCTGCCTCCCCATTGCCAAATAAATCGGTACAGATCGCCATTCTCTTTAAACATCGTTGTGACTCTGTGTAGGTCTATAAAGGCAGTGAACAGTCCAGCCTTATAGAGCATGTCTGCAACAAGTCCAAAGCCTTCTTCATCAGGGAGAATAGCATTTCTGTTGCAAATGTCTCGGTGGCCAATAATGCCCCATTCATATATATATTTGTAAAGCAGTGTAATACAGTTGTGGTGGTAGGGTACCCATCCTTTGTCACAGCCCTGCAGTGTGTAGTCACAGCCTTCTTCATCTTCCTGGCCAGCACAGTGTATCACTCCGTCACAGGCCATGGCTGCAGGGATCGGCCTGGTTTGGGAACAATTGAAAAACAGAAATGGTTGTGTCCAACTATACTTCTTCCGTGGCAATGCCTTAGGCAGACTGCTCTTGTTGTAGACAGCAAAGGTGATGTTAAAGGAAAACCCCACGAGTGGTGGTGCAACAACACGCAGCCTCATGCCGCCTTCAAAAGACATCATGCGAGAACGGTCCACTCCAAGCAGTTCATGGTCACTTTCACGCCATTCATGAACCACTTCCTCTTGGACGCTATTGCATCCAGAACCATAGTGATATTCTGCTGAATCATCGTTATCTTCACGCCTTTCGTTAATCTCTTCCTCATCATCTCCATTGTCTGGCGAAATCAAACGGACGAGTGTCACCCTAGCGTTCTGTGTCAAGTCCATGTGCTGCACGTACACAAAGACGCCGTGGGACGGGGGCACAGTCAGCTCCCAGGTTCGATTCACCAGGCAGTTGGACATATCTGAATTGTTCGTCCAGTGGACATAGCCAGTGGATGACGTCTCTGAATTGTTCGTCCAGTGGTCATAGCCAGTGGGGGACGTCTCTGAATGGTTCGTCCAGTGGATATAGCCAGTGGAGGACGTCTCTGAATTGTTCGTCCAGTGGTCATCGCCAGTGGGGGACGTCTCTGAATTGTTCGACCAGTGGATATAGCCAGTGGGCCCTTCCAGGGTATGAGTCACATTGGGGCAGGAGGTGCCACCTGCTGAGGCGTATCCCAAGGGCGACAACTGTGAGCAAGGGCAGAGCACCCACAGACACAGCCAGGCAAAGGTGAGGGGGAGGTGGAGGCTGCTCTTCATGATGCTGTTAGGATACGATCTGCACGAACAACAGTAACAACTATATCATCACCACCAACAATAATACATGAGTTACAACTGACAAAAAGTAAAAAGAAAGGAGTGATACCCTAAATAGCAAGCAGTGTCTGTTAACCCAAAACACAGTCTAAACTCTAGTCTAGCTGAAGAAAATGCATTGACCTACTCGTTTCAAAGCACTTATAAGACCACTTAGAGACCATGATTAAAGATTATCCTTTATAAATATGAAAGATAAGATGTTAGAGAACACACAAATACCTATGACTCAAAAATGACCAAAAATGATATTTTTGACTTTTGCAAGCCTGTTGTGAGAAACTAGCCCAACGACTTAATGTCCCTTTCGTGGTGTTGGGTCTCATGTGTGGTCATACTCTTTTTTTCACCAGACAGGTCAGTGGGCTCCTCTGCGAGAGAGAGAGAGAGAAAAATAGAGATTTAACGCCTTCTGGGCCAAAGGGCCATTTGACATTATGCAGATACCGGAGAAAAAGTGTACAGATATTTTTTAATTTATAAAGATTTTGAATTTTATTAAAAGTAGGAGTACAAATGTTCATTTTATAGAAAATTTTGAAAACAGTTTGAAAAATAAGTTGAGTATTTGTAAAAAGTATGAGTTTATTTTATGATAAAATGTTTGTTAAAAGATATTTAGCTGTTTAAAGTGCTCCTCTGCACTTCACTGGCTTATTTATATCTGCACTGTTGTGTTTGGGAATGTACATTTCTCCCATTAAGAAAGGAACATTGTATTTGTGGTTTAAAACAAAAAATATATTTAGCTGTTTAAAGGGGTCCTCTGCACTTCATTGGCTTATTTATATCTGCACTGTTGTGTTTGGGAATGTACATTTCTCCCATTAAGAAAGGAACATTGTATTGTTTTTTAATGTGTCTTTTGTGTAGGATATACATGATAATGAAACTGGAAAGCTGCTTTTCATGTCTATATCTTAATCGTTGTTGGTCCCCGAGCCGAAGGTTCGGGGAGCTATTGTTTTTGTCTGGTCCGTCCGTCCGTCCGTCCGGCTATTCGTCCGTTTTTCTCAAAAACTATTCAGTCTATCATCATCAAATTTGGTATACTAGTTTGCCAAGATGCACGCTATCCACTGATGTATTTCGTTTTACATTAAGGTCAAGGTCGCGCCAGTTACGGGGTTCAAACCCCGAAACACATAATCGCTAATATCTCGCGAAGTTTTGCATGTATTTTAATGCAGTTTTTTCCCCACAACATTTCTTGATGAATGGTCTATAACACAATTGTCATGAATGTTTCTGTGCGCGCGTGTGCGCATGATCGCGCGCGCTCAAATCACGGGTCCGAACCCCAAGGCTATATATAAAAAAAACTATTCAGTTACGTGCTGTTTTGATGCGTTTTTATGTAGTTACGTGCTGTTTTGATGCGTTTTGATGTATGTGTACAGCCGACACATTCCGATTTCGGAGTAGCTCGGCGATGCTGCGAGGGGACTTTGCAGCCGCCCGGCGTTGCACTTGTTTTCTTTTTGTTTGTTTGTCTTGCATGGATTATGCATTATTTTGACGTCAATGCGGTTTGTTTTTCTTCTTTGGTGAGAATTGATCACCTTCTGATTATGTATGGTGTAGGGGTACGTCATGAGCATTTCCTTTGTTGTTGCCCCCCCCCCCCCCCCCCCCCCCCCCCCCCCCCCCCCCCCCCCCCCCCCCCCCCCCCCCCCCCCCCCCCCCCCCCCCCCCCCCCCCCCCCCCCACCCCCCAACCGCATCATTGTTGAATTCCTTGTATTGGTATTTGAATGAATACAGTGGTTTAGACCAAACTGGAAACCAGTACTACTAGATGTTCACCATTTCGCCACTGATAACGTATGGACCTGTGTTTGTGCCTGATTTGATACGTTTGGCACCTGATACTACTTTCTGATGAAATACAGGATCGTTAAAGGGACACCCTGACGGATGAGATTTTGCAAGAAACACGTCGAGATCACCAGGAAAATCACCCTTTACAGAGATCGCAACACTCACTTTTTGCTCAGGGTTAAAGGGTTTTGCCCTTTACACCCTTTTACAAATCGCAACACTCACTTTGCTCTGGTTTCCCATAAATCAAGCCGTCGAAAAGGCGATTCCTCCTTTCGGAGGTGCTGGAAGTCAAATTCTTTGACCCAAAGAGAAGTCGTTTGCCGTCTCTTTTTGAATGGCCGCCTGTGTTTAGACCAAATCGTTTGCACGAATTTTCGCAATGCAAGCCTTTTTTAAAAATTGTATACAGTTTATCTAAAGGAGTTTCGCTCACAAGAAAGGAAATAGGTCCTTTTTTTTTTTTTTTTTTACTGCACTACAAAAAAAAGAAAACGCTTCAACCACAATGAGTGACCTCCACCCACCTCATCCAAAATGGCTACTCTCTCCGGCATCTCCACCAAGGAAGAATCGCCGTTTTGATGGTTTTAATTTCTAAGAAACCAGAGCAAAGTGAGTGTTCCGATCCTTGAAAAGGCTGTCTTTCTGGTGATCTCGACGTGTTCGACGTGTTCATGTTCTGGCTTTTACGCATTGTTGTGATATCCAATGTCACAGATAACAGTCCATCGTCTGTTGATGACAGCAAAGATTCTAAAAGGGTAAGATGGACTACTTAAGAGTTACGGCGAACCGGGCTGATAGAGTTATCGTTAGTGGGAACAGTACACCACACACAGTGGAGGCTATCTTAAAAACTCAGACTTGAATTTGAACGGAGAATTCAACTGGCCTATGGACGCTTACGACGTAGTGGGGGGGGTTTCCAACTATTCAGGAGACTTGTGTGAAGGACTTGCTGCCCGGATGATCAACTCAATGCGGGATTGAATGGAAGGGGGCGAGAGGGGGGTGGGCTTGATGGGGGGGGGGGGGGGGGGGGGGGGGGGGGGGGGAGGCCCGGACAGGGGGTATGGAGTTGACTCTGTTGAGACAACGGAAAGGTGAGGACATGGGGAAGGGGGGGGGATGGGGAGGGAGGAAAGAGGAGGGGGGGAAAGGGGAGGGAGGGGGCTCAGATCCGGGTTTACCTCTTTGATACAGATGAACAAATTATCTTCACTGTTTGTTGATGACAGGTCTACCTCTTTGATACAGACGAACACATTATCTTCACTGTTTGTTGACGACAGGTCTACCTCAAATAGCTTTCTTTAAAAAAAAGAAGAAACAAAAGCTAGATATATTTACTGACTGTTGACCGCAGGTCTACCTCTTTGCTAATGACGAACACATTATCTTCACTATTTGTTGATGACAGGTCTACCTCTTTGATACAGACGAACAAGTTCCTTTCCCTTGTCTGCCCTCTTTCCAACGACCACACCACACCAAGGTCCTCCTCAGAATGGCGCACTGTTGTGGCTGATGCAGCTCTGTATTATAATAATGCACATACGGAAACATCGTTATAAGCTGTATAATTTATTATAATGCACGCACGGACACGTGGCTATCTGTCGTCACAGTGTCACAAGGAAACTGGGGGCTGGAACTTGGAGTGGAAGGGGGAGCATAGAAGGCATCGCAGAGAGAGAGAGAGAGAGAGAGAGAGAGAGAGCGAGAGAGAGGGGGGGGGGGGGGGGGGGGGGAGAGAGAGAGAGAGAGAGAGAGAGAGAGAGAGAGGAGGGATTGCTAGCGTATCAGTGATCATGCTTTATGCAAGCATCAAAATGGGGACAGAGACAGTTTTGTCAAATACACACACACACACACACACACACACACACACACACACACACACACACATACGGCACGCGCACGCACACACGCACGCACGCACACGCACACACACACACACACACACACACACACACACACACACACACACACGCGCGTGCACGCACACACGCGCACACACACATACGCACACACGCATATGTTCATACTCCTTTATACCCCTTTGAACGCAACATCCCCACTCTCACGGCGAAAGGTTAGTTTGTTCTGTTATAGTCCCGTCAACAGCTATGGTCATCTCAGGACTGTCACCGCTTAAAGTTCGACCACGTATAACAAAACACACATCAAGGAATCTTAACAACTTACAAAAACCGGAAAACAGACACAAAATATAGCGCAATGCATAACATGACACCTCCATCATTGTACCCTATAACACATAATTCCAGACAGTGCTGGAAACGTCGAGCCATTCTGTTTTATTTATCGAATCCAGTTTTTGTTTTTTAAGTTAAGAAAAAGATAACAAGCACATATTAGTAAGCTAAGATACATAAAAAGGACATATGGGCAACTTTGCACTGCAAAATGGACACCAGGTGCCCATTCAAGTGCGCAAGATCTCACGTCTGGAAGCCAGTGAACAATAAACAAAAAAACCCAAAAGCTGGCATGTCATAAATTGTAAACAAGAAAAATGTGGAAGAATTTTATACAAAAAAGCAGGAGAATAACCAATAATTGACAGAAAGAAGCAGACGGCAGAAAGCAAAAGGAAGAGAAAAGGCAGAGTCAAAGAGAGTTAACAGATTTGAGGACGAGAGTTGGCGTTGGGGAAGGTCCACAAAGGCCAACCAGTCCCTTTGGCTACAGCACCAGATCCGGTGCAAGGGCCCCCTCGTTCGAGAGTCATAGTCTTCCACGAAAGACTAAGCTGTACCATGATATTCCAATGCTGTAGAACATCATATATAGTACAGCTCTCATTTACTATTGTCCTTTTCTACAAGCTAATGCCAATGACAACAGCCATTGATTTTGCGTAACAGTCCAATCGAGTGGCTGTCGATTGTAGGGCTATCCATTACACAAAATGAGGGGCGCGTTGAGGTCCCCAGGGAAGCACCCTTTACAAAGATCGCAACACCCACTTCGCTCTGGTTTCTGGTTTCATGTCTGGGCCCCAAAACAGCAACAACAACAACAACAATAATAACAATAATAACAACAACAACAATAATAACAATAATAACAACAACAACAATGAACTTAAAGGGGCGCACTGACGGATGAGGTTTTGCAAGAAGCACGTCGAGATCACCAGAAAGACAGCCTTTTCAAGGATCGGAACACTCACTTTGCTGTGGTTTCCTAGAAATCAAGCCGGTTTTGCAAAAAGCTCGTCGAGATCACCAGAAAGACAGCCTTTTCAAGGATCGGAACACTCACTTTGCTGTGGTTTCCTAGAAATCAAGCCGTCAAAACGGCGATTCCTCCTTGGCGGAGTTGCCGGAGAGAGAAGCCTCAGGACCCGAAAATACTGACGCGCGGCTGGTGGTCTAGCGTCTTAACGCTCTAGTTGTCAATACAAATACACACAAAACAACTATAATAAGTTCTAGAAATGTTATACCTTGTGTATATGTATCGCTAATTGCGCATTGGCAGCATTGTCCTATCAGAAACGACGGTAAATGGCTCGAGCACCACAAAGGGACATCAAGTTGCTGGGCTAGTTTCTCACAACATGCTTGCAAAGTCAAAAATCTTATTTTTTTATTTTATGAATTTTGAGTTATGCGTATTTTCGTGCTCTCTTACATTATCATACTTCATATTTGTAAAGGACAATCCTTGTTATGGTCTCTAAATACTCCGAAAAAGTGTTTTAAAACGAGTAGGTTGATGCATTTGTGTTCAGCTAAACTATAAGTGATTTCTCACAATGGCTGACAGTCACCCTACCAACTTTTAAATACTCATAACTCTAAAACGAAAACAGTTACAAGAATGGTTCTTATATATCGTTTGAAAGGGAACTGTCTGAAGTTTCTAACTGTACCATTTTCTCAGAGTTGTCATTTTGACACTTAATGTCCCTTTGTAGTGCGAGGTCCTTCTTTTCTTCTTTTTTTTTTTTGGGGGGGGGTCTGAATTATGCAAGAGGCATCGCTATAACAGAAGCGAGGCTTCCTTCGAAAAGCGAAAATGTCACCAAACTACTGGAGCGATAGATTTCTGAATTTGCCGAGTTCTTGCTTATCAATAAGCCTTCCATGCCTTGTATATTTATGTGTCGCTAATAGCGTATTGGCAGCTTTGGCCTATCACAAACGATGATAAATGTCTGAATTATGCAAGAGTCGTCGCTATAATTCAAGCGAGTTTTCCTTCGAAAAGCGAAAATGTCACCAAACTACTGGAGCGATAGATTTCTGAATTTGCCGAGTTCTTACGTGACAGGTACTGTATCAATAAGCCTCCCATACCTTGTATATTTTTTGTGTCGCTAATAGCGTATTGGCAGTTTTTGCCTATCAGAAACGACGATAAATGTCTGAAAAGCGAAAATGTCACCAAACTACTGGAGCGATAGATTTCTGAATAAAATTATTTGCCGAGTTCTTACGTGACAGGTACTGTATCAATAAGCCTTGCAAGAGTCGTCGCTATAATTCCGCACAGTCAGATGACCGGACGGCCTATACTGGCACGCACACACAGACGCACGCACGGACGAAACAAAAACAAGAGTTCCCGCCGCTTCGCCCTTTAAGGGCCAGCCACACTGCATACGATTTGACCCCAATGCGATCCGATTGTGACCATATCTGTGAGTCATGATTCACGTGAAATACTTCCGTCTAAAAATTGAGAATTCTTACTATTTTCGTTCACTGTACTCATATCATATAGACCCCAATACACGAATAGTAAAAACAAGCGCGAAATCGCAATAGTTTGTGGCACGCGGTCTATTTTTACCACTCCAATCATGAGTTACCTCCCCTGGATTTTCAATAATTTTAATCTGTAAACCAGAATGTTATCTCTGCACCATTTCGTAACTTTTTATATCTTTTGGAAAACATTTAAAACTATGTATCCTACTTATACTCATCGAAAGAAGCACCGCATACTCGTCGTGTCTGTTGTAGTGTCTGCATTACATATGTTTATTATTTTGTACGCTTTTAAAATACATCATTTTAAAGAGCGGCCAGAAGTGTAGCCTCGATTTGAAGTGCGACAATTTTGTCAAAATGTGCGACAATTTTGGAACGACAGACCGACCGACAGACCGACAGACCGACCGACCGACCGACCGACAAAGTGAGTTATAGGTTTGTGGCTTGAGCCACAAACAACAAATACAGATATGTCATCGGATTCGTGTACAAACGGCGATTCCTCCTTGGCGGAGTTGCCGGAGAGAGAAGCCACTGGACCCGAAAATGCTGTGTGTCTATTCAGAGAGAACATTCTATGTTATGGTTAGTAGATAGTGTTATGCGATTGAAGTTAATACATTCATGGATATATAGTATTAAACCCGTTTCTTTTGGTCGACTGGGATCAAGACGGATGAATTTGTAACCAGGGATTGTAATTTCAGAATCACAAATCTTATCACTTAAGCGTGACTCTGCAAAACAAAATATATGAAAGTATTTGCCTGAATTGAACATAATCTGTGAGACCTCGTCACGTTTGCTATACAAATGATTAATATTTAAAAATCCAACTCTTAGCCCATCTTTGGTGGACCAACAGTCTTGAGTAACAAGCATATGACCAAAGTATGCATACTTGCCAAAAGGAATAACAACGAACTTGCATACAAAGATACAAAAAAGACAAATAAATACTACACTAAACTTATAGAGTTGCGAGAAAGAAATGTGTCAACATTTGTAGAATAAAATGTAGAGCCTGTGACAAACCAACTCTCACCGTGAAGGTTATGAATAGATTCACTGAAACATACACAATATACACAAAACACTAAAGTTTAACAACCAATTAGCGTGCATGAAAACTATTAACAGCAATCACTCAATATCCTCGTAGGAAAAATATGATATCTAATGCCCGTTGTCCGAAAACTCATACATTACAAATGAGTAGGCCTACACACGTATTGTGTAAGTTATACAATCTCAAACAAAGGACGATATCTCAACGCTAGATGACTCAATGAGTCAACGTATACCCGGAGTCAACTGTACAGCAGTGCAGTCATAATACCCCAAGTCCGATTATTACCATGACCTGTAAGACACACACACACACACACACACACACACACACACACACACACACACACACACACACACACACACACACACACACACACACACACACACACACACACATTGAACAAGATTTGGCGAGGGAAGCTATAACAAATGTATCAATAGAATATAATCCCCAGGCCATTCAAAACAACAATACACACACTTTACCAACTCCCACCAGGAGAGAGAGAGAGAGAGAGAGAGAGAGAGAGAGAGAGAGAGAGAGAGAGAGAGAGAGAGAGAGAGAGAGAGAGAGAGAGAGAGAGAGAGAGTATACACATTTACGTATTAATATAAAATACAGTGCAAATATCATAGCAAGTTCATGTCCGTTTATTGATAAGAAAAAAGCTTGTGTGTGTGTGTGTGTGTGTGTGTGTGTGTGTGTGTGTGTGTGTGTGTGTGTGTGTGTGTGTGTGTGTGTGTGTGTGTTTGTGTGTGTGTGTGTGCAGATCAAAATCTTTTCGAACATATTTCCTCGTCTTCTTAGCAAAATAATTTATAGAAATGAAAATTAAAAAACTTAAAAATACATTGTTTTATTGTTGTTCCATTAACTACTTAACAGTTCTCTTGGTGATTAGTCATGTTTGTTGTTCCACTACCCCGATTGATCGCACTGCCACATTGCAAGCACAAAGCAATACTTTCTACAATCACTCCATCACTCTTTCGATTGTTTTTTTCAGGAGAAAATGCCTCCAAATGTTCGTTACTGTAGTGTAGGCCTAATCATTGGCCATACTTGCTCCTTACAACACCAGACAACTAGACAGCTACTCTTGGTTTACAATACCCAATCCGCGCTGAGATTCAGTGTTGTTCTTCGAAAAGAATGCGATTCTAAGATAAACTTACTTTCAGTTTGCAGTTAAAAAACCGGTTCACAGCAACTCGAACCGGTTTTTTTAACCGAATAATTTCAGGACCGGTTTTATGGTTCAAACCGGCTTTTCCCCCCACCTCTAGTTGTTACTGTTGTTCTTACAGATCGTGTCCTAACAGCATCATGAAGGGCAGCCTCCACCTCCCCCTCGCCTTTGCCTGGCTGTGTCTGTGGGTGCTCTGCCCTTGCTCACAGTTGTCGCCCTTGAGATACGCCTCAGCAGGTGGCGCCTCCTGCCACAGTGTGACTCATACCCTGGAAGGACCCACTGGCTATGTCCACTGGACGAACCATTCAGAGACGTCCCCCACTGGCTATGACCACTGGACGAACAATTCAAAGACGTCCTCCACTGGCTATGTCCACTGGACGAACTATTCAGAGACGTTCTCCTGCCCTGTGGACATAACCTGGGAACTGACAGTGCCCCCGTCCTACTGCGTCTTTGCGTATGTGCAGCACATGGACTTGGCACAGAACGTTAGCATGACTCTCGTCCGTTTGATTTCGCAGGAGAATGGCGATGATGAGGAAGAGGTTCATGAATGGTGTGAAGATGACCATGATTCTCGCATGATGTCTTCTGATGTCTGTTGTTGCACCACCACTCGTGGGGTTTTCCTTTGACATCACCTTTGCTGTCTACAACCAGAGCAGTCTGCCTAAAGGCATTACCACGGCCGGAGAATAGTAGGACACAATCATTGTTGTATTTCAATTGTTCCCAAACCAGGCCGCTCCCTGAAGCCATGGCATGTGACGGGGTGATACACTGTGCTGACCAGGAAGATGAAGAAGGCTGTGATTACACACTGCAGGGTTGTGACAAAGGATGGCTCACCTACCACGACAACTGTATTAGACTGCTTTATAAACAGCATTTTGGTAGCTACCAACGCAGTTGCACAGGAAGTACTCCAGCTATTCTCCCTGACGAAGACGGCATTGGTCTTGTTGTAGACATGCTCTATAAGGAAGGATGGTCCTCTGCCAATCTAGATCTGTGCAGCGTTAACACGAAGTCTAAAGAGAATGGACATCTGTACCGGTTTATTTGGCAATGGGGGGGGCAGGAGTAGTCCAATAGATTATCGAGCAACCGAAGATCTGAAAGTAAGGTCTTGGCCAAAGTATGACTGTGCAGAGTTAGCTCTGTTTCCCTCTGTTCGTTTCTGGCCAATTGTCTGTGCTTATATTACAATAAGGCGGATGGCCGTCGTCTACATGAAACCCAGAATGTCTAGAACTGTAGCAGAGTTCATCTGCCAGAGGCAGGAGGCTCGTGGAAGAAGATGGATAGCAGGATAGGATATCATGAAATGTTCGACTATGACAAGATTAAAACCAAGCGCTGTGAAGATGAGTCTCTAGTGCAGGTGTTCCATCAGTGTGCATGGAAGGGTCACGTGCTGTCCTCTTCCTGGTCCCCCAATGACTTCACCCTGTTCATCTGTAGGTATGGCCCCCCTGTGCACTACTCCCTGGTCTGTGACGGAGTGCAGGACTGTCAGCATAGGAGCGATGAAAAGGGGTGTCCATCCTCTCGGTCTGTGGCAGAAGAACACGAATTAGATGTTCTAAGTTGTAAAAAATTGCTAAATTTCCATCATCTATTTATCAGTTCTGTTAAACTCTCCTGCAACGGTGTTCCACATTGTCTAGATGGCAGTGATGAGAAATACTGCAAAACGTGTAGTGAAGGTAAATATTGTAAAGAGTTAGGCTGTGTTCCGAATGATGATGTCCAATACTTTGATGATTGTGATGAACCCAGACAGCGTTATGTGAAACAGCCATACCGGTACCCCCTTGCTTTCCCCTCTGTGCACTTGGATGGGTTTGGGATGTCACGGGTTGTTGAAGGAGAACATAACCACACAGAATATTTTAAATGCAGCAATGGTCTCCACATCCCCACCTATCTGCTGAACAACCTGGAGTCAGACTGCCCCCAAGGTGAGGATGAGAACATTCCACCTGGAAACTTCACCTGTCCTGGGTTCTACAGGTGTCTGCACACTGGTCAGTGTCTTCATCCTGACCTGCTGTGTGATGATGTGCCTCATTGCCCCTACAGGGACGATGAAACCTATTGTGATTTGCATTGGCATCAACCTTACTTCAACTGCACCTGTGAAGGGTTTGCTTGTTCTTGCCATTCTCTGGCTCTTCATCTTGATGATTGTTGGGGTTATGCGACGTATGTGCGAGGGTCATAATAGCGAATCCCGAAACAGCGAGAACACAACAGCGAGTGTCCCAAAACAGCGAGTTCCAAAACAGCGAGTTCCAAAAACAGCGAGTCCCAAAATAGCGAGTGGGACATACCATCGAAAGGGACGAAATAGCAATAACGGTTTTCAACTGTCAAAAGTTAAATGTCGTTTATGAAGAGGATACTATAATTTTCAGAATGAAAACATGAACCTACCCACCAATTTTCATTACGATCACTGCAAAACTAAAAAATAACCGTTTTTAACCGACAAAATGTTAAGTCATACTTTCCAAACTTGGGGGTTATGTTTGTTAAGAAAACAAAGTATCTACTTCAAAATTCTACGACATTCTGTGAAATAGTTTGAATAAAATTGGCGGAAAGGTGTTAAAAACAGAAAATAACTGCCATTTAACGGTTATTTTGTTAAGTTTTATTTCTGCAAAATAGTTTAAGACCATCACGGTGACGCAACGGACCTAACATCCAAATATCATTAAAATCGGTTAAGGCTTTCTTGACTTTAACGTGGGACGGACTGTCAGACACACAGACAGACACGGCTCACTGTGCTGTGGGATACCAAGTCGCTGTCTGTTGAAAGCCACAATAACAAACAAGTGTGTCGCCGAGTGGCAGATAAGTCCCCGAGCATGCTCTGAATAAAAAAAAAGGATCTGTATTGATTTTGTTTCATATTGTGTCTACTAGGATGGTGCGTACCTATAAAACAAAAGGTAAATGGAACGATCCGCTTCCTCAACCGAGGCGTGGTTACTGCTACACCTATCTGCATTAATAAAAAATCGGGACTTTACTGGTTTCGTACTGCCTCCGGGCATTGCCTCCAGTATTGTTCCCAACATATTTGTATTTACAAATGTCCCATATGTGTCTGATTCAGACCAAGAGGACGTAAAACACCATTTTCGTCGTCGTCGTCGACGATCCGCTTCCTCAGAAAATGGACAATGTTTGCAGTGCTGTGACGAAGGGACTGTCCATTAGACAGGCTGCTGACAGGTACGGAGTGAACAGAGAAACTCTACGGCGTCATGTCATGAGACTAAGTAACAGATAAAAACTACAAGTACAAGAGCTTTTCTGAAGCGTGTGTCACGCGACGGATTTTTAGTTCATCTGAGGAAGAGAAAATGGTCAGGTACCTGTTAAGAGCCTCAAGGATAGGATTCCCACTTGATGCTTCAACAATGAGAAGGCTGTCATACGAACTTGCAAAGCGGAAAAACAAGCTTGTTCCACAGGCCTGGCATGAGCAGCATATGGCAGGGAAGGAATGGATGACAGGCTTCCTGAAACGACACCCTGATGTGTGTCTGCGATTACCCAGGGCAACGAGTCTTGCACGAGCACGTAACTTCAATGCCAAAAGTGTTGGCCATTTTTTTTCAAACCTTACGGAGCTGTATGGACAATTCCACCCACACCCTGAGCGAGTGTATAATTTGGATGAGACATCACTGCCAACGTCCCACAAACCCAAAAAGGTCTTGGCTGAATCTGGTGCTAGACAAGTACCACAGCTGGTGTCAGCTGACCGCGGTGAAAACGTTACCCTTTGTGCCATAGTGAATGCGATCGGCAACACTGTCCCTCCATGTATGATCTTCCCATGCAAACATTACAAGAACCACATGATCTCTGGAGCACCCCCTGGCACACTCGGCCTGAGCACTCAAAGTGGATGGATGACCTCGGATTTGTTTCTGAAAGTTCTTAATCACTTTGTGAGGCACACCAACTGTTCAACATCCAACAAAGCGCTGCTGCTGCTTGACAACCACGAAAGTCATCTGTCGCTTGCAGCCATTGACTACTGCCGAGCTAATGGCATTGTGTTACTGACATTTCCACCGCACTGCACGCATCGAATGCAACCTCTCGACGTGAGCATGTTTGGGCCACTCAAGGCTGCATACAGCCGAGCATGCAACAACTGGATGTTCAACAACCCAGGCGAAAAGTTAATCATCTACAAAGTTGCAGGGCTGTTGGGAAGTGTCTACCCGAAGGCCTTTACCATGGCCAACATTACGTCAGGATTCAGAGGCACGGGAATCACACCCCTTGGTCCTGATGGGTTTTTTCGGAGAGAGACTTTCTGGTGTCAGAGGAGTTTGACACTGTGGAGCAACAAGAACAAGTGGCACCAGAAGAAAGTAGCCCTAACACAGAGAGACATCAGTCCGTATCTCCACCAGCTTCCAGAGTCTCCCCAGCAAGGGAACCAAGTCCCTTTGCTCCACCCAGAACACCATCACACTTTGAAGATTTTGGAGACAACATGTTTCACGCATTCAGAACCTACCTATCACCTGGATGTCATGGCAATGCCACGCCTACTGGAGATGAACAGTGGCATGAACCACTTCGAACACCAGGACCACCTCCCAGTTCTGTTGATGGCACTTTTTCTGGTGATGAACAATACCGAGAACCATCATCAACCAACAAGATCCCCGACATGGAATCAGTCACACTATGAGGCGACTAGTGGACTGTGCTGTTCGTCATCGATGCTGCCAGAAAGAAACACACCACAGTCAGCAGACACTTGTGTATTTCCCTGAAATGGTTAGACCACTGCCCTCAAGAATTCCAAAGACTCCCAAAAGATGTGGACGACCCAATGGCTCATCAAAAATAGCCACAGATACGCCTGAAAGATTGGCTGCGGCCAGCAAAGCTCAGAAGCCCCCAAAGACCATCAAGGCATCGTTTCATCAAGGACAGGCTATCTTCTCTGTTGGGTCACGTGGTCGACAGTGCGTGGCTATGGCAGCTGCTGCTGCATGCTATGCTGTCACAAAAGGCATCGAAGACTGGCAAACCCCTGACTTGAACTGGATCTTGATGGGTGGAGACTCCATGTACAGGGACATAGCCAGCAAGCAGTCAGGAAACGTCTCAGGACATTTGATGGCAACTGACATTCCGAGACATGTCACTGTCTTTGGCCAGAATTTTGTGATCGGTCACTCTTCTGCTATGTACGGGATGTGGAGGCCAAATGATCCAGGCCAATCTAAAGACACCATGATGAACCACATTCTGAGCAACTTTCAAGTCACAGCAGCAGCCACATTGATCATGAGGGATGCTGCAGTGTTGCTCCATAGAGCATCTGCAGCTGGAAGCAGAGAATGCTATGTGTTCGATTCGCACGCTCGCACAGTCAACGGAATGCCATCATCAAGAGGCAAGGCAGTCCTCCTGAAGTTCCATGACTGTGGTAAACTGGTGAACTACACTGTATGTCCAAAGGTTTGTTACCCAGTTGGACAAGTCACCCTTTCCTTACGAAATAACGCCTTTGTGTGTGCACACAACTGAAGCCCAACACTCAATCTGAATCCAACGCAGTGCACTGCCTTCACCCCTACCTACTAATTGACAGGATGTCATGTCTTCTGACAGGATGACAGTGTTTGTTTCTGCAGTTTGCAGTGACCACAGCGTTCCTTGTGTTATTGTTAAAAACTATATAACTAAAAATAAGCCTAATAAAAGAACAATATATGTTTATAATAAGTTAGACACACTGCGTTTCTGTGACTTGTTAGATAATGTAGACTGGGACAATGTCATCCTGGGCAGGTCTTTGGATGAAAGTGTGGCAATTTTTTCAGAAATAGTTATGGAAAAAGCTAAACTATGTATGCCAACTAAGACTGTCACTATTCGTCCAAATGACGTGCCTTGGATGACAGACGAGATCAGACTGTTGATTGAGGAGCGCATATCCATTCACAATGTAGCCAAACAGACTAATGATCCAAATGTCTGGAAAACTTTTCGTCAGTTCCGAAATTATGTAACGTCTAAAGAAAGGCAAAGACAACAAGATTATATATAAGTGAACTGGATAATAAGGTTTCTAATTCCACTAACTTTGGTAACAAGGAATGGTGGAAACTTGTTAAATCCTTTTTAAACAAAAAAGGAATTGAGTCAAATGAGATCCCACCCATTCTTCATGAGGGCACAGTACACTACAGTAATAAAGAAAAAGCCAATGTTTTCAATGCATTCTTCATAGCCCAATCCCCATTAGAAAATAGTAATGACGACGTTCCAGATGTTCCTTACCTTATTCCTGAAATTTCTGAAATTCCCTTAACACTTACTGATGTGAAGAATGTTATTGAGAATCTTAACACAAACAAGGCAGTTGGGCCTGATTTGATTCATAACAGATTATTAATCGCAGCTCTCCCTGTAATACTTTATCCCTTGACTTTCATTTTTAATAGGAGTTTGGCCGAAGGTAAATTTCCTGGTGCCTGGAAATTAGCTCACGTAAGCCCCTTACATAAAAAAGAATCTAAACACATTTGCAATAATTATCGACCAATTTCATTGTTGAGTTGTGTTGGAAAAGCACTGGAGAGATGCATCCATAAATATGTTTACAATTTTCTTATGTCAAATAATATCATCTCTCCCTCACAATCTGGCTTTATTACTGGTGACTCCACTGTCAATCAATTGTTGTGTATTTATAATGATTTGTGTTCTTCATTTGACAGTGGTGTTACAACTCAAGCAGTGTATTTTGACATTTCTAAAGCCTTTGACCGTGTTTGGCATAAAGGCCTCATCGGTAAACTTAATGGAATTGGTATTCATGGGAAACTACTAGCTTGGTTTACCGATTATCTATCAAACCGTTATCAGGCAGTAGTAATCAAGGGTGAAAAATCTGATTATTTAAAGATCCCAGCAGGGGTTCCACAAGGTTCCGTTCTCGGACCACTCTTGTTTCTTATTTATATAAATGATATAATTAATGGCATAGCATCTAACGTTAAACTTTTCGCTGACGACAATAGCATGTCCCTATCACTCAATAACCATGTTACTCGTACAGAAATGATTAATGCTGACTTATTAAAGATCAACAGTTGGGCCATGCATTGGAAAATTAAATTTAGTGAAGAAAAAACTGAACTGCTTAATTTTGTACGCGGAAATAATGTCGTTCTTCCCCTTACTTTTGGAACTGTTCAATTGCACGATACTGACAAACATAAACACTTAGGACTTGTGCTCCAAAATAACTGTAAATGGGACGAGCATATACGCAGTATCGTTAACAAAGTCACCATGCTTCTCTCTTGCATGAAAAATTATAAGTATAGAATTAGCCGAAAAGCTTTAGAAAGAATGTATAAATCTTTTGTACTACCTTACTTTGATTATGCTGATGTCGTCTGGGATAACTGTACTGAAACACAATCAAATTCACTTGAAGAATTACACTTAGAAGCCATAAGAACAATTGTTGGAGCAGTTCGTGGAACAAGTCATCAAAAGTTACGTGAAGAATCTGGCTTTTGTTCATTAAAAAAAAAAGAGAAAGACATAAAATTATTTTTTATTATAAAATTCTAAATGGTATGTGCCCTGATTATTTAACATTCTACCTGGCCTTGTTGCAGACAGAAACCCATACCATAGACGAAGACTCTTAGAAAGAAATGTGCCTAGATGCAAAAGAGAATTATATAAAAAGTCATTTGTCCCATCTACAACGCTCCTGTGGAACTCTTTGCCAAACAATATTTTAAAACATGCAACTCTTTAAGTACAATTAAGCGTTACTTGTCGGCAGATGATCCTGTTGTACCGCCTCATTTCTATCTTGGCAAGAGGGAACAGCAGGTGATGCACTGCCGTCTCCGTCATGGCATGAGCGACTTAAAGAATGATATGTTTAATCGACATCTAGTCGATGACCCATTTTGTGCTTGTGGTAACGGGGCGGAGACGGTGGAGCATTACTTGTTGCATTGTATTCTCTTTAATGGAGCCCGTGCTCGTACAATTTCAACACTTCCAATAGAATATTGTATTGTCAAAACACTTCTCATGGGTAACCCTACACTACACA
>CM065710.1:14582651-14602651 GCA_017654935.2 Phymorhynchus buccinoides
ATGCCAAGTTTGAACTCTCTCAGCCTAACGGTGTGGAAGTTATAGTCCCTTAAACAAAGTTGGTTTTCAAGGTCATACGCCAAGGTCGATGTCACGACGGCGATAATGTATGCGCGGATGCCTTCCTCTCATGGTGACACGCCACCACACAAAATTGGAAACGATTCGGTCAAGCGGTTCGGGAGATATCCTTGGGACAGTAAAACCCAATTTTTAGACCCCTACCACTTTCCAGATCTGGCCCTGCTATTTGAGTCCCATAGAATGTGGCAGATTTTCCATATTGCTTTCAAAATCCTATTACTTCCACAATTTAAGGTCAAAGCACAGAAGGTGGGGGAACTATTTATACAAAAGACCCCCCACCCCCTGTATCCTCGTGGGCGGTGGTGACATACTATTGTTCCCACATACCGCTAGCCCCCCTCCTCCTCCTCGTTTGATTGTTGCGTGTGTGAAACGCGCATGCACTGCATGGATACACTGGGCTTGTATGCGTGTGAGCACGTATGTGTGTGCGCGCGCGGGCGCATGCGTTTATCTTTGTTTGACAGACACAGAGACAGAGACACAGCGGTATGATTATGGGACTAGGTTCATGGATGCAAAAATTAGTGTGGGACTAGCGGTATGTGGGAACAACGGTATGCTTCCGAGAGAAAAAAAGTAGGCCAACTATCTACCGCACACAACTGTTTGCTGAGGTCCCCACGCGCGCCCAGTGCGACGCTCTATTCCCTTGATGAAGGTTGCTTCAACTCAGTGTGTCACTCTAGCTGCTTAGGGGGCTTGGAAACCGTCGCGAAACCGTCGCGAACGTTCTTCCATTTATCACAACGAAGCTTATTGGTGATAAACCATAAGGGAGCATTGTGCAGTTCCGCTCACATTTAAGAAGCATAGGTGAAGACGGGGTAAAAAGCCCATGGGCGGGTAAGAAGCCCATGCCAATTATCTCATGAAATAAAGAAACTTTTAGTCAAATTTTAGCATTCGTCTCATGGGCAAATTTGACTGAAATTGTCTTTATTTCATGAGATAATTGGCATGGGCTTCTTACCCGCCCATGGCCTATAGATGAGAACATTTCAGATTTTATTTTAAATTAAAAAAAGTATATAACTTAAATTCACAAAATATCACTTGCCAATGCTGTTCCGGGAGGAGTTTTTAGTTCATCTCTATGTTCAGAAGTTTTTGTTCAAGCTAACTTTAGTTTTTACCCTAAGCAACTTATCATAAATAACAGTCACGAACATGTGGAAGTATGTAATTTTTTAAAGCTATTTTCAGGGGACATTGATAGATGTGTTTTTTGGTGTGTTTTTTACTCGTGAGCAATTTTATATAATGTTTGTGAGAATAAGTGTATTATTTAAGACATTTTGAACTAAATAAGGTGCATGGTACTGTTCAACAAAAAACCCTTTTTTTTTATACCATAAACCTGATGGAAGAAAAATATATTAAAAAATACTACGAAGAACATACGCCCAAAATATTTAAAGAAAGAAATGCTTGGTGTATTTTGTATCTAAGATTTCTTGATTCAGTCTTTAAACGAAACAGCCCAACTTAGTGTTGCTATGTGAAAATTGCGCACTACTTCAGGGCCTATTGTCATGAGTGCGGATGAAACAACTAATCCAGGATAGAAAATGCAAATTAGTCTAAGCTATCCATCCAATTAGCAGCTTAGACTAATTTGCATTTTCCATCCCGGAATAGTTGTCTTACGGCACTCGTGACCACAGGCCCAGAATTTTAGGGTCAAGGCCACGTGGACAGTTGGTTTCACTTCGCTGGCATTCAAAGTAGATGAGAACATTTGAGGGTTGGTTTTTTTGTTTGTTGTTGTTGGGGTTTTTTTCGGTCCACTATCTAGACCATCCTTTTTTTTCACACACTCTCTCACATTTTAGTGTAAGTGAATTTTTAAGATTGACATTTCCAATGAACGTTTAGTGTTAATGTTTGATACAAAGATGTCCGGGGTTTCTGTCTGACCTAGTTTATTGTGTACTGATTCACTCGAACATTTGAGTTGTTCTTTTGGAAGAGAAAGAATATATATTGAAAAAAATCACTTGCGCGCTGTTTCAGAATCCAGGACGAATTGACAAAGAGGAAAGGGAGATAAGGCATGAGTAGTTGGAAACGAACACACTTGAAGCATGGCTGCCATCTTGTCTCGTTCCCTCTTGCTCAACTTTGCCTTGACTCTCCTCATCCTAGTCACGGTGCTTGGTTACGTGCTGTTGCAAAAGCGTGCAGTCGTTCCGAAGCTGGGTCTAGCGGCCATGTTTTATCCGGCGGCGGCGTCATCTAACACGTCACATCCGTTGACGTCATCAGCTACGTCATGCGAAGCGGAGTTAAGCCCTTCGTCGTCGTCACGAGGGTGTCAGAATGTGCTGCGTGACATGTTGGATGGGAGGTGGTACCAGCGTGAGATGTCACCCGACGAAGTCCAGAAGATGAGACTGCTGTACAGGCGGGTGAGTAGCGGATGGTAATAGGGCATTTGCCGTGTGCCGGGGACCTTGAATTTCACAGTTGAATTTAGAGAGTTGAATTAGAAAGGTCAGCGTAACTCGGGCAGAACGAGCGCGGGCAATTTAGTAGTCTAGTATAGAGAACGAACACTCGTGGCAAATGTCCTATTCGAGTTAGGTCAATTGTACACACCACTGTGTTGCCTTTGCTTGCATAATTTATTTTATAATGAATTAATATTGCTCTTTGAAATGTGTTCCTCTTGAGATCTAAAAAAACAATATGCATTAAAGAAAGGCTCTCCAAACATTTTGTTTGTTTATATGCATCGCTTAAACCAGTCAGCTCACTAATTTGGAAGAAACATATTGTATCCATCATATTAAGGCTTCCATCATCTACATTCGTCTTTTTTCCCTCAGTGAGAACGCTACATATAGTTAAACAGATTGGTGTGCCAGTGTGTCACATGTGTATCTGTGTGTGTGTGTGTGTGTGGTGTGTGTGTGTGTGTGTGTGTGTGTGTGTGTGTGTGTGTGTGTGAGAGAGATAGAGAGTGGGGATAGAGAGTGACGAGGGAGAGAGTAGCGAGAGAGAGAGGAGAGAGAGAGAGAGAGAGAGAGAGAGAGAGAGAGAGAGAGAGAGAGAGAGAGAGAGACTGCTACTGACACATGTTTATGTGTGAAGGCCATCGACCCATACACAAAGTTTCTAGCCTCCCCATTCCCTTCCCTGCCCGTCCCCACCCTTCCCTACCCTTCGTCCACCAGTAATTCAAGTCGAAAATAAATACGTCAATAACTACAGAAATAAATACAAGAATGTAAATAATAAACAAATGAATAAATGCAAATGCGCCTTGCAACAATGAACAGAACATAACGATGGCTTGGAGTCAAAACGGACTATCTTTAGATAGTCCATTGACATATTATTGAACTTATTACGAAAACTAATAACTTGTATTAAAAAAAGACTGCTGAAATATAAAAAGCAAAACCCCCTTTTTATATGTCTGCAGTCACTGTTTGATACAAGTAATTAGTTCTTGTAATAAATCCAATAATACGTCAATGGACTATCTATAGATAGTCCGTTTTTACTCCAAGCCATCGAATTAAGTGTTGCATATTGGTCATAGGTCTACAGCAAATAAACAACATGTCCATAGAAAGTGAGTATAGGTCTCGATGCATACAGGACTCCACCTAAATATAGATAGGCCAATGGGTCTGTTCTCGATTTGCTGTAACAACTGACTAAATATTATTACAGTACAACATTACACGATGTTCAACTGGTCCTCTCGCTTCTTGAAGGCGTAATAGATATACATGGCAAGTTTTCTGTTTAGATCAACATCTTGCATGGCTTGTACCCACGTGTCGTCATATCCGGCCACAAGGAGCACACCATATTATGGGAGACCGCCATCTTAGTCAGTAACTTTGTTTGAAAAATGCCAGATCGATGCTGTTTACACACAAATCTGACTAAGATGGCGACACTTCCGTTGGAAGGGTCGAGATGCGCACGCAGGTGGGGGGGAGCCATAGACAACAAATGACTAATATCATGGTTTGATACACTGTTGTCACGTGGGGGACGAGTTCACAACAGAAACCAAAGCATTCACCCAACACTATAAAAAGTAAACAATTTGAAGTACGAACGAAAACTAATTTTATTTACAAAAAAACAGAACAATTCAAAACAAAATTAAATCGAAAAGCAGGCTCGTGGTGAAAACAGGGATGTCTGGCTGATCCAAGATTGTGCGAGGCAGGTGCATTTAAAAAACCCAAACCAACAGCAACAACAAGAAAAAAGCAACAGATATACACACTATGAACGCATTCTGACCCCATACTAGCAAACTTTCGACTATTTAAATGCAGTTTCATTCATGTACCTACAAACTGAACATTTTAAAACATTAAACATATTGTCCTATTCAGGCTCGGACACGTGTACCCCATGCATGAGTTGGGGAGTTGTTCGTTTGGAGCTTTGCGAATTCTCCCTGTGAATCTCTCCCATGAATTCTCCATGTGAATCCCTCTCCCACGAATAATCCATGCGAATCCCTGTGAATCCCTCCCACGAATTCTCCCTGTGAATCCCTCCCACGAATTCTCCCTGTGAATCCCTCCTACGAATTCTCCCTGTGAATCCCTCTCACGAATTATCCCTCTGAATCCCTCCCACAGGCTTCCCTCTTGTCACGCTCCAATACAATAATATTTCTTTATCAAGTGCTAAATCTATGACTGTGTAAGTCTATGACTGACAACACCGCTGCTTTTGTGTAGAAGGGCGCTGCGTAGGGATAACTTAAACTGCTTTCCTTGTGACCAATGGAATTTTAAACAGCATTGTGTTGACTATCAGTCTTAGCATGTGGCCAGAGCCGTCCTAGTATCTCGTTATAGTAGATTATATACTATTTTAATCTGTCTAAGACATTCGGTCTAAGAAGAATCGTCCAAATCCATTGGCCAGACAAGATCAGCAACACCGATCTGTAGCAAAGGACTAACCAGTTGCCAGTTGGTAAAAGAAGATGGGGATGGATGGGGCACACGCTAAGGAAGCCAGCATAAAACACCACCAGACAAGTTTTGACATGGAATCCCCAAGGAAAAAGAGATGCTGGCCAAGAAACACCTGGCGAAGAGATCTCCTGACAGACACCAGAAGGATAGGCCTTAGCTGGAACCGGCTAGGGGAAAGGGCACAAAACAGGGGGCTGTGAAGGTCTCTCATTGACAACCTATGTTCTGGATGGGATGTAAGGCTAAGCTAACAAACATAATATTTTATCATAATTATCATTACAATGGAACGTCTCCGATGTGATTTTATGTACTTTTGATTGTACTTGTTCCAGGCAAGGGAGAATAAATTCAACCTTCCTCGAGGCAGCGAGCGTGAGGACAAGCGATGTGGAAACCTGCCAGTCAGCAAACATTTTCGCAATTTCAGAGCCCTATGTGACGAAGACGGCCCCACTCCCTGCTGCTACAACTTCACCTGCCAGAACAGGACGAGGCAGCAGTGCACGTGCAAAAATTGTCAAGACATGCGCAGTCGCATCCACGCAGAATACGCCACCTGGCGTCCCCAGAAAGCGTCCTGTCAGCCAACGCAATGGTCGGTGAAGAACATCTGTCGTCTGCTGGAAAATTCTACCATTCTTTTCTTTGGAGACTCGTTGATACGTCACGTGTTCATAGCCTTACTTCTGGCGGCGCGGGGCAACTTAGAAACCGGCGCCTTGAAATCTACTACCAATGAAGGTAAGTTATTATCCCTGCATGTCCTTAGAAGGGAAAAAAGCATGTTAACTGAACTCCCAGTGCCTATGCTCTAAAGACGCTTCACTAGAAGCAAGGTATGAGTATCATCTTTAGAGATGTGTTGTTTGTTTGGTTTTTCAACAGAACACAAATTTTGTGGTATGGATGATATTTGTTTTTCATACTGACTAAATTACTATTATTCCCAAGAAACTAGCAGGTACGTTCCATCAGACAGATAACCCATTGAAGGACAAGAACGAAAATCCTCTCACAACCGATGAGGATCAGCTGAAGCGATGGGCAGAGCACTTGAAGAAGCTTGTGGATCAACCTGCACATGAAGCACCACCAGACATTCCACCACCTGATACAGACTGGCTCATCACTGCGACCCGCCCTCCAGAAAGAAAATCAAGGAAGCCATCAAGACACTGAGGAATTGGAAGGCAGCAGGGCCCGATGGAATACCTACAAAAGCCATCAAAGCAGACATAGACACAGCCGTTGATATGCTACACAGCCTCTTCAGCAAGATATGGGAGAAGGGAGAGATCTCCACCAAGTCGAAAGAGGGAATAGTCATCAAGCAGCCAAAGAAAGAAGAACTCTGAATCTCCAACAAATACCGTGGGGTCATGCTCGTGTCTGTGCCTGACAAGGTTCTTGACAGCATTGTATTGGAGAAAATGAAGGAGGCAACTGAAACCAAGCTCCAAGGTCAGCAGGCAGGCTTCCGGAAGAAAGGATCGCGTGCAGACCAGATAGCCACCCTGAAGGTCATTGGAAAACAGTCTCTAGCGTGGAACTGGCCCTCTACATCAACCTCATAGACTAAGAGAAAGCATTCGGCAGCGTTGACAGAGAGATGCTGTGGAAACTATTGAAGCACTACGTTATACCTGACAAAACCCGTCTCTCTCATCTGATGCAGTTACCAGGGCATGTGAACATGTGTCTGAGGCACATCTACAACATCAGATGGCCAGACACGATAAGGAAGGGAGATCTGTGGCAGTGGGCAGGACAGCAACCAGTGGCCAAGCATATTCAGCAGAGCAAGCGGGGCTGGATAAGAGGACACACCCTTAGGAAACCAGCGTCCCACCCCATACTCTAGGCCCTGACCTGGAATCCCAGAAAAAAAGGAAGAGAGGCCAACCTTGATGGCGGATGTACATCCAGGCTGAATTGAAGAGACAGGAACGAACTAGAATGGCATCAAGAGAGCTGCAAGAGTGTGGTGCGATGGCGGGGCGTCGTTAATGTTGTGTTAGCCATCACCTTGCAGGCTTGAGGGAACCGCTCTGGAATGAAAGTGGAATTTGTGACTGTCTGGTGCTGTGACCGTGTGGCATGGCTGGTGCATCCCTGGGTCCCATCAGCACCTTCAGGTGTTTCTATTTCATTTCATTTGTGACTGTCTGGTGCTGTGACCGTGTGGATTATTGCGATCATCGTCTTCGTCATGGAACGCCCGTCATTGTGGTATCTTTTTGTCTCTTTCTGTCCAAGGACCCAGGTTTTCTTTCTGACATTTCTTTTCCTCCACGCTGTGTCGTTCGGCTATTGCCCATTGACCCGTGAGTTGGCACATGCAAGTCAATACAGTGTTTCTGTTGCCCCACCGCCCGCCAGTGTTTACTACATTCGTGAAGAGCTACTATCGCTCAAGAATGAACACTCTGAACTCGCCCCATCAGTTTGTGAGACGCTTCGTCGATTTGGACTACTCAGCAATGCACAGGGTTTGTCAAAAAAAGAAGAAACGGCGACCATTTTGTGGTGGCCGCAGGAAACTCAAGAAAAGTGAGCCCATTCCAGTGCTTGTTTCCACTCGCGATCGTGACAGTCTTTCCCTCGTTTCAAGTGAAAACCCACACAGTGAGCCCTCTTCCAGCATGAATCCTGCAAACCTTATCCATATCAACACTCGTTCTGCCGAAAACTCCCTATCTCGCCACTCTGCTTCTTTCCGTCTGTGTGTCTTCAACGCCCAGGCTCTGGGTACTGGAAAAGAAAAACGCTCTGCCCTGTCCTACTTCATCCATGACAACAATGTTAATGTGTTTGCTGTGGTGGAAACTTGGTTTTGTTCTGAAGGTGACGAAGCTAAGTGCCGTAACATTGCTTCCCCCGGCCACCACACCCTCTCCTTTCTCCGTCAGTCCCACGACGGCGGCATTGCTTTTGTCATCGCTGATTCACTATCCCCTTTCCTCTCAACCAAATCTGCCCTCCCCTTCACCCACACCTCCTGCGAACTGGCACAAGTCAGCCTTACCTTCCCCCACCAAACTTTCCATCTTCTGTGTTTGTATCGTCCTCCCCCAAGCTATAAAAACCGCTTGACTGACTCCATCTTCATTGACGAACTCTCCGATCTCCTGTCCTACTGCAACTCACTCCGTAGGTCTTATATCATCGCTGGCAACTACAACATCCATTTGGACTGACCCTCTGACTCTACCACCTCCAAAGTAATCGACCTATTGGACTGCTATAGCCTGGTTCAGTGTGTCCACGCTCCAACTCACACTCGTGGACACACATTGGACAACATAATCCACAAAGCTGACCAGGCCATAGTGACGTCTCTCACCATCGACTATACCCTCCATTCCGACCACGTCTGCCTTGTTGCCGATCTTCATCTTTCCCGTCCTCCACCTTCCAAGACCTACGTTCTTGCCAGAAACCTCTCTGCTGTTAAATTGACTCTCTTCGAGGCTGACCTTCAGTCTCATCTGTCTGCTTCGCCGCCAACCTCTCCTGGTGACCTGAACTCCCTCCTCCTTCAGCTCCTGGATCTCTACGCTCCTGCTCGTGGTCGCCTTGTCTCCAAGAGGCCACCCTCGCCTTGGTTTTCTTCCGTTGGGCCACAGTTGCAAAATGCCATATTCCAAATATCATAATCACATTGATTTGTGTGTGAGTGCATGCGATTGTGTGCTGGTGCTCGCGAGCAAGCGTGAGCGTGCTTGTGTGTGTGTGTGTGTGTGTGTGTGTGTGTGTGTGTGTGTGTGTGTGTGTGTGTGTGTGTGTGTGTGTGTGTGTGTGTGTGTGTGTGTATGTGTGTGTGTGTGTGTGTGTGTGGTGTGTGTGTGTGTGTGTGTGTGTGTGTGTGTGTGTGTTTGTGTGAGAGAGAGTGTATTCAGATCTGAATTGTTTTGAGATGTTGCTTTGCCACTGCACTATGATAATTGAAATTATTGATGTTTGATGTTCATGTGTTGTGATAATTTTTATTTTATTTTATGTCCTGTTGTTGCCTGATGGCTGACGTGTGAGTTATAGCATGTATTGTGTCAATTTGTTTGAATCGCTGGTGTGTGCTATGGGGATGAGTTGTGTCATATTATGCTGCGTTTTGATTAAGCTTTATTGCTGTTGTGACATGCTGTGTAAAATGTTTACTACATGGCTAATGTGTGCGATAGAGATGTATTGTGAAATGTTGTGTATTGTAGTTTGTGTGACTGGTGATGTGTTGTAGGATGTGCAGCATTCTTGTTGTTTGATTTATATGTAATGTGGTGTGATTCGCTGCATTGCCTGGCATAGCAAGACAGCTGCTTATGCCGGGCCCTTTCTGTGTGCTTTGTGTTTGTCTTTTTTTTCTTTCTTTTTTTATAATCTTTTTCTTTTGAATTTTGTTTCTTTTCCATTCATTTTCTTCCACGTTTTCGTTTTTATTCCATGTACCCCCAAGGGGCTTTTGGAAATAAACCTTGAATCCTTGCCAAATGTGAGAGATGCAGAGCAGAAAGACAGTGGCTTAAATCCAGTCTGACTGTCCATAAAGACATTTTTCAAACTGCCAACAAATTTGTTAATAGCCTTGTTGACGCTGTCAAATCTACTTACTACAATGCCAAAGTCCTTACATGTGCCACATCCAAACAGCTCTACAACATTACTAACACTCTTCTTGGTAAAGCCGACTCTTCTCCTCTTCCTTCTAACCTGCCACCTTCTGAACTCCCACAGGCTTTCTCTGACTTCTTTGTTAACAAGATCACTAACCGGAGATTATCACTGGACTCCCTGACTAGCAACCATGTATCCTATCCTGACCCCCCTTTCTCTGGAACACCCTTTACTTCTCTCCATTCTGTGTCTGGGGCGTTTGTTAAGAAAATTATCATGAAATCTGGCGTTAAGATCTGTGAACTTGACCCACTACCAACTTCTTTCCTCACCCATAGTCCCCATTGTCTGGACACTCTTCTCCCTCACATCACCACCATCATCAATCATTCGCTCTCTGCTGGTTCTTTTCCATCCGTTTTCAAATCTGCAGTTGTAAGACATCTCTTGAAGAAGCCCACACTTGATTCTGATAACTTGAAGAACTACAGGCCTGTATCAAACCTTCCCTTTCTTGCCAAAGTCTTAGAGAGAGTTGTCCTTGATCAGCTGTTAGACCACCTACACTTCAACAACCTTGTCTATCCCCTTCAGTCTGCTTACCGCACTGGCCATAGTACTGAGACTGCTATTCTCAAAATCTGTAACGATCGACATACTGACTGCCCTTGACTCCAACAATACCTCACTCCTGACCCTATTAGACCTCTCTGCTGCTTTTGACACTATTGACCATTCTATCCTTCTTTCCCGTTTGCATCACTCGTTTGGGCTTTCTGACACTGTTCTCAGCTGGTTACATTCCTACATCACTGATCGTCAACAGGTAGTCTCTGTCAATGGTCTTTCTTCTAAACCTTCCCTGGTCTATGGGGTACCACAAGGATCTGTCCTGGGCCCTCTACGTTTCATTCTCTACACCTATCCTGTCTCCTCTATTGTTCAACAATACCTGCTTCAGCATAATTCTTTCTCTGACGATAATCAGCTGTACATCTCTGGACCACTCGCAAACCTTCCCACCATGATCCAAAGCACCCAGTCCTGTGTAGCCAGCCTGAAGGACTGGATGACAGAAAACAAACTAAAGCTTAATGAAGACAAATCGGAACTGATCTTGATCACCCCACCAAAACTTCAAAATCACCCCTCTCTTCCATCCTCCATCAAACTAATTGACTCGTCTATTACTCTCTCTCCTTCTGCCTGCAACCTTGGTGTAACTCTTCATCAAACCCTGTCCTTTCAGCAGCATGTCAGCAATATCTGTCGTACTTGCTTTCTTGAACTCCGCCGAATTGCTTCTATCCGCCATCTCCTCTCAGAAGATACCACAAAAGCTCTTGTCTGCGCATTTGTACTATCCCGCCTTGACTACTGTAATGCTCTCTTGTCTGGCTCCCCCTCTCATCTCATCAACAAACTTCAAAAAGTTCAAAATCATGCTGCCCGTCTCATCTTCTGCTCTTCTAAATATGGCCATATAATTCCATTGCTCTGTTCTCTCCACTGGCTCCCTCTTCAGCAAAGAATATCCTACAAGATTGCCTCTCTCTGCTACAAATATATCGAGTCTTCCTGCCCTGAATACCTCACTGATCTGTTACATCTCTACACACCGTCTCGAGCTCTGCGTTCCTCATCTGACACCCATCTTTATTGTATCCCCACTGTCCGCACTAAAACATATGGTCAACGCTCTTTCTCCTATCAAGCTCCTGTTACTTGGAATCAGTTGGCTTACCCTCTCAGATACTCATCCTCTCTGCCCACATTCAAACGCCATCTAAAAAATCATCTGTTTCCTAAATAACTACTAATCCCTTCCTTCATAACTAGGTATGTGCATGCCTGAGAGTGAACGTCTGCGCTTGGTGAGCGCATATAATTATCTTTGTGATTGTGTGTCCGCGTGTGTATGTACGTGAGTGTGCACGCGCTTGCGCGCATGTATGTGTGTAATTCTGTGTCTGTTTGTCTGACCGTCTTTGGGTGTTTGTGTAATTTTTATTTCCCATTCTTTATGCTATATGTTAAATATTACTATAGGTGGTGTTATATGTGTATATTATATTTTTATATTTTAAACGCCTAGGGCATTAAATTGATTAGGCGTGCTAAATGTTCTAATAATAATGTACTATGCCCATCTTTGCGCAATGGTCCTAAGTAAGTACGTTACTTTGATTCGTCTGATCACACGGTTGTGTTAAAATAGAATCTCGCTTCTAACACCCACAGCAGCGTTTCACTGTGTTTTTACTGTCATTTCCTATTACATTGTAATAATTAGAATCAATTATGCATGATAGCAAACGTTTATTGTTTTCTTTCAGAAAATCGTTCAAAGTGCTCCGGCTTCAACATGTTCTTTGTGAATGCCTGCAAGAGATATCTGGACGGAAACGCCACCGCATGCAATGGCTCTGTCCGCTTGGAATATTCTGATACCGCCACCTCTACGAAATGTAGTGAAATCCACAAAGCAGTTCTAGCCCTGGCCAACGCCACACGCACTTTGGTCTTCTTCGGAATAGGCTTGCATGACCATCTGAACTTTCACCTCATCAAAACCCAAGTGCTGCTGCCCCTTCTGCGAATGATGAAGTCTCGACGTCTGACATCTCCTCGTCTGCTGTGGGCCATTATTCATCAGGCAGGGGTGATAAAATCCCTTTCTTCGAACCACAATAACATGAACATTTCGCGGTACAACCAAAATGTCAGGGAGTTTCTGGCGAGCTACCACGTGCCTATGTTTGACACGTACAACTTCACGCACAACGTGATAACTTTTGACGGAATCCATTATGGTTATGGCTTGAATTCCATGAAGGTGAACATACTGTTGCAATACATCCAGGAGCTGAAGGACCAGGGGAAGTGGTAGATGCGGGGCAGGTTCCGTCGGTTGTTGACCAAGACCTATTAGTAAGACCTACGTGTTCCTTCAGCTGAGATGGGACACAGCTTTGGCCTTTTATACGCCTTTACTGGGCCTTAAATGTCACCCAGCATCACAAAAGGGACATTAAGTCGCTGGGCTAGGTTCTCACAACAGGCTTGCAAAATCAAAAATCGCATTTTGTGTCAATTTTGAGTCATGGGCATTGTTGTGTTCTGTAACATCTTTATCTTTCATATTTAAAAAGGATAATTTTGATATGGTCTCTCACAGCTGTTTCGTCCCACTCAAAAGCAAGCTGGTTAGTCAAAAGACTGAATCCAAAAATCTTAGATACAAAATGCACCAAACATTTGTTTGTAAAAAGTATTTGGGCTGTATGGTCTTCATTGTATGTTTAATATATTTTTTCCATCAGATTTATGGTAACTACTTATTTTTATTTTTGTTGAGCAGTATCATGCAACATTAATAATAAATTATTTAGTAGAAAATGTTCTCGAATACTACACTTAGAATCGCAAACAGAAATAATATTGCCCATGAGTGAAAATCTAGCAATCATCCACTGAATACAAGTAATTTAGTCACATACTACAACATATTCTTGACTGTTATTTATGAAAAGTTATTTATGGTAAACTTCAAGTTGGCTTGAGAAGACTTCTAAAAAAAATATATAGACAAATTAAATGTTTCTCCAGAAACAGCTGTGCTCTGAATGGTATTATAAGTGTTTTAAAACGAGTAGTTCAATGCATTGTCTACAGCTAGGCTAGAATTTAGACTGAGTTTTCTCAAAATGTCCGACGCCCACCTTACTAACTTTAAATGCTCATAACTCTGGAACGGAAAAAAGATACAAGAATGGTTCTTATATCATTAGAAAGAGAATTGTCTGAAGTTTTGAAATGTATAATAATTTTCTCAGAATGGTCAGTTTGATACTTAATGTCTCTTTCGTGGTGCTGGGCATTAAATGTAAATAGCCGTTGATGGATCGGTTGGCTCGAGTCATTGTGGGATGTTTTGCGGTTTCAGTGTTACAGCGACTTCACAGCCTATCATCCAGTTTGTGAAGATCACAGTTTTGTTGGTTTGGGTGTTGTGGGTCACGATGTGGGTGTGGTGGGTCATGATGTGGGTGTTGTGGGTCATGATGTGGGTGTTGTGGGTCATGATGTGGGTGTTGTGGGTCATGATGTGGGTGTTGTGGGTCATGATGTGGGTGTTGTGGGTCATGATGTGGGTGTTGTGGGTCATGATGTGGGTGTTGTGGGTCATGATGTAGGTGTTGTGGGTCACGATGTGGGTGTTGTGGGTCATGATGTGGGTGTTGTGGGTCATGATGTGGGTGTTGTGGGTCATGATGTGGGTGTTGTGGGTCATGATGTAGGTGTTGTGGGTCATGATGTGGGTGTGGTGGGTCATGATGTGGATGTTGTGGGTCATGATGAGGTGTTGTGGGTCACTATGTAGGTGTTTTGGGTCATGATGTGGGTGTTGTGGGTCATGATGAGGTGTTGTGGGTCATGATGAGGTGTTGTGGGTCATGATGAGGTGTTGTGGGTCATGATGTGGGTGTTGTGGGTCATGATGTGGGTGTTGTGGGTCATGATGTGGGTGTTGTGGGTCATGATGTGAGGTGTTGTGGGTCATGATGAGGTGTTGTGGGTCATGATGTGGGTGTTGTGGGTCATGATGTGGGTGTTGTGGGTCATGATGTGGGTGTTGTGGGTCATGATGTGGGTGTTGTGGGTCATGATGTGGGTGTTGTGGGTCATGATGTGGGTGTTGTGGGTCATGATGTGGGTGTTGTGGGTCATGATGTGGGTGTTGTGGGTCATGATGTGGGTGTTGTGGGTAATGATGTGGGTGTTGTGGGTCATGATGTGGGTGTTGTGGGTCATGATGAGGTGTTGTGGGTCATGATGTGGGTGTTGTGGGTCATGATGTGGGTGTTGTGGGTCATGATGAGGTGTTGTGGGTCATGATGTGGGTGTTGTGGGTCATGATGTGGGTGTTGTGGGTCATGATGTGGGTGTTGTGGGTCATGATGTGGGTGTTGTGGGTCATGATGTGGGTGTTGTGGGTCATGATGAGGTGTTGTGGATCATGATGTGGGTGTTGTGGGTCATGATGTGGGTGTTGTGGGTCATGATGTGGGTGTTGTGGGTCATGATGTGGGTGTTGTGGGTCATGATGTGGGTGTTGTGGGTCATGATGTGGGTGTTGTGGGTCATGATGTGGGTGTTGTGGGTCATGATGAGGTGTTGTGGGTCATGATGTGGGTGTTGTGGGTCATGATGTGGGTGTTGTGGGTCATGATGTGGGTGTTGTGGGTCATGATGTGGGTGTTGTGGGTCATGATGTGGGTGTTGTGGGTCATGATGTGGGTGTTGTGGGTCATGATGTGGGTGTTGTGGGTCATGATGTGGGTGTTGTGGGTCATGATGTGGGTGTTGTGGGTCATGATGTGGGTGTTGTGGGTCATGATGTGGGTGTTGTGGGTCATGATGTGGGTGTTGTGGGTCATGATGTGGGTGTTGTGGGTCACATGATGTGGCTGTTGTGGGTCATGATGTGGGTGTTGTGGATCACATGATGTGGCTGTTGTGGGTCATGATGTGGGTGTTGTGGGTCACATGATGTGGCTGTTGTGGGTCATGATGTGGGTGTTGTGGGTCACATGATGTGGGTGTTGTGGGTCATGATGTGGGTGTTGTGGGTCACATGATGTGGCTGTTGTGGGTCATGATGTGGGTGTTGTGGGTCACATGATGTGGCTGTTGTGGGTCATGATGTGGGTGTTGTGGGTCATGATGTGGGTGTTGTGGGTCATGATGTGGGTGTTGTGGGTCATGATGTGGGTGTTGTGGGTCATGATGTGGGTGTTGTGGGTCATGATGTGGGTGTTGTGGGTCATGATGTGGGTGTTGTGGGTCATGATGTGGGTGTTGTGGGTCATGATGTGGGTGTTGTGGGTCACATGATGTGGGTGTTGTGGGTCATGATGTGGGTGTTGTGGGTCACATGATGTGGCTGTTGTGGGTCATGATGAAGGTGTTGTGGGTCATGATGCGGATGTTGTGGATCATGATGCGGATGTTGTGGGTGATGAGGTGGGTGTTGTATATAGGGACAAAAAAGTTTTAAACAAATTTCCTGTATATATATATATATATAAATATTAATTGAAAAAATCAAAACAACAACAAAACTTGGACGAGACGTTTCGCTTTACAGCTTTATCGATCTACATTCTAAGTTACAAGAATGATTGACGTACTGTGGGGAAATGTCATCATACTGATGACAAATTCACACAATGACGTCAAGCTCTAAACAACACATTCGCTTCCCTTAAATTAAAGACCTCACATATTAAAAAGTTAAGTAAAAATAAACATGTGCATGTACATACACACGTGCTAACATAAAATTTGTTTCACTTAATGTTGCTCTCTCCCCCCAATTATCTCTCTCTCTCTCTCTCTCTCTCTCTCTCTCTCTCTCTCTCTCTCTCTCTCTCTCTCTCTCTCTCTCACACACACACACACACACACACACACACACACACACACACACACACACACACACACACACACACACACACACACACGCACTATCTGTCTCTCTCTCTGTCTCACATTCTCTCTCTTTTCTCACACACACACACATAAACACACACACACACACACACACACACACACACACACACACACACACACACACACACACACACACACACACACACACACACTCACACACACACACACACACACACATGCGCGCGCACATACACACACCCACACACACACACACACACACACACACACACACGTACACGCACTATCCCTCTGTACCTCTCTGTCTCACTCTCTCTCTCTCTCTGTCTCACTCTCTCTCTCTCTGTCTCTCTCTCTCTCTTTCTCTGACTTTCTAATGTGGAAACTGGCTCACTGTCCGTTGTGCAAGATCTCCAGCATCAACCATCTGCCCCTTAATGTACGTCAACTGCACAATGGGGCTCAGTACGTGAGCCACATGCATATTGTAGGTGACATGTCTTTTGTGGAGACTGGATGGTGTCAAACATTGGCCCATATAGTCAAAGGGTATTGAGGCCCTGGGGGTACAGTGTTTTGAGCTTGCTGATCCAAAATTGCTCTCTGTTGTGTCTGTGAGCATGGTTGTCTGTGAGGATCTGCTCAATGGGCATGCACTTCATGTCTTGCAGCGTGTGGTTTTGTGAGTTGAAGTGCTTGGTGACGTGAGTGCCCATGTTCTTTGCAATGTGGGACCTATGAAGGTAAAACCGGGTTCGCAGTGCGTTTTTTGTTTCACCCACATACTGAGCCCCCTGACAGCGTTGACAATAGAGCAGGTAGATGATGTTGGAAGACCTGCAGTTCATGCTGTGGCGGACAGTGAACCGTTCTCCTGTGGTGGAGCTGGAGAAGGACTTGCCCTCCACCAAGTGTTCACGGCAGATGACACACCTGCCATCACACTTCACCACTCCAGCCTGTTCCTGGGTTGGACTGACTCGGGGAAGGGCAGAGGGCATGAGGAGGTTGCGTATGCTCCTCGAGTTCCTCTCCCCAACAACAGGCACTTTGGGCACAGCTTTCCGCATGCGTGCACTGCTGTGAAGCACACCCTGCCCCTCATCAAGCCAATCCCGCAGTGGTGGGTTGGAGGGGTGATGCGTGATGACAAAGGGGACCCTGGTGTTGCTGGGTTTGGCCCTGTAGGTCAACACCTCAGCTCTGGGAAGACCCCGTGCCTTTGCTAGTGCACGCTGTAAGTGGCTGGCTTTGTAGCCACGGTTGAGGAACCTGCTCATGATGGTAGCAGCATGTTTGTCAAAGTCCTCAGCCCTGGAGCAAAGGCGACGGAGTCTGAGGAACTGACTGAACGGGATGTTCCTTTTGCAATGATGGGGATGGCATGAACGATGGTGAAGGTAGGCGTGAGTGTCCGTCGGTTTGGTGTACAGTTCAGTGTGGTGAGACCGTCATGGAACTTAATGAAAATGTCAAGAAATGGGATGGACTGTTTTGATGACTGTACGGTGAATTTGATGGTGGGATGAAAGCTGTTGATGTGGTTGCAAAAGGTTTGTAGATCCTCCTCAGAACCCAGCCACAACAGGAAAATGTCATCAATGAAGCGTTTCCACAGCCTTTCGTCGATGTGGATTGGGCTCTCTGCCAGCATCTTACTTTCTAGCCAACCCATAAACAAGTTGGCAATGGTCGGCGCCATAGGAGTGCCCATCGCTGTGCCATGTTCCTGTTTGTAGATCTGCCCTTCGAATGAAAAGAAATTGTTCTGGAGAATGTGAGAGACGACGTCTACAATGAGTGGAGTTGGTGGGGTGTTGTCAGGATGGTGTAGCCGCAGGAAGTGCTCGATGGCCTCCAGCATGTCGTTGTGAGGTATGTTCGTGTATAACCCCACAACGTCTATTGTCACAAGGGTGGCCTCGGGGTTGAAAGGTCCATGCCGGATGTTCAACTTCTCCAGGGTTCTCAGCATAGCTGTTGAGTCCTGGATATAGCTGGGGAGAGCGACTACCAGGTCCTGCAGCCAGGAGTCCACCAGCTGAGATAGGTTGACTGTGGGGCCCTCCACTCCAGAGACAATGGGCCTTCCTGGAGGTTTGTTCAACGTTTTATGGATTTTAGGGAGATGATAAAAACGCTGGGTCCGTGTTGTGTTTGGTTCTACAAGCGCCCATCTGTGAGTTTGGTCATCTATGTGCTTGTTGTCATGGAGTTGGTTCACAAGCTGGTTTGACTTTTTTGCCACCTGCACCGTGGGATCCTTGGGGACCTTGCTGTAGTGAAGCTGGTTGTTCAGTTGACGTTCCGCTTCCTGCACATAATCAGTCACGTTCTGGATGACCACAGCCCCACCCTTATCTGCTGTACTAATGCGGATTTCCCTATCCGAAACCAACTTCCCCAGTTGTTGCAGGGCCTTTCTCTCGTTCTGGGTCAAATTGTCTTTGGGTTTTCTTGTGTTCGCATATGAGGCTGCTTTCAGCTGTAAGTTCTGGCAGTACGTATCTAGAGCTGTATCCCTTCCTCTTCCAGGTTTAAAGTATGTCTTTTTGTAGAAACGTGGTGGGGGAGTTGGGTCCATCATGTTCTCAGCCTCTTCATCAAAAAACAGTTATTTCAGTCTCACCAGTCTGCATCCCTCTTCTACATCCTCCTCTAGCTGTTTCTGGTTGAATGTCATGGGTGTAGGAACGAACTTAGGGCCTAAACTGAGCGCTTTCACTTGATCTTCAGTCAGCGTAGCACTGGACAGGTTGACCACCAGGGTGTCGTCCACTGCAGTGTTCTCCTTTCTTTGATGTCGCCTTTTGAATCTTCTGCACTTACGTTTGTGCTGAACATTTTCAGTGCTGGGTTGGCTGGGCTTGCTCGTCAGGTGAGAGTGCGTTGGTTAGGTTGTTTCTGCTCTGTTTGACGCAGAGTTGCTAGTTTCTTTTTCTTGTTTATCCAGAGTTTCTTTTCAAGCTGTTTTGATTGTCTGTGTACGTCGTTCAAAACTGCTTCAAACTGATAAAAATCACAGTTCTGCTGAATGTTGTACAAACACTGGTGTAGTACTGACCGTTCTTCCGTAACTAGGGATTTGTATGTTTGTAAACAAACATCCAAGACGTCACGTGAAGCATTGTGCATTGTGTCCTTAACATGTCTATGGAGGTATTCGCATTTGGGAAGAGCATCAATACCAAATTTTATTCTCATGCCCTTTGGTATGATGCCCTCAGATGCACAAATAGAAAGAAAACGAACGTGCGACTCATACCTTGCAACTTTAGAAATAGTCCACCCCAACGATTGCATGTTGGGGGCCTGGTCGGTCATCCTGTTGGATCCTGTGAAGGATGCAATGGAGATCAGTAGTACTAGTGTGATTAAACAACAGTTGACGGCCACCTCTTTCAAGTCTATGTGTTTGTTGTTGGATCCGTCCACGGTGGAAAGATACATTGAATTTGTCAGAAAAGTTATTACATAAAAATATTAATTGAAAAAATCAAAACAACAACAAAACTTGGACGAGACGTTTCGCTTTACAGCTTTATCGATCTACATTCTAAGTTACAAGAATGTATATAGATATATATATGTATATAGATCTCTCTCTCTCTCTCTCTCTCTCTCAATTATCTCTCTCTCTCTCTCTCTCTCTCTCTCTCTCTCTCTCTCTCTCTCTCTCTCTCTCTCTCTCTCTCTCTCTCTCTCCCTCTCTCATTCTCTCCCTCTCTCTCTCTCTCTCTCTCTCCCTCTCTCCCGCGTTTTTACCCTCTCTCTCTCCTTCAATCAGCTGAACTCACTCTCAATTCACTTCAACCTAACCTACTTTTAAACATTCCATTTTCGTGATTTCTGTTTTAATTC
>CM065710.1:14610151-14612651 GCA_017654935.2 Phymorhynchus buccinoides
GGTGGCGCGCCTCTGGCTGCGACGCGCTCTCCAGGTGGGAGCAGCCCGAATTTCACAGAGACGCCTCTGTGACTAATACCTAATAATACCTAATACCTAAAGTGAAATTGTGATCGACTGTTGCTGTGGTCGTCCCTGTGGTGTGGTACCATTGTGTTCGTCATGGATCCGTCTTTCTTGGGGCCTCAGCTCCAGGGTGCCAAGCAGGAGAGGAGGAGAGCTGAGGAGCAGGTGTGTGCCACCCGCCTGACTGTCCATCGGCAGGTGTTCCAGGCTGCCAGGAACCACGTGACCTACATCGTCGACTGTGCCCAAACTGCCTTCTACTCAACCAATAATCTAGCTTGCACCACAGTTAACCCTTTCACCGCCAAAGTCGCATTTTAGCACCACAGTGATTTAACACCTATGTCACTAAAAGGCATCAAATTGGGGTCTATTATCCAAAGACCCTATTGTCTTAGTTTGGGGAAGTAGGGATAGACCTTATTTTAAATATGTCACAGAAGAATCCCCAATACTGCAGATGGATATTGATTTCTACCCAGGTACATTTAATAGACATTTTTGGCTGAAATATGGCTGGCGGTGAAAGGGTAGAGCAGTTGTTTGGTGTTACAAATAACATATTAGGCAAAGTAAACCATTCTCCACTCCCTTCAATTTTCAAAGTGCAAGATCTTCCTCAGAAATCTTCTGACTTTTTCAAACACAAATCACTTCCATCCATGAAAAACTCGATTCCACTTCCGCCCCACCATCACCAGTTACTGATATAATGTACTGTGGCCCAGTTTTGCAGAGGTTTGAGCCTGTTGTCACAGAACAGTTTGTTAAAGGTCTTTGCTTAGGCGCTAGTCCCAAATCATGTGAAATAGTCTTTAGTTTGGAGATTCTCCTTTGTTATTTTTGGTGAATGAACATAAAATGAATATGAGGAAAGTTCAGGCAGGAAACACGAACTCTGAAACATCCACACGTGTATTCAATCATGGAAATGTGAGGTTGTAACATTGACAAAGAGTTAGCGCTTTTGTTTGGGGGTTTTCTTTTGATCTTAACTGATGAATAGTCAGGATAGCATAATGGATGCACGAGCCGTAATTAACGTCACCAAAAAAAAAAGTGTGTTCCTTGTTAATCCCTCAAATGGACACTTTGCATTGTTCAATGCATTTCCTTTTCTGTAATGAAATGAATGTTTAAGGTTTCCTACTGAAGTATTGCTTTTCATTCAAGTAGAAATATTTACAAACAATGATATGCTTTGAAAAAGGGTTAGAATTATTCAGAAAACACAAGTTACAGAAATTTGGATATATGTAGGGGAAGACGGGGTAAAAAGCGCATGGGTGGGTAAGAAGCCCACCCCAATTATCTCATGAAATGAAGCAAATTTCAGTCTCATTTTGCCCATGAAACGAGCGTTAATGTCTAGCATTCGTCTCATGGGCAAATTTGACTGAAATTTTCTTTTATTTCATGAGATAATTGGGGTGGGCTTCTTACCCGCCTATGCGCTTTTTACCCCGTCTTCCCCTATGTATCGTAGATTGTAGGCTTATCAGTCTGTTAAAACAAACAAACAAAAGTTAACAATGATAACATCCGCTTGCCGTTTTCACAGATAGCATGTTAAACACCGATATACCCATTTCATAGGTATTTAAAATGAAACAATGTCACCAAAATTATATCTGATCAATTATTGAACAGCAAGAAGAGTCATGACCTGGGCATGGGCAGGCCCCCACAAAGTGTAAGGAGTTCAGGGCACAAACAATGCATTGAGGGTGACCTTTTCTCCGAAGACCCGCTTTGGTTCAGCTCTCCATAGAGTTTCTTTGTATCATTAACTACTGAACAGTACGAAAACATTACAGTCACCCAGAATCGTTCAAAACCTAAATTTGTTCTACCTGTGGCGAACAGTATGCGACATTACAGAAAGAATAGAACTGAACTCTGCCCGATATAGGGGTTGTATAGGCCAGATTCACCCCCCTCCCCCAAAGGGGGTAGAGGGCTGGGAAATTTCGAACCTATGATGTTTTAGGTTTGGGGTACCCTAACTAATACTTCAAAACCAACAAAAATAATGTTAGCAAAGATATTGAGCCAGATGACATAACATCCCAGACTATCTGTGAACCCGAGTTCGAACCTGGGTAGAGGGGATTTTCCCTCTCACTTTGCACTAGGCCTTACGGTCTGAACGTGGAGTCTTTCGGATGAGACGATTAACCGAGGTCCCGTGTGCCCATGCACTCAGCACACGTTAATCCCAGTGGCAACGAAAAAGTTGTCATTTGGTCAAATTTTACACACCCCTTTTTCCTTCGTCATCAGTCACACAAAAATCGCATGCAAATTTTGTTTTTAAAAACTGGGTGGCGCGCCTCTGGCTGCGACACGCTCTCCAGGTGTGAGCAACCCGAATTTCACAGAGACCCCTCCGTGACTATGAAGTATATAATACCCTAATACCTAATATCTTGGC
>CM065710.1:14617651-14625151 GCA_017654935.2 Phymorhynchus buccinoides
AGAGAGAGAGAGAGAGAGAGAGAGAGAGAGAGAGAGAGAGAGAGAGAGAGAGAGAGAGAGAGACATAGGGATGGACAGAGAGAAAGAGGCAGACGGATTGGGGGAAACAGACACGCAGAGGAGACAGAGAAAGAAACCTCTGGAATTACAAGAAACGGTCCCGAGGCAAGACATCTCCAGTTTACACAACTTCCAACCCCACTTTCAAGAATAACCGTTTGTTTTCTCAGCTACCTGACTGGGATATATATCACAGTCGGACGCGCTATCTGATTTGCAAAACATTTGGCATCTGATTTGCACATTTGCATCCGATTTGCATAGATATGATTGATAATAATTATAATGGCGTCTTGCAGCCTGAGGTGACGATTTCTGTTCATTCTACCGCTAAAAGGAACTACATCTCAGTGCGCAAGATGACGACGTTTCGCATAGATCTGTCAGTCAAATTTGCCAATGAGACGAATGTTAAACATTAACACTCGTCTCATGGGCAAAATGTGACTGAAATTTGCTTCATTTCATGAGATAATTGGCATGGGCTTCTTACCCGCCCATGGGCTTTTTACCCCGTCTTCCCCTACTTGTGTCCGTTGAATTTCGAAGTCTGGTGTTTTGCAACAACAAGAAAAGAAGAAAAAAGAAAGAAAAAAAGGAGAAAAACAAAACAACACACTATTCATTATCATCGTACCAGTGCTTAATTTTATGAAGTTCTACTAAAGCTTAAGTGGGAAACTAAACGTTGTTACTTTCTTAATTAAGTGAACCGATATACGTAATTTACAAAGTAGCTAACGTTTAGTTTCCCACTTTAGCTTTAGTAGAACTTCACAAAATTAAGCACAGATAGGTTGTAAGATCCATGTGGACCCAAAGAAAATGTCGCGCTCATAGATCCAGCATGTCGTTTGGCAATAATTGTAGTAATGTGACATTTTGCCTCGGTACATGTCATGGATTAATTTTGTGTGTGCTTTTATTTATAATAAATTATGTATGTTAATATTTCGCCGCCGGCATGCAATGCAGACGTAAGTCGAAAGACGTCACTTCACAGGAGAAGCAAAAAATTGATTATTTCGGTCATTTCAAGTCAAATTGCTTCAGATTTTTTAATACGGCTTTATTTCGAGCCATCAAATAACTTTGTCACTTTAGTTTTTCAAATAAATCACCACTTATTTAAGCAATATTGAAATAATAAATTTTGCCCCCAAATCATGGTTTTAGAATGAGAAGAAAATTAATTTTAGTCCAAAATAAAAGCTTTGTTGAGAATAATACCTTGGCACTCCAACACGTCCTCCAATATATTTTTTAGATACAAAATAATGGGAGAAATTGTCAAAAGTATTTGTTGATTAGACTCAATGAACGTTGCTATCTTATACTTGTATATGCAAAAAATCTCAAAATCAAAACAATTGAGTTACGCCTGTATTGCATGCAGGCGGCGATTTTAAAGCTATTAGTTTTCCCTAAAGACAAATGTTTTGTTTATCCTCTTCTGAAATTATGACGTCGAAAAGGTAAAATGACGTCAAATGACAGACAATGGCTGGTGCCCACGTGTCGTCATATCCGGCCACAAGGAGCGCCATATTATGGGAGACCGCCATCTTAGTCCTTACCTTTTTTTGAAAAATGCTAGATCGATGCTGCGTATTTGGCTGTTCCAATTCGAAACTTATCTAAATTGTATTTATAACATCTGGATGTTTTTTTTACACGTTTAAATAACATTTTCACTTTGTTTACACACAAATAAGGACTAAGATGGCGACGCTTCCGTTGGAAGGGTCGAGATGCGCACGCAGGTGGGTTGGAGCCATTGTGCTTTGTGGAAGCTTTCGAAGCAAGTGCGTGAAGTTCTACAAGCTTATTTTGATCACAGCGTCTTTATCTTTTGGAATTACGGTTAATGAAGTTGGTGAGTCTTGTCTTGTACTATGTATAAGCAAAATATATCAAAATCGATAAAAATTGAGTTACGTCTGTATTGCATGCGGGCGGCGATTTGTAATGTTGCGTTATGTTTTCCTCGGTGCATGTAAAGGATTGTTTGGGCCGTCTCCACCGGCCGGCTGGTAGAAACCACCACCGGGGTTTCTACCAGTAGAAACTCCAATCGTAGTCTCTACCAACACATTCGTGGTAGAAACGGCGATCGTGGTTTCTATTGGTAGAATCGCCGAATCTACCAAATCTCTCTCTCTATATATATATATACATTATATCTACACAAAGAAAAAAGTTTAGCTATTACAAGGCTACCATTATTCCGTTATAAGCAGGGTTGTGCCAGTCATCCAGGCACAGGGAGGAAACACACGCTACTGAACTTTGATTTGCCAAATGAGTTTTGGACACTCCTCATCACGTTTTCCCACAATAATTAACTTTTCAGATAGCCATATGAAATTGCTACATTGATCATTAAACATGGTATTTTTTTAATTTGAACACGACAACCCTTTTTGCTTCAGAATATCAGAATACATTTTTAAAACCATACATTAAATTATGCGTTGTCATATAGTCAAACTTTTATTTACCAATCAATGTTGTTTTCATTCTTTATTGATTATTTGCAATAAATCTCGATTTCATCTCATCTACAGCAAAAACGTGGTGGGGTGCTTAACTTTCTTCTTTGTGTACAAAGAAAGACAGAGAGAATAAGAGAGAAAAAAAAGAGAGAAACGAACACTCAGATAAATAATCTGCCAGACTTGTAGCCCGAAGCAAGTACCATCAATGAAACAAACTTAATCATGATACAACTAAATTAAACAATTTGTTTATTATACATCAATGTTATTGTTGTTGTTGTCGTACCCTGGCTTAAAGACTCCAGGGATCATCCCAACAGCCCAAGCACTTGAAGAGTATGGTACAAATGCACCAGCTAGCGATGAGAAGATCACGTGCGTCACGTGACCGTTTTTGATTACCCCGCCACCTCGGCAGCCACACTCCGACTTCGGAGGATTTGGGATTAGGCTGCTGACGATGTTGTGCGGAGGAGCTTGTCATAGCTAGAGACAATCTCCCGCATAACTATGCAGAGCATAGCAACATTTTGATGTAGCCTTGGTGTTCTTGGTGTCAATTGGTCTGACGCAGCCTTAAGCCAAGGCGATTATACATTAATGAAACCTGTTATGATTCTGGCCTTTCTAACAGAGCAATGGAGCCTCTTTCCCCTTTCATCGGCGGTTCCACGAAGTTCAACAACGAATCCGCCCTGACAATCAACAACAACACGACACAACCACCCACTGAACAACCCGTTGTTTTAGAATACACCTTACTGCATCACATCTGCAAGTACATCGTCTACGTCACCCTCCCCATCATCATCATCATGGGGACCTTCGGGAACATCATGACCCTCATCATCATGAACACCATGAAATCGGAAAAATCCGTTGTAGGCCTAGTGAAATCGGAAAAATCCGCTACTTCGGTAGTGAACATTTTCTTCACCGCCGTCGCCATCGCCGATTTGATCGGTCTTTACGTTCACGCGCTAGACTTCTGGGTCGGGAAGGTCACGGGAATTTTCGCACGAGCTCAAAGCACGGTATCTTGTAAGTTGCTCATGTGGTTGAGCTCCGCCTCCGCTACGGCTAGCTGTTGGCTGCTGGTCGGTTTGACAGTGCAGAGAGCGATGTCTGTGGTGTGGCCGCACAGAGTCAGCCTGCTCTGTACTCGGCGAACTGTCTTGGGCTTGGTCTTTGCCGTGGTCTTGTTCTGCGCCGTGTTCTATTCTCATAACATCGTGGGCATGGACATGAGCGATCTGGACAATGACGGCTACTACATGTGCTGGACCGCTTCCGAACGATACCACCACTTCATCCAGAACATCTTCGTCTACATGGAACTGACCGTCTTCTGCCTCCTACCGTTCACCTGCCTCGTCATTTCCAACACGGTGCTGGTCTGGACACTCACCCGCTCCGTGAAACGGGCTCGCGAAATTTCGACCCGAACCGACCAGGTTTCGCAAAAACGCGAAAAAGCCGCCAGTGCTGTGACCTTGACCGTGGTGGTGGTGTCCCTGACCTTTATGGCCTTGACCTTGCCCACTTCCTTGTACTTTATGTTGTTCAACAACGCGGATCTGCAGTTTGTAAGAAGCTGGGAGGATCAGTTGAAGATTGAGGCGTTTTTCGATATCAGCTCGGTTCTGGCTAATGCGAACAGTGCGATCAATTTCTACCTGTACTGTCTGACTGGACGAAGGTTCCGGATGGAATTCTTCAGAGTGGTCAGCTGTTGTTGTGGTGGTGGTGGTGGTAGTAGAAGGACATGAACTGACCACTGCCTTCTCTCTCCATCACCCCACTTCTAGGAAGTTAAGTTAATAAGTCAATTCATTCCTCTCCTTAGTTCTTTTTAAAAAAATCATGTATGAAGATGTGTTTTCTTGCCTGTATTGTGCTTGTATGAGACAACCCTGTAATTTCTGATATCGAGAAAATAAAGTACTTTTGCCTTTGCCATTGACTTGACTTGAAAACTGGCCTCTTCCTTCTCCATCCCTACACACCCTCCAGGAAGTGACGTTCATCGTCTGCAAGGGTTTATGGGATTGTTGGATAGTTACAGCCAACGATTCTCGCAGCTTTTAGTTGCTGATACGTAGACATAATCATTTGCATAGACAACATATCGATGCCTTCGAGTCAAAGGGGACTCTCTACAGATAGTCCACTGGCCTATTATGGAAAATATTGCGAAATCTAATAACTTGTATTGCAAAAAAAAGACTAAGAAAATATAAATAGCATAATCCCCATTTTACCATTTAATTAGGACGAAGAGCCTGATAGGGCTGATGGGAGTTTTTGAAGAGGTTTTGCTGCCCCTAGATATTACTTAAAAACTCCCTAATAAAATATATTGTTTACCCTTTGTGTGAAAGAATAACAGACTATTATTTATATATAATATAATGTACAAATATTTGTAAACATGTTCTTCATTTTATTGAGGGGCCATCAATCGGCTTTTGTTGATAAAATAAAATTTTGGGTTTTAGAAAATGTAGTCCTGAAAATTTAATGTTGACGCTTGGGGGGTGGTAGCGTGGCCAGGCTTCCAACTGTACATGTTTTAACAAACACATTTTTACATGAAAGCAATAGTTTTAACTTATTACTTGTGGCAGCCAATATTGTATAATGTTTGAGCGCCTTGAATAAGCTTTAAGCTTGTGCTCGTTCCAATGTGTTATGTTGCTGCTTTACTATGCATTATTCAATAAAAATTCGTTTAAACCAATAATTTTAAACTCATCAGTTCATTTATAATCCAATTGCCTAGATCATTTCAACTGAACAAGATTTTAAATCTCACAGCTTGCATTATAGAGAATGTCCGCTTTTCTTGTGTCTATGTTGTTCCCGTTTTTGTGCCGTATTGTTTGTACTCGTTTTTATTATCTCAAACGAAACAAATGTCCCAGGCCAAGAGGACGTTAAACCTTATTTCTCGCTCGCTCAAGAGGTTTTGATTTATGGTATGAATGTTAGCATATCGGCATCTAGCAGCTTTGCTTTAATGGTATATCGGACTAATAAAGTCGCTTGATGCTGTTGTGCTATGAAACAGACCACACTCGGTAATGTCGACCAATTTGTTGTGTAAAGGAAGAATGGGGCAAAGGAATTTGAAATGTCATTTCCTTCATCTTGGCCTACCTATCCATTTCTTCTTGCTCTTCTTCAGGATCAGGATCAGGATCAGGACGTCACAGGTGCCAATACTGGCGATAGTCGCGACGGAACTAGGAGGGCGCATGTGCCTACAGAAAACATAGAAAGGAAAGACCTAAAGCTTGCACTGGGTTAATTAAGACCATTAAACCCCCGAGTTCAGCCGGGAAGGAACAGGCCCCACTTCCAGCAACAAGCAGGGAGGGGGGGGGGAGGAGGAGGAGGAGAAGGGGGGGGGGAGGAGGAGGAAAGGGGAGGAGGAGGGGGAGGGGGAATCTAATCTTAGTGGTCAATTTGCGCAGGCTCAGATGGAGATCTGCTCAGCGCTGATGTAAATGCGCTGATAGAGCCTGTGTTGACGGTGGCCTCGCTTAACTTGTTCTACTCTGCAGCAGTCCACATGAAGAAAGAGCTACGATATTGCTCTGTTCAACATTCTTGGACACGAAATCCACGTGAGTGGTTCATGACCTGTTGTTCGAGGATGTTTGTGGACTGGAAGCCTTCATACTTGGTGGGTTTGATCCTGCAATCTTGATTCTTGTTCTTCGGTCGATTCAGTTGATAATTCGTAAAACTTTTAAACCCGATTCGAACCCGGGACCCTCACGCATTGAAATTGGCAGGTGGACGTCTTAATTAACCACTCTGCAGGCTACCTTCCTTCCGAACCAAAGTCAGAAACAAACTAAACGAGAAGTAGAATAAAAGCAAATAGTTTACATACAATGTTGTTGTTGTTTTGCAATTTCTCTGTTATGAGATAATAAAGATGATTTGGATTTGGATTTGGATTTGTTGTCGTTGTCGTACCCTGGCTAAAAGACTCCAGGGATAATCCCAACAGCTAAAGCGCTGGAACACTATGATACAAATGCACCAGCTAGGGATGAGAGCATTATGTGTCTGCGTGGCGGCTCACTGGGCGGGGCAACCAATAACGGCCACGCGTACACATAATGCTCTCGTCCCTAGCTGGTGGATTTGTATCATAGTGTTCAAGCGCCTTAGCTGTTGGAATGATCCCTGGAGTCTTTTAGCCAAGTGATTGTGATTGTGTTGTCTGCTAAAGAGTGTATCCTGCTTCAATGGCTCAGCACCACAGCACACAGTAACATGGACACACGCACGAGAGAGAGAGAGAGAGAGAGAGAGAGAGAGAGAGAGAGAGAGAGAGAGAGAGAGAGAGAGAGAGAGAGAGAGAGAGAGAGAGAGAGAGAGAGAGAGAGAGCACTCTACTACATGTTTTGGTCCTCGGTTAGGCTAATGCTTATTCATGAGGCTCTCAAGGGTGGTGCACGTCGCACGCTCAGTGAAAAGATAGGATAACTCCAAGATAAGAAAACAGCAGAGACAAGGGAGACTATGAATCTCCACGAAGAGTACCTTATCCATGTGAATACAAAGCTCCATGAGCAGAAGTGACGTCAAAGACTTGTCCATATGACGGAAGTTAACCGCGTGCTATATGTAACATAGGCTACAACACCACAATCACTTGTAGTCAAAGTCAAAGTCAAAGTAAGTTTATTTCCAACCCCCCCCCCCCCCCGCCCCCCCCCCCCCCCCCCCCCCCCCCTCAGGGGGTACATGAAATTGTTACATAATACATGTAACTACTTCCAAATGAAACATTACACACATAACCAGCAGAGAGAAACATAACGGTATATAGTGCCTCACAAACCAACCTTACACAATCTACTATACTCTCTCACATACACACACATAAAAAGCTATATATGCATACATCAAATTTAAACATAAA
>CM065710.1:14635919-14638419 GCA_017654935.2 Phymorhynchus buccinoides
GCTCCCACCTGTAGAGCGCTTCTGCATCCAGAGGCGCGCCACCCAATTTTTGTTTTGTGTGTTTCGTTTTTTTTTTGCCATGCGATTTTGTCACTTTGATGAGGTAGTGGGGGGGGTGCGTGGGGGGGGTGGGGGGTGGGGGGGCGGGGGGGGTGTGTTAAATTTCAGAACAGACGATAATATATGACAAACTTTTTCGTTGCCACTGGGTTTAACGTAACGTGTGCTAAGTGCATGGGCACCACGGGACCTCGGTTTATCGTCTCATCCGCAAGGCCTCCAAGTTCAGACGTTAAACGCTTAGCCCTAGTGCAGAACGGAAATGCAGAGGAAAAAAAAAAAAAAATCCCTTGTACCCAGATTCGAACTCAGGTTTACTCGAGGGGGGTCTTACAGGAGCTCCCACCATACGTACATGTCCGGCGTCGTTGGCTTATGAAATGAATAAACTTGGTGCCCAAAATAAAAAACCGGAACAAAAAAAAGAGGGGAAACAAACAAAATCGAGAGATGATAGAGAAAACAAGGGGACTCTAATTAAATGTAAATTCAACAGTTTGCATGGCAAGAGAGAGATAACTGTAGCAAGTTGTAAGTCTACACCCCACTTCGCCTGAAGTGAAGTTAATCTGCAGTCGCTTTCAACCACCCAAGACCAGCCGCCAAACTTCTACCTACTCCAACCAGCCAATGATGCCGACCAGTAGTAAAGTTAAGTAACTACTAAATATCCAACCTACTGTTTAGCTAGGGATGTCAGATTAGGGTAAGACGGGGTAAAAAGCGCATGGGCGGGTAATAAGCCCATGCCAATTATCTCATGAAACGAAGCAAATTTCAGTCTCATTTTGCCCATGAGACGAGCGTTAATTCGTCTCGCTTTCTCTCTGTTGGTGTACATGTTAACCGCAGTTCCGTTTACCGTTTTCCGACGTTTTGTCCAAATTCCGCCGTTGTGTCTATAGAAGCGGAGTGTGGCAGCTCTCACTTGGCGGGGGTGGTAATCAAAAAGGGTCGTGTGTACGCAGTAATGCTATAGTCCCTAGCTGGGTGCATTTGTATCATAGTGTTGTTCAAGTGCTTCGGCTGTTAGGATGATCCCTGGAGTCTTTTTTTAGCCAGGGTACGACAACAACAAATCCAAAATCATCTTTATTATATTATAACAGAGAAATTGCAGAACACCAACAACAACATCGTATGCAAACTATTTGCTTTTATTCTGCTTCTCGTTTACTTTTGTTCTGACTTTGGTGACCAGTGTCAGTGGTCAGCTTGTTATTCATTTTATTTAACAAAGATTTTTTTTAAAAAGAGAACTTGTGAAGAATGAGTTTTTATAACTCCAACTTTCATTTGGACAAAACGGCGGTTCAAAAATCGGGCGCCGTTTTGTCCAACCCGCCGTTTTGTGTGAAAATTTGGAAAATTTGGACCAAAAACGGCGGAAATTTTGGATTTGGACAAAACGGCGGTTAAACAGTACCATAGCCAATGAGGTTTAACCGAGGCGTGAATACTGCTACACATATCTGTATTGTTAAAAAATCGGGACTTTACTTGACTTAGCACTGCCTCCGGGTATTGCCTCCAGTATTGTTCCCACCATCTTTGTATTTACAAAAATGCCCCACATGGCCCCGAAAGACCGAAAAAGAGGGCGTAACGTATTTAAAGTTAATACGGGCGTTAAAAAAAACCATATTTTCAACCACATCCACTGCTTTTCTGCGGCTATGAAGCTGCCCTACCGTCGCTCAACTCGATCATTTTTAGTGTACAAGTTTATAGAGGGTTATTACCTATCGACTAATTGCTTTGGTTTTATTTTAAGGTCGAGGTCATGCTGATTAAGGAGTTCAAACCCCAAAACAGCTTAATCGCTAATATCTCGCGAACGTTGAGCAGTTATTTCAATGCGGTTTTTTCACCCCGTTTCTTGATAAAAGTGCTATAATATCATAATCATAATTTTTTCGGTGCGTCTGCGCTGCGTGCGTGCGTGCGTGCGAATCCCGGGGGTTCGAACCCCAAAGCTGTATCTCAAGAAAACTGTTGCATGGAATCGCTTCAAATTGACTGTGGTGGTGCATCACGTCTACGCAGAAGGTCCCATGCAAAAATGATAAACCATGCTGACCTTGACCTTGAAGTTTGACCTTGAAAACCTACAATTCTTCTTGTGGCCATATCTTTCACATCGTTGGGCTTAAAATGTTCCAATGTGGTGTGCAGATGCATTGGCTTAAGGTCATTCCGAATAGTTAGTACAAGAAAGGTCAAGGTTCAAGGTCGCAACGGTTATAGTCTGTCGATATGATCATCTGTAATCGATCATAGAACTACGCATCTTTGACATATTTATTATTTATTAAGGGTTTTTTGTGTTGGCAATTGCTCAGTTTTTGCTACTGAGCGCAGATGCGTCATGGTGTGCTGTTATGTGCCCAAGTTCACCCGCTCGGGAACTTATCTGCCGCTCGGAGATCCACTTGTTAAG
>CM065710.1:14648419-14655982 GCA_017654935.2 Phymorhynchus buccinoides
CCCACAACACCCACATCATGACCCACAACACCCACATCATGACCCACAACACCCACATCATGACCCACAACACCCACATCATGACCCACAACACCCACATCATGACCCACAACACCTACATCATGACCCACCACACCCACATCGTGACCCACAACACCCACATCATGACCCACAACACCCACATCATGACCCACAACACCCACATCATGACCCACAACACCCACATCATGACCCACAACACCCACATCATGACCCACAACACCCTACATCATGACCCACAACACCCACATCATGACCCACAACACCCACATCATGACCCACAACACCCACATCATGACCCACAACACCCACATCATGACCCACAACACCCACATCATGACCCACAACACCCACATCATGACCCACAACACCCACATCATGACCCACAACACCCACATCATGACCCACAACACCCACATCATGACCCACAACACCCACATCATGACCCACAACACCCACATCATGACCCACAACACCCACATCATGACCCACAACACCCACATCATGACCCACAACACCCACATCATGACCCACAACACCCACATCATGACCCACAACACCCACATCATGACCCACAATAGCCACATCATGACCCACAACACCCACATCATGACCCACAACACCCACATCATGACCCACAACACCTACATCATGACCCACAACACCCACATCATGACCCACAACACCCACATCATGACCCACAACACCCACATCATGACCCACAACACCTACATCATGACCCACAACACCCACATCGTGACCCACAACACCCAAACCAACAAAACTGTGATCTTCACAAACTGGATGATAGGCTGTGAAGTCGCTGTAACACTGAAACCGCAAAACATCCCACAATGACTCGAGCCAACCGATCCATCAACGGCTATTTACATTTAATGCCCAGCACCACGAAAGAGACATTACAGGTCAAACCGACCATTCTGAGATAAATTATTATACATTCAAAACTTCAAACAATTCTCTTTCTAATGATATAAGAACCATTCTTGTATCTTTTTTTCCGTTCCAGAGTTATGAGCATTTAAAGTTAGTAGGGTGAGCGTCGGCCATTTTGAGAAAACACAGTCTAAAATTCTAGCCTAGCTGAAGAAAATGCATTGACCTACTCGTTTTAAAACACTTATAATACCATTCAGAGCACAGCTGTTTCTGGAGAAACATTTAATTTGTCTATATTTTTTTAAAGAAATCTTCTCAAGCCAACTTGAAGTTGACCATAAATAACTGTTCATAAATAACAGTCAAGAATAATTGTATGTGACTAAATTACTTGTATTCAGTGTATGATGCTAATTTTCACTCATGGGCAAAATTATTTCTGTTTGCGATTCTAAGTGTAGTATTCGAGAACATTTTCTACTAAATAATTTATTATTAATGTTGCACGATACTGCTCAACAAAAATAAAATAAGTAGTTACCATAAATCTGATGGAAAAAATATATTAAACATACAATGAAGACCATACAGCCCAAATACTTTTTACAAACAAATGTTTGGTGCATTTTGTATCTAAGATTTTTGGATTCAGTCTTTTGACTAACCAGCTTGCTTTTGATTGGGACGAAACAGCTGTGAGAGACCTTATCAAAATTATCCTTTTTAAATATGAAAGATAAAGATGTTACAGAACACAAAAATGCCCATGACTCAAAATTGACACCAAATGCGATTTTTGAATTTGCAAGCCTGTTGTGAGAACCTAGCCCAGCGACTTAATGTCCCTTTTGTGATGCTGGGTGACATGTAAGGCCCAGTAAAGGCGTATAAAAGGCCAAAGCTGGGTCCCATCTCAGCTGAAGGAACACATAGGTCTTACTAATAGGTCTTGGTCAACAACCGACGGAACCTGCCCCGCATCTACCACTTCCCCTGGTCCTTCAGCTCCTGGATGTATTGCAACAGTATGTTCACCTTCATGGAATTCAAGCCATAACCATAATGGATTCCGTCAAAAGTTATCACGTTGTGCGTGAAGTTGTACGTGTCAAACATAGGCACGTGGTAGCTCGCCAGAAACTCCCTGACATTTTGGTTGTACCGCGAAATGTTCGTGTTATTGTGGTTCGAAGAAAGGGATTTTATCACCCCTGCCTGATGAATAATGGCCCACAGCAGACGAGGAGATGTCAGACGTCGAGACTTCATCATTCGCAGAAGGGGCAGCAGCACTTGGGTTTTGATGAGGTGAAAGTTCAGATGGTCATGCAAGCCTATTCCGAAGAAGACCAAAGTGCGTGTGGCGTTGGCCAGGGCTAGAACTGCTTTGTGGATTTCACTACATTTCGTAGAGGTGGCGGTATCATAATATTCCAAGCGGACAGAGCCATTGCATGCGGTGGCGTTTCCGTCCAGATATCTCTTGCAGGCATTCACAAAGAACATGTTGAAGCCGGAGCACTTTGAACGATTTTCTGAAAGAAAACAATAAACAATATCATGCATAATTGATTCTAATTATTACAATGTAATAGGAAATGACAGTAAAAACACAGTGAAACGCTGCTGTGGGTGTTAGAAGCGATATTCTATTTTAACACAACCGTGTGATCAGACGAATCAAAGTAACGTACTTACTTAGGACCATTGCGCAAAGATGGGCATAGTACATTATTATTAGAACATTTAGCACGCCTAATCACTTTAATGCCATAGGCATTTACAATATATAAATACAATATACACATATAACACCACCTATAATAATATTTAACATATAGCATAAAGAATGGGAAATAAAAATTACACAAACACCCAAAGACGGTCAGACAAACAGACACAGAATTACACACATACATGCGCGCAAGCGCGTGCACACTCACGTACATACACACGCGGACACACACATCACACAGATAATTATATGCGCTCACCAAGCGCAGACGTTCACTCTCAGACATGCACACACCAAGTCATGAAGGAAGGGATTAGTAGTTATTTAGGAAACAGATGAAGAGAGGGTTTTTAGATGGCGTTTGAATGTGGGCAGAGAGGATGAGTATCTGAGATGGGCAGCATGATTTTGAACTTTTTGAGGTTTGTTGATGAGATGAGAGGGGGGAGACAGACAAGAGGGCATTACAATAATCAAGGCGGGATAGTACAAATGCGCAGGCAAGAATTTTTGTGGTATCTTCTGAGAGGAGATGGCGGATAGAAGCAACTTCGCGGGAGTTCAAGAAAGCAGGTACGACAGATATTGCATGACATGCTGCTGAAAGGACAGGGTTTGATGAAGAGTTACACCAAGGTTGCAGGCAGAAGGAGAGAGAGTAATAGACGAGTCAATTAGTTTGATGGAGGATGGAAGAGAGTGGTGATTTTGAAGTTTTGGTGGGGTGATCAAGATCAGTTCAGATTTGTCTTCATTAAGTTTTAGTTTGTTTTCTGTCATCCAGTCATTCAAGCTGGTTACACAGGACTGGGTGCTTTGGATCATGGTGGGAAGGTTTGCGAGTGGTCCAGAGATGTACAGCTGATTATCGTCAGAGAAAGAATTATGCTGAAGCAGGTATTGTTGAACAATAGAGGAGACAGGATAGGTGTAGAGAATGAAACGTAGAGGGCCCAGGACAGATCCTTGTGGTACCCCATAGACCAGGGAAGGTTTAGAAGAAAGACCATTGACATAGACTACCTGTTGACGATCAGTGATGTAAGAATGTAACCAGCTGTGAACAGTGTCAGAAATCCCAAACGAGTGATGCAGACGGGAAAAGAGGATGGAATGGTCAATAGTGTCAAAAGCAGCACAGAGGTCTAATTGGGTCAGGAGTGAGATATTGTTAGAGTAAAGGGCAGTCAGTATGCCGTTACAGATTTTGAGAAGAGCAGTCTCAGCGGTAAGGCTAAGCGGATTGAAGGGGATAGACAAGGTTGTTAGAGTGTAGGTGGTCTAACAGCTGAGCAAGAACAACTCTCTCTAGGACTTTGGCAAGAAAAGGAAGGTTTGATACAGGCCTGTAGTTATTCAAGTTATCAGAATCAAGTGTGGGCTTCTTCAAGGAGATGTCTTATCCTAACTGCAGATTTGAAAACGGATGGAAAAGAACCAGCAGAGGAGCCGAAATGATATCGATGATGGTGCGTGATGTGAGTGGAGAAGAGTGTCAGATACAATGGGGACTATGGGTGAGGAAAGAAAGTGGTAGTGGGTCAGTTCACAGATTAACGCCAGATTTCATATAATTTTCTAACAAAAGCCCAGACACAGAATGGGAGAGAAGTAAAAGGGTGTGCCAGAGAAAGGGGGGGTCAGGAAGGATACAGTTGTAGTCAGGGAGCAGTTCGATAATCTCCGGTTAAGTGATCTTGTAACAAAGAAGTCAGAGAAAGCCTGTGGGAGTTTCAGAAGGTGGCAGGTAGAAGGAAGAGGAGAAGAGTCGGTTACCAAGAAGAGTTTTAGTAATGTTGTAGAGCGTTTGATGTGCAATGTAAGGACTTCTGCATTGAGCAGTAGATTGACAGGCGTCAACAAGGCTAGTAACAAATTTGTTGGTTGGACAGTTTGAAAAACTCTTTATGGACAGTCAGACTAGGATTAAGCCACTGTCTTTATGCCTCTGCATCCTCACATGGCAAGGATCAGTTTATTTCCAAAGCCCCTTGGGTACATGGAATAAAACGAAAACGTGGAAGATAAATGAATGGAAAAGAAACAAAATTCAAAAGAAAAAGATTATAAAAAAAGAAAGAAAAAAAAGACAAACACAAAGCACACAGAAAGGGCCCGGCATAAGCAGCTGTCTTGACTATTGCCAGGCAATGCAGCGATCAAACACATACATATAAATCAAAACAACAAGAATGCTGCACATCCTACAAAACACCACAGCACACAAACTACAATACACATACATTTCACAATACATCTCATCGCACACATTAGCCATGTAGTAAACATTTTACACAAGCATGTCACAAACAGCAATAAAGCTAATCCAAAACGCAGCATAATATGACACAAACTCTCCCCCATAGACACACCAGCGATCAAACAAATTGACACAATACATGCTATAACTCACACGCAGCCATCAGGCAACAACAGGACATAAAATAAATAAAAATTATCACACACATGAACACAAACAATCAATATTTCAATTCAGTTATAGTGCAGTGGCCAAAGCAACATCTCAACAACAATCAGATCTGAAGTACACCTCTCCACACAAAACACACACACACAACACACACACACACACACACACACAAACAACACACACACACACATACACACACACACACACACACACAAACACGACACACACACACACACACAACTCACACACACACACACACAACACCACAACACACAAGCACGCTCACGTTGCTAGCGAGCACCAGCACACAATCGCATGAACTCACACCACAAATTCAATGTGATTATGATATTGGAATATGCATTTCTGCAACTGTGCCCAACGGAAGAAAACCAAGCGAGGGTGGCCTCTTGGAGACAAGGCGACACGAGCAGGAGCTTAGAGATCAGGAGCTGAAGGAGGAGGGAGTTCAGGTCACCAGAGAGGTGGCGGCGAAGCAGACAGATGAGACGGAAGGTAGCCTCGAAGGAGAGTCAATTTAACAGCAGAGAGGTTTTTGGCAAGAACGTAGGTCTGAAGGTGGAGGACGGGAAAGATGAAGATCGGGGAAACAAGGCTATGACGTTTGGTTCTGGAAGGGAGGGTAAGCGATGGTGAGAGACGTCACTATGGCAGTTCAGCTTGGGATTATGTTGTCCAATGTGGGTCCACGACGTGTGCGTGCGGAGCGTGGACACACTGCAAACCAGGCTATAGCAGCCAAAGGGGATTATTTGGAAAGGTGGTAGATCAGGGGCAGTCCAGGATGGGTAGTAGCCAGCGATGATATAAAGACCCGGAGGTTAGTTGCAGTAGGACAGGAGATGCGGAGGAGTTCGTCAATGAGATGGAGTCAGTCAAGGGTTCACGTATATAGCTTGGGGAGGACGCGACAAACACAGAAGATGGAAAGTTTGGGGGGAGGTAAGGGCTGACTGGTGCCAGTTCGCAGGAGGTGTGGTGAAGGGGAGGCAGATTTGAGTTGAGAGGAAAGGGGATCGTGAATCAGCGATGACAAAAGCAAATGCGCCTGATCGTGGACTGACGGAGAAAGGAGAGGGTGATGGTGCCGGGGAAGCAAAATGTACGGCACTTAGCTCGTCACCGCAGATGACAAAACAATGGTCCACCACAGCACAACACATTAACATTGTTGTCATGGAGGATCGTAGGAAGGGCCAGAGCGTTTTCTTTCCAGTACCCAGAGCCTGCGTTGAAGAACACAGACGGAAAGAAGAGAGTGGCGAGAAAGAGTTTTCGGCAGAACGAGTGTGATAATGGATAAGGTTTGCAGGATTCAGCTGAAAGAGGGCTCACGGGTGATGGTTCGATCACTGAAACGAGGGAAAGACTGTCACTGATCGCGAGTGGAAACAAGCACTGGATGGGCTCACCTTTCTTGAGTGTCCGCGGCCACCACAAAATGGTCGCCGTTTCTTCTTTTTTTGACAAACCCTGGCATGCTGAGTTTCCAAATCGACGAAAAGCGTCTCACAAAGATGGGCGAGTTCAGAGTGTTCATTCTGAGTCGATATTAGCTCTTCACGAATGTAGTAAAAACACTGGCGGCGGTGGGCACAGAAACACTGTTAATTGACTGCATGTGACAACTCAGGGTCAATGGGCAATAGACCGAACGACACAGCGTGGAGGAAAGAAATGTCAGAAGAAAACCTGGGTCGTTGGACAGAAAGAGACAAAAAGATACCACAATGACGGGCGTTCCAGACGAAGACGATGATCGCAAAATAACCACACGGTCACAGCACCACGACAGTCACAAATGAAATGAAACAGAAAACCCAGAATTTTTTTTGGGCATGGACCCAGGGATGCACCAGCCATCCACACGGTCTAGCACAAGACAGTCACAAAGTCAACTTGTCATCTCCGGAGCGGTTCCCTAAGCCGCCAAGGTGATGGATAACACAACATAACGACGCACGCCATCGCACCACACTCTTGCAGCTCTCTTGATGCATTCTAGTGTTCGTTACTGTCTCTTCAATTCAGCCTGGATGTACATCCGCCATCAAGGTGCTCTTCATTTTCTGGGATCCAGGTAGGGCTAGAGTATGGTGGGACCGCGGTCTTCACTAAGGGTGTGTCTATTATCCCAGCCCGCCTTGCTCGCTTGAATATGCTTGGCACTGGTTGCTGTCCTGCCACGCAACAGATCCCTCCTTATCGTTCTGGCCATCTGATGTTGTAGTATGGCCTCAAGGACACATGTCACATGCCCTGTAACGATCAGATGAGAGAGAACGGGTTTGTCAGGTATACGTAGGCTTCAATAGTTTCACAGACTCCGTCAACGCGCCGAATGCTTTTTAGTCTATGAGGTGGAGTCGAGGGCCAGTTCCACGCTAGAGACTGTTTCCAAGGACCTTTTTTCCCCCGGGGGCATCGTTCGCACGCG
>CM065710.1:14656482-14709950 GCA_017654935.2 Phymorhynchus buccinoides
TAAAGGAGATTCGCTCACAACAAAGGAAATAGCATTTTTTTTTTACTGCACTACAAAAAAAAAAAAAAAAAGCTTCAACCAAAATGGGAGTGACCTCCACCCACCCCGTCCAAAATAGCTACTCTCTCCGGCATATCCGCCAAAGAGGAATCGCCGTTTTGACTGGTGTGATTTTTAGGAAACCACAGCAAAAGTGAGTGGTTCCGGTCCTTTTCTGGTGATCTCGACGTGTTTTCTTGCAAAAACTCATCCGTCAAGGGTCCCCCTTTAAGCTTCAGGTAGTGACAAAGGTATTAGTACACTCACTGCACACATTGCTATCACACAGCAGTCCGTCTATGCACTTCTTGGTCCCGTCACAGGGTGTTCCCACTCGCTGTCCTGGAACAAAAATTAAAGCTTGATCCTCCCTTTCCCTTAACTCCATCTCATCGGGGCGCCACAGTGAAGTCTTATTCACCAACTTCCTCCAGCTCTGTCGGTCGCGAGCCAGAGTCTGGTTTCCTGCCTGATCACGGACACTCTTCCCCCGAAGATGTAGTGTAGTGGCTGCCCATATGGCGGAGCAATATCAAAACCGGTCGCACACGTAATGTTCTCATCCCTGCTGATGAATAGTGTTCCATAGTGCTTTGGCTGTTGGGATGATCCCCGGAGTCTTTTAGCCAGGGTACGTCAACAAACAACAGACGCAAAGAGAGAAACAATTAAGCCACGTAAAAGAGACCCCGTTTTAAAAGCCGAAACTAAAAAGGCACTGGTTCAGTGAAAACCTACTCTGACTCGTACCCCAGTAAAGGATGTGCACTCCAGCCAAGGGTATATAGGTGTATCACCCAAAAGATTGCAAGGAGATGTTTGCAGTTACAGTCGTGGCTAGGATGTGAGCGGCAGGGGAGGTACAGGGCGGGGCAGGTACAGGGCGTAACGGGCAAAGGACATATCTGCCGCTAGCTCGCCGATGCCCTTGTTAGTTATGCTTTTGATAATAATGCACAGGCTCTCTGATGCCAAAATCTGACACGTCCAATGTCATGCCATACTGTAATTATTCTTTTTCTTCTGTTTGTGCGTTCTCATGTCATATCGCCATAATGGGTAAGGTACGTATGTGTCCGTTTTCACTTTTCACTGGTCTCCCCGCAGCGTACAGCCAACACATTCCGATTTCGGAGGAGCTCAAAGGATGAATTTTATTTGGAAGATTCTTTTTGGAAAACAATACGCAGGAGAATGGAGCCAATAAGTCAGAAAAAAATAAGGTAGAAGGCTAGAGTCAAAGAGAGTGGCAGATTAGATCTAGAGGAAGTTACAAGCACAGAACTTCAAGAAAGTGTGATGGGGGAACTATTTTTTTACGAAAGATCCCCCGGTATCCCAACGGAGGGTAGGACACTGATAATGTCCAATCGGCTAAATGTACTTTGGGATACACCCCCCCCCCCCCCCCCCCCCCCCCCCCCCCCCCCCCCCCCCCCCCCACCCCCGCCGCAGAAGGACCCTAGTAGGGGTCCAGGGGGCATAGTAACGCTGAAGCTTTTTTTTGTAATTGAAGCCCTAAAACAGCATTAGGCCGAGTTCACATTAGACGCGCAAGTTCCGTACTGAAAACCCTAAATAAGTAGAAGAAAAAAGGATAACATTTTACGCATATAGGGGAAATTCGGACACGTGGGCAAATCTTTTCCCTTCTTTGTTTCACTTATTTATGGATTGCGCACGGGTTTCCGCATGGAATATCCGCTTATATGTGTACACGGCCTTAGCATGGCTTAACTTTAGTTGTTAATTGCGGTGGGTTTTTTTTGGTGTACAGACTATTTTTTTTCGTCGGCGGAAAAGCAATTGTTATTTCTGTGGAAGTTTGCTGTTTGGCGGACAATTCCCATCCCTTACATTGTACAGGCAGACTTACTACAAGAAACTAAAAAAAGAAACCATTGTGTTGTTTTTTGGTCTTACATCACGTGTAGTGCAGAAACGTTAAAAGAAAGAGACAGACAAACAGACTAAGACAGACAGGCACAGAGACAGACATACTACAAGAAACTGGGAACATAAAACAGGCATTGCTTTTTGCCTGTTATATCACGTGTAGTAGTGCATAGACGTTAGAAGACAGGCAGACTAACATACCAAGACAGACAGGCACACAGACAGACTTACTACAGGAGTAGCCTTGAAAACCAGAGCTTAAGATTGTTTGCAAACTTCATGGGTCATCATATAGTAAAAAGCCATTGTATTGCAAACTTCATGGGTCACATGACCCCTGATTACACAAAATGATGGGTCAATTTCCAAAAATAATGGACCAGTAATGTGTCACTGTAGTATTACACATACATTTTTATTGCAAACGTCATGGGTCAGATGACCCCTGGGTGCATAACATGAGGGGTCAAATCTGAAAAACGCACGTCTTAAAAGATGTCGTTACAAGGCACATACATTGCTGTTTTCTCTTACATCAGGGGTAGTGAATAGCCGTTAAAAGAAAGACACGCAGACGGACAGACAGACAGACACGTACCGACTGAAAGACAGACAGACATATAAGGACAGACTGACAGGCAGACTTACTAAATGAAAGACACGCAGACAGACGGAATCGCACAGACAGACAGACATACAAGGACAGACTGACACGCAGACTTACTAAATGAAAGACACGCAGACAGACGGAATCGCACAGACAGAAAGGCAGACAGACAGACATACAAGGACAGACTGACAGGCAGACTTACTAAATGAAAGACACGCAGACAGACGGAATCGCACAGACAGAAAGGTAGACAGACAGACAGACATACTACATAAGGACAAACTGACAGACAGACTTACTACAGGAGTAGTCCTCAACATGCACATCCTGGGTAGCTTGGTCGCAGGCACATAGGTTGTTTTGACACGTGCCCACGTCACAATTGGCATTGTTCTCGCATTGACCCCCGATGCGACTTTGAACCGGTACTTGCATCAACAATGAGATGATCCTTCAGTCTCTCTCTCTCTCTCTCTCTCTCTCTCTCTCTCTCTCTCTCTCTCTCTCTCTCTCTCTCTCTACCTCTCTGTCTGTCTGTCTGTCTGTCTCTCTCTCTCTCTCTCTCTCTCTCTCTCTCTCTCTCTCTCTCTCTCTCTTCTCTCTCTCTCTCTCTCTCTCTCTCTCCAAAATCTTTATCGCTGTTAAATAAAGTTTTTCAGTGTTTCAGTGTTCTCTCTTCTCTCGCACTCACACACTCACACACACAGACGCGCACACATTCACACGCAAACACATACAGACACACAGACACACACACGCGCACTCTCTCTCTCTCTCTCTCTCTCTCTCTCTCTCTCTCTCTCTCTCTCTCTCTCTCTCTCTCTCTCTCTCTCTGATTTAATTGCAGTGGACCAGACAGCCCCAGGAGGTGGGGTTGAAGAGGCGGACTGTTGATGGCATGAAGGAGTTACTCAGCCGGTTCGCCCTGGCCTTGAAACTTCTCAGGTGGTGGAAGAGTCGCCACGCCTGGACTCGCATGAAGCCAGGGCTGGTTGGAGAGGGTGCTCAGGGTCGGAGCGGATCCTGTTCAGCTTCCTGACGGCAGCAGCAGGGTAGAAGGCACTCAGCGATGTCAGGTCCTCACCGATGACTGAGGCAGCACGGGTGGTGATCTTCTCCAGTCTGTCTGTGTCTGTCTTCTTGGCACTGCTGAAGTAGCACAGCCTGTTGAAGAGCATCACGCTTTCTATGGACGACTGGTAGAAGAGATGCAGGATCCTCTGAGACCAGTCCAACTTGGCGTTGATGGTGGAGCCGAGGTACTTATAGGACTCGACGATGTCCACAGGCTGTCCCTTGATGAAGAGGGGATGCTCACTCCCTGGTGACTTCCTGAAGTCAACGACCAGTTCTTTGGTGTTGGAGATGTTGGGGTGAAGGGAGTATTTGCTGTACCAGGACACCAGCTCATCAACAGCTCTCCGGTAGGAAGTGTCATCTTTCTGGATGAGGCCCGACAGGGATGTGTCGTCCGCGAACTTGATGAGAAGCTCATGGTCTCTCTCATTTAACTGGATTGACTGCTATGACAGCAGTTTCTCCACCAAACGATGGGGCTGAATAGTGTTGAAGACACTACTAAAGTCCACAAACAGGATCCTAGCGTGTGCGCCTGGCTTGTCCAAGTGTGCAAGAAGGCTGTGCCCGAGGGTCAGGATGGCGTTTCCGGTGTTCCTGTTCTTGACATATGCGAACTGAAGCGAGTCCTGGTGGGCCTGCGTTTCTGCCTTCGGTCTCTTCAGCACACGTGAACGGGATGGACGTTAGCGCCACGGGTCGGTAGTCGTTCAGCTCCGACGGGGACCTCTTCTTGGCAACTGGGACGATGATGGAGCTCTTCCAGATGCTTGGAACGATGCCCTCGTCAAGAGACCTCTGGAAGATCTCGCAGAATACAGGAGCCAGGGAGTCACTGCGCTCCTTGAGCAGTCTGCCACCGATGTTGTCTGGACCTGCTGCTCCCCGGACCTTGACTTTCTTGAAGGCAGTCCGCACCTCCTCCAGACTGATGAGGAATGGCTGTGAAGGACGACTCAGCACCTTCTCCATGACTCGCCGCTGTTCTTCACTGAAGTCATGCTGGTCGAATCGGACGTAGAAAATGTTCAGGTCGTCTGCCAGTTTCTGCTCGTCACTTGTCCGCAGTGGAGATGGCTTCGGTCGACAGCCAGTCATGATGGCAATGTCTTTCCAATACTGCCTTGCATTGTTTTCTTTGAAGTGGTTCTCCATCCTGCTTGTGAAGAGCCGTTTCGATTTGGTGATCTTCCTTGACAGGGCGAGCTGTGCAGACTTCTCTTTCTTCTTGTCTCCCTCTATCAATGCCTCCTGACTCATGTGGAGCAGAGCCTTCAAACCAGAGTTGATCCATGGCTTGTCGTTGGCATACTCCTTCACAGTCTTTGATTCCAGCACAGAGTCCACGCAGAAACTGATGTACGATGAAATCACATCGCCAGTCACGTCCAGGGAGCGAGAGTCTGTCGGCACATACCAGTCTGTGCATTCAAAGCAGCCGTTCAGGGCCTCCACTGAATCACTGGTCCAGATCTTCACCTCTCTGGTCGTGGGCTTCTGCTGCTTCAGTCTCTGTCAGTACGTTGGTACCAGCTGCCATTGTGTCTTGGTTGATTGCAAGCTGAAAACTTTGTATAACAAAGGCGAACTTTGACAGTTTGGGGCATCAGAATGTAGAGTGGCACAGTGGTAGCGTGTTCGCCTCGTGTCAAGTAAACCCGAGTTCGAACCTGGGTACAGGGGTTTTTTTCCTCTCACTTTGCACTAGGCCTTACGGTCTGAACGTGGAGTCTTTCGGATGATACGATAAACCGAGGTCCCGTGTGTCCCATGCACTTAGCACACGTTAAACCCAGTGGCAACGAAAAAGTTGTCATTTGGTCAAAATTTAACCCCCCCCCCAGCTCCCTTTCCTCCATCATAAGTCGCACAAAAAGTGCAAGCCAAAAACAATATTGGGTGGCCCGCATCTGGCTGCAACGCGCTCTCTAGGTGGGAGCAACCCGAATCTCACAGAGACGCCTCTGTGACTATAATGTATGTAATACCTAATGATGATGTCGAAAGCCAGATTGTAAATAAGGGATGGAAAAAGATTGTTGTCCTCGAGATACTGCATTAGATGTTTATGAATACGGTCTTTTGTTTCCTTTTTCAAGAGGTTTGGATAGAGCTATGAGAACAGAAATAGCTCCAAAGTTATTCCAGTCGCAAAACTCTGGCAATGGCGTAACTTGTGCTGATTTCAGACCAGGTGGACCGATGTCCTGTACCACATTTTTTACGAGGCTTAGATAGGACTGTGGGAATAGAAATGTTTGTTTGAATTAAAGTTATTCAAGTCGCAACACTCTTAGATTTAGGCAACTTTTGGCACATTTTAGAGCAGGTGGAACTATGTTTTGTTCTAAACATGTGTTGCATATGGATCAAAGAGGTTATACTAACTGCGTAAGGCATTGCAAGTTTTAAGTAAGAGCAATTTGTTGCCCTGTCCAGTTGCATTGATTTTGCATGTTTAAACAGACAGACAGACAGAGGGATAAATGGGTGGATGAACGGACGGACAGACGGATGGACAGACTTGCAGACACATAGATAGACAAGACGGATAGATAGATAGATGAATAGATAGATAGATAGATAGATAGATAGATGCCCTCCGGAATAATTTGCCTCCTCTGGTTTTCGGAAGTGACGTCACTGACTAGCCCACATTCACTTACTTATACTTCTCCTGCGTTCCCATGCCATATGGCCATAATGGGTAAGGTACGTACTATGTGTCTGGTTTACAGTTTTCACTGGTCTCCCCGCTGCGTACAGCTGACACATTCCGATTTCGGAGGAGCTCAAAGAGCAAAAACAATTTGGAAGACGTGTTTCTTAAAGGCAGGAGAATGGGCCAATAAGTCAGAAAGATAGTAGATGATAGAAAGCAAAGGAAAAAGGCAGAGTCAAAGAGAGCGAAAGATAGTAGATGATAGAAAGCAAAGGAAAAAGGCAGAGTCAAAGAGAGTGAAAGATTAGAGGAAGTTACAAGCACAGAACTTCCAGAAGGTGGTGGAACTATTTGTACGAAAGACAACCCCCCCGGTATCCCCACGGGGGAGATATTTATTCACTTACCACATTGACCATTCTGCTGGACAGAATACTGCTGGCAGCGGCATAGCCCTGCAGTAGTGCAAGAGGCCCCGGACAGACAGGTGGAATCTTCGTTACAAGGCGAGTCCAGCTTCAGTGCTTGAACGAGTAAAACAAGTGCAGGGTTTAACGGGGTGGATGTAGGGATGGACAGACAGGTGGAAGTTTCGCTACAAGGCGAGTCCAGCTTCAGCGCTTGAACGAGTAAAACAAGTGCAGGGTTTAACGGGGTGGATGTAGGGATGGACAGACAGGTGGAAGCTTCGCTACAAGGCGAGTCCAGCTTCAGCGCTTGAACGAGTAAAACAAGTGCAGGGTTTAACGGGGTGGATGTAGGGACGGACAGACAGGTGGAAGCTTCGTTACAAGGCGAGTCCAGCTTCAGTGCTTGAACGAGTAAAACAAGTGCAGGGTTTAACGGGGTGGATGTAGGGACGGACAGACAGGTGGAATCTTCGTTACAAGGCGAGTCCAGCTTCAGTGCTTGAACGAGTAAAACAAGTGCAGGGTTTAACGGGGTGGATGTAGGGATGGACAGACAGGTGGAAGCTTCGTTACAAGGCGAGTCCAGCTTCAGTGCTTGAACGAGTAAAACAAGTGCAGGGTTTAACGGGGTGGATGTAGGGATGGACAGACAGGTGGAAGCTTCGTTACAAGGCGAGTCCAGCTTCAGCGCTTGAACGAGTAAAACAAGTGCAGGGTTTAACGGGGTGGATGTAGGGATGGACAGACAGGTGGAAGCTTCGTTACAAGGCGAGTCCAGCTTCAGTGCTTGAACGAGTAAAACAAGTGCAGGGTTTAACGGGGTGGATGTAGGGATGGACAGACAGGTGGAAGCTTCGCTACAAGGCGAGTCCAGCTTCAGTGCTTGAACGAGTAAAACAAGTGCAGGGTTTAACGGGGTGGATATGGGGATGGATAGACAGGTGGAAGTTTCGTTACAAGGCGAGTCCAGCTTCAGCGCTTGAACGAGTAAAACAAGTAGGTGAAGGGTGAAGGGATTGACAAACAGGTGGAAGCTTCGTTACATGTATGGTACATGGGTATGTGTCTATTTGTGAATATTGTTCTGTGGACATTAGAAAGAGAAATCAGACATTAAGAGGACAACAAAGAAGTCAATACATTTAGATAATGAAGAGAAAGAGAAGAAGAAGAAGAAGAAGAAGAAGAAGAAGAAGAAGAAGAAGTAGAAGAAGAAGAAGAAGAAGAAAGAAATAGAAGAAGAAGAAGAAGAAGAAGAAAAAGAAGAAGAAGAAGAAGAAGAAGAAGAAGAAGAAAAGAAGAAGAAGAAGAAGAAGAAGAAGGGAGGTGTGAGGAGGAGAAGGAGAAGGACAGAAAACAGGAGGAGAGTATATTTTTATTAAAAAAAACGAGAAGAAGAACAAGAACAAAAGGAAACAACAAGAAAAAACGATTAAATGTCGAACAATAAGTCAAAATAAAGGAAAATAAAGGAAGATTATGAGGAGGAGGAGTAGGAGGAGGGGGAGGAGGAGGATGAGGAAGAAGAGGAGGAGGGGGAGGAGGAAGATGATGTTGATGATGATGATGATTTAATGAGGAGGAGGAGGAGAGGAGGAGGAGGAAGGAGAAATACCAACCACATATGTGCAAGCCATCACAAAAGGCATGTTCATTCGAAGAACACAGATGTTCATTGCCTTCGCATGACTGACCATTAATCAATTCCTGGAAACACACACACACCACACACACACACACACACACACACACACACACACAACACACAAACACAACACACACACACACACACACACACGCGGGGATAAATACATGCACCTACAAATGTGCACATACATACATGCGCATACATCCGCACGTGCATACGGTTACACACACAATTACAGACTAACAACAACAACAACAACATACAGTATTTTATACGGCGCTGAATCTTGATAGAAATCAAATCGAAGCGCACACACACGTTAGCATTCATAGCGCATTCAAACAAAAACGCAATACAAAGCAAACACACACGGATAACATAAATGGAAAATAGCAGAAACAGACCTAAAGGCAAGAGAGAGAAGAGAAAGAGAGCGGAGCTTTAAATGACGGGGGAACAGGTGGGTTTTGAGGTTAGCTTTGAAAGCAGAGAGGGGTCGGTCGCTGACGGAGTGAAAGAGGAAGTTTGTTCCAGGAGGTCCGGTCCTGAAACAGCAAAAGAGCGCCGACCAACAGTTGAAAGCTTATACCTAGGGATCTGGAGAGAAAGAGGGAGGGTCAGAAACTGAACGTAAAGTGCGAGCTGGCGTAACCTATAGATGGAAATATTGTCGCAGAGGTAAGATGGAGCAGCTTTATGGATAGATTTATAGCGAAGGGTGTTTAGTTTATACTCAATTCTGTATGCGACAGGAAGCCATACTAACACAAACATGCGCGCAGAGGACGGCTTACACCCCCCCCCCCCCCACACCACACACACACACACACACACACACACCACACACACGGGGGCGCGTGCCGAGAGAGGAGAGAGAGAGACGAGAGAGGGGAGAGAAGAGGAGAGAGAGAGGGAGAGAGAGACGAGAGAGAGAGGAGAGAGAGGAGAGAGAGAGATTTTACATGTTGCTAATTGCGACAGGAAGCCAGACTAGTCTGGCCTTTGTTCCTGGTCGCAATTTAGCAACATGGTAAATCTCTCTCTCTCTCTCTCTTCCTCTCTCTCTCTCTCTCTCTACTCTCGCTCTCTCTCCCTCTCCCTCAATCTCTCTCTCTCTCTCTCTCTCTCTGCACGCGCCCACGTTGTGTGTGTGTGCTATGTGTGTGTGTGTGTGTGTGTGGCGGGGGGGGGGGGGGGGGGTGTAAGCGTCTCTGCGCGCATGTTTGTGTTAGTATGGCTTCCTGTCGCATACAGAATTGAGTATAAATTAAACACACTTTTGCTATAAATCTATCCATAAAGCTGCTCCATCTTACCTCTGCGACAATATTTCCATCTATAGGTTACGCCAGCTCGCACACTACGTTCAGTTTCCGACCCTCTTTCTCTCCAGATCCCTAGGTATAAGCTTTCAACTGTTGGTCGGCGCTCTTTTGCTGTTTAGGACCAACCTCCTGGAACAAACTTCCTCTTTCCCTCAGTCAGCGACCGACCCTCTCTGCTTTCAAATCTAACCTCAAAACCCACCTGTTCCCCCGTCATAAAGCTCCGCTCTCTTTCTCTTCTCTCTCTCTTGCCATTAGGTCTGTTTCTGCTATATTCCATTAATGTTATCCGTTTGTTTGCTTTGTATTGCGTTTTTGTTTGAATGCGCTATGAATGCTAACGTGTGTGTGCGCTTTGATTTGATTTCTATCAAGATTCAGCGCCGTATAAATACTGTATGTTGTTGTTGTTGTTGTTAGTCTGTAATTGTGTGTGTAACCGTATGCACGTGCGGATGTATGCGCATGTATGTATGTGCACATTTGTAGGTGCATGTATTTATCCCCGCGGTGTGTGTGTGTGTGTGTGTGTTTGTGTGTGTGTGTGTGTGTGTGTGTGTGTGTGTGTGTGTGTGTGTGTGTGTGTGTGGTGTGTTTCCAGGAATTGATTATGGTCAGTCATGCGAAGGCAATGAACATCTGTGTTCTTCGAATGAACATGCCTTTTGTGATGGCTTGCACATATGTGGTTGGTATTTCTCCTTCCTCCTCCTCCTCCTCCTCCTCCTCCTCATTATCATCATCATCATCAACATCATCTTCCTCCTCCCCCTCCTCCTCTTCTTCCTCATCTTCCTCCTCCCCCTCCTCCTACTCCTCCTCCTCATAATCTTCCTTTATTTTCCTTTATTTTGACTTATTGTTCGACATTTAATCGTTTTTTCTTGTTGTTTCCTTTTGTTCTTGTTCTTCTTCTCGTTTTTTTTAATAAAAATATACTCTCCTCCTGTTTCTGTCCTTCTCCTTCTCCTCCTCCACCTCCCCTTCTTCTTCTTCTTCTTCTTCTTCTTCTTCTTCTTCTTCTTCTTCTTCTTTTTCTTCTTTTCTTCTTCTTTCTTCTTCTTCTTCTTCTATTTCTTCTTCTTCTTCTTCTTCTTCTTCTTCTTCTTCTTCTTCTTCTTCTTCTTCTTCTTCTTCTCTCTTCTCTTCATTATCTAAATGTATTGACTTCTTTGTTGTCCTCTTAATGTCTGATTTCTCTTTCTAATGTCCACAGAACAATATTCACAAATAGACACATACCCATGTACCATACATGTAACGAAGCTTCCACCTGTTTGTCAATCCCTTCACCCTTCACCTACTTGTTTTACTCGTTCAAGCGCTGAAGCTGGACTCGCCTTGTAACGAAACTTCCACCTGTCTATCCATCCCCATATCCACCCCGTTAAACCCTGCACTTGTTTTACTCGTTCAAGCACTGAAGCTGGACTCGCCTTGTAGCGAAGCTTCCACCTGTCTGTCCATCCCTACATCCACCCCGTTAAACCCTGCACTTGTTTTACTCGTTCAAGCACTGAAGCTGGACTCGCCTTGTAGCGAAGCTTCCACCTGTCTGTCCATCCCTACATCCACCCCGTTAAACCCTGCACTTGTTTTACTCGTTCAAGCACTGAAGCTGGACTCGCCTTGTAGCGAAGCTTCCACCTGTCTGTCCATCCCTACATCCACCCCGTTAAACCCTGCACTTGTTTTACTCGTTCAAGCACTGAAGCTGGACTCGCCTTGTAGCGAAGCTTCCACCTGTCTGTCCATCCCTACATCCACCCCGTTAAACCCTGCACTTGTTTTACTCGTTCAAGCACTGAAGCTGGACTCGCCTTGTAACGAAACTTCCACCTGTCTGTCCGTCCCTACATCCACCCCGTTAAACCCTGCACTTGTTTTACTCGTTCAAGCACTGAAGCTGGACTCGCCTTGTAGCGAAGCTTCCACCTGTCTGTCCATCCCTACATCCACCCCGTTAAACCCTGCACTTGTTTTACTCGTTCAAGCGCTGAAGCTGGACTCGCCTTGTAGCGAAACTTCCACCTGTCTGTCCATCCCTACATCCACCCCGTTAAACCCTGCACTTGTTTTACTCGTTCAAGCACTGAAGCTGGACTCGCCTTGTAGCGAAGCTTCCACCTGTCTGTCCATCCCTACATCCACCCCGTTAAACCCTGCACTTGTTTTACTCGTTCAAGCACTGAAGCTGGACTCGCCTTGTAACGAAGATTCCACCTGTCTGTCCGGGGCCTCTTGCACTACTGCAGGGCTATGCCGCTGCCAGCAGTATTCTGTCCAGCAGAATGGTCAATGTGGTAAGTGAATAAATATCTCCCCCGTGGGGATACCGGGGGGGTTGTCTTTCGTACAAATAGTTCCACCACCTTCTGGAAGTTCTGTGCTTGTAGCTTCCTGTAATCTTTCGCTCTCTTTGACTCTGCCTTTTTCCTTTGCTTTCTATCATCTACTATCTTTCGCTCTCTTTGACTCTGCCTTTTTCCTTTGCTTTCTATCATCTACTATCTTTCTGACTTATTGGCCCATTCTCCTGCCTTTAAGAAACACGTCTTCCAAATTGTTTTTGCTCTTTGAGCTCCTCCGAAATCGGAATGTGTCAGCTGTACGCAGCGGGGAGACCAGTGAAAACTGAAAACCGGACACATACGTACCTTACCCATTATGGCCATATGGCATGGGAACGCAGGAGAAGTATAAGTAAGTGAATGTGGGCTAGTCAGTGACGTCACTTCCGAAAACCAGAGGAGGCAAATTATTCCGGAGGGCATCTATCTATCTATCTATCTATCTATCTATTCATCTATCTATCTATCCGTCTTGTCTATCTATGTGTCTGCAAGTCTGTCCATCCGTCTGTCCGTCCGTTCATCCACCCATTTATCCCTCTGTCTGTCTGTCTGTTTAAACATGCAAAATCAATGCAACTGGACAGGGCAACAAATTGCTCTTACTTAAAACTTGCAATGCCTTACGCAGTTAGTATAACCTCTTTGATCCATATGCAACACATGTTTAGAACAAAACATAGTTCCACCTGCTCTAAAATGTGCCAAAAGTTGCCTAAATCTAAGAGTGTTGCGACTTGAATAACTTTAATTCAAACAAACATTTCTATTCCCACAGTCCTATCTAAGCCTCGTAAAAAATGTGGTACAGGACATCGGTCCACCTGGTCTGAAATCAGCACAAGTTACGCCATTGCCAGAGTTTTGCGACTGGAATAACTTTGGAGCTATTTCTGTTCTCATAGCTCTATCCAAACCTCTTGAAAAAGGAAACAAAAGACCGTATTCATAAACATCTAATGCAGTATCTCGAGGACAACAATCTTTTTTTATCCCTTATTTACAATCTGGCTTTCGACATCATCATTAGGTATTACATACATTATAGTCACAGAGGCGTCTCTGTGAGATTCGGGTTGTTCCCACCTAGAGAGCGCGTTGCAGCCAGATGCGGGCCACCCAATATTGTTTTTGGCTTGCACTTTTTGTGCGACTTATGATGGAGGAAAGGGAGCTGGGGGGGGAGTTAAATTTTGACCAAATGACAACTTTTTCGTTGCCACTGGGTTTAACGTGTGCTAAGTGCATGGACACACGGGACCTCGGTTTATCGTATCATCCGAAAGACTCCACGTTCAGACCGTAAGGCCTAGTGCAAAGTGAGAGGAAAAACCCTGTACCCAGGTTCGAACTCGGGTTTAATGGACACGAGGCGAACACGCTACCACAGTGCCACTCTACATTCTGATGCCCCAAACTGTCAAAGTTCGCCTTTGTTATACAAAGTTTTCAGCTTGCAATCAACCAAGACACAATGGCAGCTGGTACCAACGTACTGACAGAGACTGAAGCAGCAGAAGCCCACGACCAGAGAGGTGAAGATCTGGACCAGTGATTCAGTGGAGGCCCTGAACGGCTGCTTTGAATGCACAGACTGGTATGTGCCGACAGACTCTCGCTCCCTGGACGTGACTGGCGATGTGATTTCATCGTACATCAGTTTCTGCGTGGACTCTGTGCTGGAATCAAAGACTGTGAAGGAGTATGCCAACGACAAGCCATGGATCAACTCTGGTTTGAAGGCTCTGCTCCACATGAGTCAGGAGGCATTGATAGAGGGAGACAAGAAGAAAGAGAAGTCTGCACAGCTCGCCCTGTCAAGGAAGATCACCAAATCGAAACGGCTCTTCACAAGCAGGATGGAGAACCACTTCAAAGAAAACAATGCAAGGCAGTATTGGAAAGACATTGCCATCATGACTGGCTGTCGACCGAAGCCATCTCCACTGCGGACAAGTGACGAGCAGAAACTGGCAGACGACCTGAACATTTTCTACGTCCGATTCGACCAGCATGACTTCAGTGAAGAACAGCGGCGAGTCATGGAGAAGGTGCTGAGTCGTCCTTCACAGCCATTCCTCATCAGTCTGGAGGAGGTGCGGACTGCCTTCAAGAAAGTCAAGGTCCGGGGAGCAGCAGGTCCAGACAACATCGGTGGCAGACTGCTCAAGGAGCGCAGTGACTCCCTGGCTCCTGTATTCTGCGAGATCTTCCAGAGGTCTCTTGACGAGGGCATCGTTCCAAGCATCTGGAAGAGCTCCATCATCGTCCCAGTTGCCAAGAAGAGGTCCCCGTCGGAGCTGAACGACTACCGACCCGTGGCGCTAACGTCCATCCCGTTCACGTGTGCTGAAGAGACCGAAGGCAGAAACGCAGGCCCACCAGGACTCGCTTCAGTTCGCATATGTCAAGAACAGGAACACCGGAAACGCCATCCTGACCCTCGGGCACAGCCTTCTTGCACACTTGGACAAGCCAGGCGCACACGCTAGGATCCTGTTTGTGGACTTTAGTAGTGTCTTCAACACTATTCAGCCCCATCGTTTGGTGGAGAAACTGCTGTCATAGCAGTCAATCCAGTTAAATGAGAGAGACCATGAGCTTCTCATCAAGTTCGCGGACGACACATCCCTGTCGGGCCTCATCCAGAAAGATGACACTTCCTACCGGAGAGCTGTTGATGAGCTGGTGTCCTGGTACAGCAAATACTCCCTTCACCCCAACATCTCCAACACCAAAGAACTGGTCGTTGACTTCAGGAAGTCACCAGGGAGTGAGCATCCCCTCTTCATCAAGGGACAGCCTGTGGACATCGTCGAGTCCTATAAGTACCTCGGCTCCACCATCAACGCCAAGTTGGACTGGTCTCAGAGGATCCTGCATCTCTTCTACCAGTCGTCCATAGAAAGCGTGATGCTCTTCAACAGGCTGTGCTACTTCAGCAGTGCCAAGAAGACAGACACAGACAGACTGGAGAAGATCACCACCCGTGCTGCCTCAGTCATCGGTGAGGACCTGACATCGCTGAGTGCCTTCTACCCTGCTGCTGCCGTCAGGAAGCTGAACAGGATCCGCTCCGACCCTGAGCACCCTCTCCAACCAGCCCTTGCTCCATGCGAGTCCAGGCGTGGCGACTCTTCCACCACCTGAGAAGTTTCAAGGCCAGGGCGAACCGGCTGAGTAACTCCTTCATGCCATCAACAGTCCGCCTCTTCAACCCCACCTCCTGGGGCTGTCTGGTCCACTGCAATTAAATCAGAGAGAGAGAGAGAGAGAGAGAGAGAGAGAGAGAGAGAGAGAGAGAGAGAGAGAGAGAGAGAGAGAGAGAGTGCGCGTGTGTGTGTCTGTGTGTCTGTATGTGTTTGCGTGTGAATGTGTGCGCGTCTGTGTGTGTGAGTGTGTGAGTGCGAGAAAGAGAACACTGAACACTGAAAAACTTTATTTAACAGCGATAAAGATTTTGGAGAGAGAGAGAGAGAGAGAGAGAGAGAGAGAGAGAGAGGAGAGAGAGAGAGAGAGAGAGAGAGAGAGAGAGAGAGAGAGAGAGAGAGAGAGACAGACAGACAGACAGACAGAGAGGTAGAGAGAGAGACAGAGAGAGAGAGAGAGAGAGAGAGAGAGAGAGAGAGAGAGAGAGAGAGACTGAAGGATCATCTCATTGTTGATGCAAGTACCGGTTCAAAGTCGCATCGGGGGTCAATGCGAGAACAATGCCAATTGTGACGTGGGCACGTGTCAAAACAACCTATGTGCCTGCGACCAAGCTACCCAGGATGTGCATGTTGAGGACTACTCCTGTAGTAAGTCTGTCTGTCAGTTTGTCCTTATGTAGTATGTCTGTCTGTCTGTCTACCTTTCTGTCTGTGCGATTCCGTCTGTCTGCGTGTCTTTCATTTAGTAAGTCTGCCTGTCAGTCTGTCCTTGTATGTCTGTCTGTCTGCCTTTCTGTCTGTGCGATTCCGTCTGTCTGCGTGTCTTTCATTTAGTAAGTCTGCGTGTCAGTCTGTCCTTGTATGTCTGTCTGTCTGTGCGATTCCGTCTGTCTGCGTGTCTTTCATTTAGTAAGTCTGCCTGTCAGTCTGTCCTTATATGTCTGTCTGTCTTTCAGTCGGTACGTGTCTGTCTGTCTGTCCGTCTGCGTGTCTTTCTTTTAACGGCTATTCACTACCCCTGATGTAAGAGAAAACAGCAATGTATGTGCCTTGTAACGACATCTTTTAAGACGTGCGTTTTTCAGATTTGACCCCTCATGTTATGCACCCAGGGGTCATCTGACCCATGACGTTTGCAATAAAAATGTATGTGTAATACTACAGTGACACATTACTGGTCCTTTATTTTTGGAAATTGACCCATCATTTTGTGTAATCAGGGGTCATGTGACCCATGAAGTTTGCAATACAATGGCTTTTTACTATATGATGACCCATGAAGTTTGCAAACAATCTTAAGCTCTGGTTTTCAAGGCTACTCCTGTAGTAAGTCTGTCTGTGTGCCTGTCTGTCTTGGTATGTTAGTCTGCCTGTCTTCTAACGTCTATGCACTACTACACGTGATATAACAGGCAAAAAGCAATGCCTGTTTTATGTTCCCAGTTTCTTGTAGTATGTCTGTCTCTGTGCCTGTCTGTCTTAGTCTGTTTGTCTGTCTCTTTCTTTTAACGTTTCTGCACTACACGTGATGTAAGACCAAAAAACAACACAATGGTTTCTTTTTTTAGTTTCTTGTAGTAAGTCTGCCTGTACAATGTAAGGGATGGGAATTGTCCGCCAAACAGCAAACTTCCACAGAAATAACAATGCTTTTCCGCCGACAAAAAATAGTCTGTACACCAAAAAAAACCCACCGCAATTAACAACTAAAGTTAGCCATGCTAAGGCCGTGTACACATATAAGCGGATATTCCATGCGGAAACCCGTGCGCAATCCATAAATAAGTGAAACAAAGAAGGGAAAAGATTTGCGCACGTGTCCGAATTTCCCCTATATGCGTAAAATGTTATCCTTTTTTCTTCTACTTATTTAGGGTTTTCAGTACGGAACTTGCGCGTCTAATGTGAACCCGGCCTAATGCTGTTTTAGGGCTTCAATTACAAAAAAAAGCTTCAGCGTTACTATGCCCCCTGGACCCCTACTAGGGTCCTTCTGCGGCGGGGGGGGGGGGGGGGGGGGGGGGGGGTGTATCCAAAGTACATTTAGCCGATTGACATTACAGTGTCTCTCCCGTGGGGATACCGGGGGATCTTTCGTAAAAAATAGTTCCCCCACCTTCTTGAAGTTCTGTGCTTGTAACTTCCTCTAATCTGCCACTCTCTTTGACTCTGCCTTCTACCTTATTTTTCTGACTTATTGGCTCCATTCTCCTGCGTATTGTTTTCCAAAAAGAATCTTCCAAATAAAATTCATCCTTTGAGCTCCTCCGAAATCGGAATGTGTTGGCTGTACGCGGCGGGGAGACCAGTGAAAAGTGAAAACCGGACACATACGTACCTTACCCATTATGGCGATATGACATGAGAACGCACAAACAGAAGAAAAAGAATAATTACAGTATGGCATGACATTGGACGTGTCAGATTTTGGCATCAGAGAGCCTGTGCATTATTATCAAAAGCATAACTAACAAGGGCATCGGCGAGCTAGCGGCAGATATGTCCTTTGCCCGTTACGCCCTGTACCTGCCCCGCCCTGTACCTCCCCTGCCGCTCACATCCTAGCCACGACTGTAACTGCAAACATCTCCTTGCAATCTTTTGGGTGATACACCTATATACCCTTGGCTGGAGTGCACATCCTTTACTGGGGTACGAGTCAGAGTAGGTTTTCACTGAACCAGTGCCTTTTTAGTTTCGGCTTTTAAAACGGGGTCTCTTTTACGTGGCTTAATTGTTTCTCTCTTTGCGTCTGTTGTTTGTTGACGTACCCTGGCTAAAAGACTCCAGGGATCATCCCAGCCGAAGCACTTGAACACTATTCATCAGCTAGGGATGAGAACATTACGTGTGCGACCGTTTTTGATTGCTCCGCCATATGGGCAGCCACACTACATCTTCGGGGGAATAGTGTCCGTGATCAGGCAGGAAACCAGACTCTGGCTCGCGACCGACAGAGCTGGAGGAAGTTGGTGAAGACTTCACTGTGGCGCCCCGATGAGATGGAGTTAAGGGAAAGGGAGGATCAAGCTTTAATTTTTGTTCCAGGACAGCGAGTGGGAACACCCTGTGACGGGACCAAGAAGTGCATAGACGGACTGCTGTGTGATAGCAATGTGTGCAGTGAGTGTACTAATACCTTTGTCACTACCTGAAGCTTAAAGGGGCACCCTGACGGATGAGTTTTTGCAAGAAACACGTCGAGATCACCAGAAAGACAGGAACACTCACTTTGCTCTGGTTTCCTAGAAATCAAACCGTCAAAACGTCGATTCCTCTTTGGCGGAGATGCCGGAGAGATAAGCCATTTTAGATGGGGTGGGTGGAGGTCAATCCCATTGTGGTTGAAGCTTTTTTTTTTTTTTGTAGTGCAGTAAAAAAAAAAATGCTATTTCCTTTGTTGTGAGCGAATCTCCTTTAGATAAAGTGCATAACATAAAAATAAAAATAAAAATAAAAAAAAAGGCTTGTATTGCGAAAATGTCGTGCAAACAGATTTGGTCTAAACTCAGGCGGCCATTGGAAAAGGGACGGCACACGTCTTCTCTTTGCGTGAAAGAATTTGACTTCCATCACCTCCGCCCAGGAGGAATCGCCGATTTGATGGTTTGATTTCTAGGAAACCAGAGCGAAGTGATCTCGACAAACATCTATATTTTAAGAAAATATTTTTTCACCTTCCCCTCCCCCCTTTTCCCCCAAATACAAAAATAATAGCAATGTCCCCATATGGCTTTGCCGAGAGGACGTAAAACAAAAAACTTCCGGTGATCTCGACGTGTTTCTTGCAAAAAGAACTCATCCGTCAGGGTTCACCTTTAACACTCACTTTAACACTTTCCAAAAAAAAGCCAGACTGCTATTCTAAATGTTCGTCTTTATTAGACATTTTAACACTTTCATGACCTTGAATTTTACCATTTGTAAGAATAACGTGGCAGTGAGTGTACTGAAGTGTTTTGTCACTTTCTGAAACTTGGCACTGTAACACTATATGAGAACGTGTGCAGTGAGTGTACTGATGTGTTTTGCCACTTTCTGAAACTTGGCACTTTAACACTTTATGAGAACAATGTATGCAGTGAGTGAACTGATGTGTTTTGTCACTTTCTGAAACTTGACACTTTAACACTTTGTGAGAACAACGCGTGCAGTGAGTGTACTGATGTGCTTTGTCACTTTCTGAAACTTGACGCTTTAACACTTTGTGAGAACAACGTGTGCAGTGAGTGTACTGGTGTGTTTTGCCACTTTCTGAAACTTGACACTTGAACACTTTGTGAGAACAACGCGTGCAGTGAGTGTATTGATGTGTTTTGTCACTTTCTGAAACTTGACACTTTGACACTTTGTGAGAACAACGCGTGCAGTGAGTGTACTGATGTGCTTTGTCACTTTCTGAAACTTGACACTTGAACGCTTTGTGAGAACAACGCGTGCAGTGAGTGTACTGATGTGTTTTGTCACTTTCTGAAACTTGACACTTTGACACTTTGTGAGAACAACGCGTGCAGTGAGTGTATTGATGTGCTTTGTCACTTTCTGAAACTTGACGCTTGAACACTTTGTGAGAACGATGTGTGCAGTGAGTGTATTGATGTGCTTTGTCACTTTCTGAAACTTGGCGCTTTAACACTTTGTGAGAACAGCGTGTGCAGTGAGTGAACTGATGTGTTTTGTCACTTTCTGAAACTTGACGCTTTATTACTTTGTGAGAACAACCTGTGCAGTGAGTGTATTGATTTCTTTTTCCCTTTCTGTAACTTGACACTTTGTGTGAACAAAATGTGCAGTGAGTGTACTGATGTGCTTTGTCACTTTCTGAAACTTGACGCTTTATTACTTTGTGAGAACAACCTGTGCAGTGAGTGTATTGATTTCTTTTTCCCTTTCTGTAACTTGACACTTTGTGTGAACAAAATGTGCAGTGAGTGTACTGATGTGCTTTGTCACTTTCTGAAACTTGACGCTTTATTACTTTGTGAGAACAACCTGTGCAGTGAGTGTACTGGTGTGTTTTGTCACTTTCTGAAACTTGGCACTTGAACACTTTGTGAGAACAGCGTGTGCAGTGAGTGAACTGATGTGTTTTGTCACTTTCTGAAACTTGACGCTTTATTACTTTGTGAGAACAACCTGTGCAGTGAGTGTATTGATTTCTTTTTCCCTTTCTGTAACTTGACACTTTGTGTGAACAAAATGTGCAGTGAGTGTACTGATGTGCTTTGTCACTTTCTGAAACTTGACGCTTTATTACTTTGTGAGAACAACCTGTGCAGTGAGTGTATTGATTTCTTTTTCCCTTTCTGTAACTTGACACTTTGTGTGAACAAAATGTGCAGTTTGTCACTTTCTGAAACTTGATACCTGGATCTTGATGTTGATTGTAGTGATGAAAAGATATTGTTGTGTGATTATTTTCCAGTGGTCCTTTTTGCATTACATAGTCTGTAGAATTTGCAGTCTAAAACAGGAATAATGGCGTCATATCTGGAGAGTCCAATGAAACATTGGACTCCTCCGAGGGCGCCACCACGACCGTCCACCAACAAGCTCCCCAGAACACACTGATCCCCATGACTTTGACCCGAATGCGCCAAGGCGTAGACTGGATTGGAAACAGAAACCAAAACCAAGGAGGTCACCATGAGTAGCATGGCATGCAACGCCACAGAATTTTATACATTTTTCTTTTTAATGATTGATGGAATTTTTTGGATTTATACACAAATGTTCTACACATTCTAGAGCATCACATGCACCAAAAACTGGTTTGTAGTTATCAGTTTTTTAAATGGTGTTTTGTCCGGACAATAATAGAGTTTGTAGTCTTAAAACTGAAGTAGTGAGGTCATAACTTGGAACTCACAACAAGAAATTACGGGAATTTTCAATAAGATATTCACACCATCTTAATACATTGAGTGCAACGAAAGAGTCTTAAAGTGATCAAGGCAGATCTGGTCTTTTCACATAGCATAAAGTCTGCAGCCTAAAAGTATAATCAATAATATAATATCACAACTGGGTAACTTCCAAAGAAACTTTTAGGAATGTGTCACTATCGCAAAATTGATTATCAAAATATTTCAATTTTATGATCTTCCTTTTCTTCTTTCTTTCTCTTTACATGATCTGGATTTCACTGTCAAGAAAAAATAACAACGCTGTGACTGGGAAATTCCTAAAGGAGGAATTCTTGGATACTTCACATTACTGATTGTAATGATAAGAAAGATCAGTTTCCTCACAATACTTGTTCACATTTTATGGAGTTTGCAGTCTAAGAATAGAATTGATGAATATATTTTGGATATCTCAAATGATAATTCTAAGATTTACTACAAAAAATGGCTTGTGGTAATCAAAAGTGATATTTTTTCGAATTAACTTTCTTTCCACATTACAAAGAACTTGCAGTCTGATGCAAAATTAACGACGTCATAACTGGAGACCCCCCAAGGAACATTCTAAGAATTATCACACAATTAGTTTACACATCTAAATGCATCAACTGCAGCAGACACCGGATTTTAGTAATGGAAACAAGATTGTTGAAAATGTATTTGTCATGCACTTTGGATATTGCCGTATAATTCCATCTAAAAATAGAATTAATATCGTCATAAAAAATAGAATTAATATTGTCATAATTGGGAAACCTCAAAGGAAAATGTTGGAACTTTTCTCAAAGATATTATAATGTACATCCTAATGCAACATTTGCAGCAAAAGCTAGCTTGTAGCAATCAAATGAGATAACGTTTTTTCAACACATAATAACTAGCTTGAAAACTAAAAATAGAGTTAATGACGTCATAAATCGGAAACCCCATTGGGAAATCATTGGATTTTTCACACAAATGTTGAACACATCCTTATCCATCACATGCAACAAAAGTTAGTTTGCAGTGATATAAATAGATCAGTTTTGCTTGATATTTCTGCAAATGCTATGGAGTTTGCTTAGTAAAAATAGAAATAATGACGTCATTTCGGGGAAACTCAAAGATTAAATTCTTCCAAATATCACAGAAAGACTCTACATATCGTAATGCATCAATGCATCACATATAAGTACATTGGCTGCTAATAATCACAAGAGATCAGTTATTTCACAAATTTTGTTTTTCATATAAGCCCAATACGTTGCTATGAGTCTACAGAATAAAATTAATGACGTCATAATTGGGAAACCAAAAGGAGAAATTCTGGGATATTTCACACAAAGATTTCCCATATTCCAATAAATGATAAGCAACAGCAATAGACGATTTTCGGGAGAGAGACAAAAAACTAGGGGAGAGCACTTCGTGAAAATTAGAGCTGCTTACCTCCATTATTCGGTCAAAACCATTGCAACAATGGCGTCGAAGCTTGAAACCGCAGGATGCGAGTCAGCGACTTGCAAACATTGTTTAAGAAAACAATAGGGGTGGCCACGGTGTTCTAAGTGCTGTATGTCTGCTCAAAGACACGAGTCGATAGGCTACGAGAGCTGATAGTAATAATAATAATAATAATGGAAATTTATGACGCACTTACCTCCCGATAAAACCAGGAGCCCAAGGCGTTTACAATGACAAATAGTTAAAAGTTAAAAGTAGTAATAAAAGACTTCATATAAGCGTCATAAAATATTTACATAGCACTCAATTCAGTATAGTGACTTCCCCTGTTTGACCAATTGAACTTGGTAAGATAACTCCCACACTCCATGAAATTACTCCCCTTAATTATTTCCGAACATTTCCTATTATCCTGTGATATCAAAATAGGATGTAGAGTTTTCAGTCCAAAAATAGAATTGTTGACGTCATAACTAGGAAACCCAAGGGGGAAAGTTTGTGAAATTTCACAAATACATTCTGCATAATTATCTTAATGCATCACATCTATGAATATTGGCTTGACATTATCGAAAGATATTATGTTTTTGTTGTTTCTAGCTTTGCCGGTGATGTGAAATTTGCAGCCTAAAAATAGAAACCCTAAAAGCATTTTCTGGGATTTTTCATACACAGAGTTTACACATCCTGATGCATCATTTGGAACCAACATTGGCTCGTAGTATCGAAAGAGAACTGTCTGGTACAATATTTTGTGTACACGGTGAGGAGTTTTCAGTCTAAAAAAAAGAATTGAAGACGTCATAACTAGGAAACTCCAAGGGAGAACATTTGGGAAATTACACAGAAAGACTCTGCACATCTTAATGAATCACATGCATCAACATTGGACTGTATTCATCAAAACAGATAACGTTTTTTACTTGTTTATGTTTTTACAGGTGATATGGAAATTTCAGTATAAGATATAAATAATGACGTCATAACTCGGAAATCCCAAAGGTATTTTCTGGTATTTTTCGCACAGAGATTCTACACACCCTAGTGCATCATTCTGAACCAAAATTGGCTTGTGGTACTTTCATTGCGAAATCATCCCTAATTTGAAGAGCTGGGACCGATGCTCTACAGGTCTATGTCCTCTTAGTCGCGGAGCCAGCGTGAATGAGGTCTTCCTCCGAGGGCGCCACCACGACCGTCCACTGACAGCTCCCCAGAACACACTGATCCCCATGACTTTGACCCGAATGCACCAAGGCGTAGACTGGATTGGAAACAGAAACCAAAACCAAGGAGGTCACCATGAATACCATGGCATGCAACGCCACAGAATTTTATACATTTTTCTTTTTAATGATTGATAGAAATGTGGCGGATGACTATGAAGTGATGATGACATTTTTTGTTGTTCGTAGAACTGGACGTAGGTCAGAGCTGTCACGGGCAAACACTGTCGACACTCTGCGGGTCCGGGATGGTGTGTGACCAGAATATTTGTAGTAAGTGCATTTTACCCTATGGCTCTGCCTCTCTGTTTGTCTCTCTGTGTCCATCTCTGTCTGTCTGTCTGTCTGTCTGCCTGCCTGTCTGCCTCTCTCTCTCTCTCTCTCTCTCTCTCTCTCTCTCTCTCTCTCTCTCTCTGTCTTTCTGTCTCTCTCTCTCTCTCTCTCTCTCTCTCTCTCTCTCTCTCTCTCTCTCTCTCTCTCTCTCTCTCTCTCTCTCTCTCTCTCTCTCTCTCTCTCTCTCTCTCTCTCTCTCTCTCTCTCTCTCTCTCTCTCTCTCTCTCTCTCTCTCTCTCTCTCTCTCTCTCTCTCTCTCTCTCTCTCTCTCTCTCTCTCTCTCTCTCTCTCTCTCTCTCTCTCTCTCTCTCTCTCTCTCTCTCTCTCTCTCTCTCTCTCTCTCTCTCTCTCTCTGTCCGTCTGTTGGCCAACGTTTTAGCTCGTGAAAGGTTTTAAAAATAAACCGAAATATTGTTCATCTTTTACAACGGTGTTGCTGTTTTTTATTCTTTCAAGTTTCAATTGATTATAAGCTGCCCACAAAAATACACATGTTTGAGTAATTTGCTTGTAGCTTCTAAACGCTTCACTTCTGAACCTTAACACTTGGCAGTTGCGTACCCAAGAGACATAGCCGTACAGTGAAAGCAAAACGTTTTCCTAATGGCCATTGGTTTCTTTGGCAATGTGAGTTTAAAAAACCCTTTAAAAAACCCAAAAAACTTCAGCATTTGTTTTTCATAGAGTGATTTGTAGAACATGGTACTCATCACATGTTAGCAGGAAGCATCAAGAATGAGTACAACTCTCAATAAGGTCCTTTCCTAACAGAAGAGACAGTGAAATTCAATGGCTTAGTTACGAGACTTGTGCAACGAAAGTTGAGTGTTTTGGAACTTGGGAGACTCTTGGCATAGCTGCAGCAGGGGGTAGATTTGCATGAAGGTGGTCACAAACAGAAAGAGAGCAGACGACAGAAAGCAAAGAAAAGAGGCAGAGTCAAAGAGAGTGGCAGAATAATGGAAGTTACAAGTACAGAATTTCAAGAAGGTGGGCGAACCATTTTTACGACAGACACCCCCCCACCCCACGTATCCCCACGGGCAGAGACTCGTGGAGAGGGTGAGATCGCCCAGCTTCCCGTATGGAGGCACTAGGTATCCACCCGCTGCCCCAAAATGGGCCAATAAAGTCAGACACAATCCAGGAGCGAATTGTCGTGGGGCGAATTGTCCCCGTGGGGAAACTGTAGGGATGAATAGTTTGTTCTGCTCCCGTGTAGAAGATTGAACATTTACATTGTATTCTAGTTGTAGACTCTGACAATGACCATCGTTTCTTCCACAGAACTGGACCTAGGCCAGGATTGTGTGGAATTCACACTGTGTTCTAGTTGTAGACTCTGACAATGAGCATTGTTTCTTCCACAGAACTGGACCTAGGCCAGGATTGTGTGGAATTCACATTGTGTTCTAGTTGTAGACTCTGACAATGACCATCGTTTCTTCCACATAACTGGACCTAGGCCAGGATTGTGTGGAATTCACATTGTGTTCTAGTTGTAGACCCTCACAATGAGCATCGTTTCTTCCACAGAACTAGACCTAGGACAGGATCGTGCTGAATTTACATTGTATTCTAGTTGTAGACTCTGACAATTGGGCATCGTTTCTTCCACATAACTAGACCTAAGCCAGGATCATGCTGAATGTACACTGTATTCTAGTTGTAGACCCTGACAATGACCATCGTTTCTTCCAGAGAACTGGACCTAGGCCAGGATTGTGTGGAATTCACACTGTATTCTAGTTGTAGACCCTGACAATGACCATCGTTTCTTCCACAGAACTGGACCTAGGCCAGGATTGTGTGGAATTCACATTGTGTTCTAGTTGTAGACCCTGACAATGACCATCGTTTCTTCCAGAGAACTAGACCTAGGCCAGGATTGTGTGGAATTCACGCTGTATTCTAGTTGTAGACCCTGACAATGACCATCGTTTCTTCCACAAAACTGAACCTAGGCCAGGATTGTGTGCAATTCACATTGTGTTCTAGTTGTAGACTCTGACAATGAGCATTGTTTCTTCCACAGAACTAGACCTAAGCCAGGATTGTGCTGAATTTACATTGTATTCTAGCTGTAAACTCTGACAACGAGCACCGTTTCTTCCACAGAACTGGACCTAAGCCAGGATCGTGCTGAATTTACATTGTATTCTAGCTGTAAACTCTGACAATTGAACATCGTTTCTTCCACAGAACCTAAGCCAGGATTGTGCTGAATTTGAAAACACAAAAGCTGTAGGTTCGATATAGGTCCTTTAATGAAAATACCACAGACGTTTTGTGCCGAATTTATTTACATTGTATTCTAGTTGTAGACTCTGACAATTGAGCATAGTTTCTTCCACAGAACCTAAGCCAGGATTGTGCTGGATTTATTGACATTGTATTCTAGTTGTAGACTCTGACAATGAGCATCGTTTCTTCCACAGAACTGAAACTAAGCCAGTTGTTTTACAAAGTATTTAATTGTCTCTTCTGTATCTTAAATATTAGGTTATAACAATGTCTTATTTTGTCTTCATTTTTATGTGCATGCCGAAAAACAAATTTCTTCACTTGTTTGGAGACAATAAAATTGTGGAATTGGAATTGGAATTGAACGTCGTTTCTTCCACAGAACTGGACCTAGACGGGGATTGTGCTGGCAAAGAAGACTCGTGCAAGTCTGGAGCCATGTGCAGCTCTGGTGATAAGAAATGCAGTACGTTGGGGTTTTTTCCGTTTGTTTGCCTGTACCTCTGTTCTGTGTGTTTTAAAACGAAACAACACAACAAAAGACAAACAATAAAACAACAACTAATGATACCATAGTTCTGAAAGCAATTTAGTTGCGTTGTTGAGTAGTGTTTTCACTCCTGGAACTATTTGTACATTTTAGCAAACAAATTACGTAACAAACATAAACAAATCGCTAAAATTAAATGATGCTGTAAAGACTATAATGGTATATGTTTTATTGAAGGGAAAAGAATGGAGAACATTGTTATTATAAGTTTGAATGTTGACAGGGTGAGATAACTCATTATCCAGAGGGAATAACACAGATTTTAAGAAAAGAAGACAATATTTATTTTTTAAATGAATAAGAATGAAAATCCAGGTCCGTACCACTTGTGTTAGATTGGAGTGAACAACAAGGTCATAAACTGTACTCCCCATACAGTGTTAATTAAAGATAGTGTCTGAGAATCAAACAAACTAAGTGCAGTTTTCTGGGTAGTATACCTTACGGCAAACGCATTGATATGCTTGGTCACTTTTTGCTTAACAAAATGCAAAACAACAAAAGCATCAAAATCGACCCCAAACTTGCAGAGAAGCAGCCTCAATCTCTGCTCAGGTCATAACTGCAACAAAGGGAAGTAATTTAGCTTTTCACCATCTAGGCTATTGGGTAGGTTATGTTCCCTGAATCGTGCTGAAACTCGTGGCTGGGAGTGAAAAGTGTAACTATAGTGCAAGCAAAAAAAGAAAGTACCGGCTTTTTAACATGCGTGGATTCCTGACAGACTTGTGTTGAGGTCCCCCCCCCCCCCCCCCTCTCTCTCTCTCTCTCTCTCTCTCTCTCTGCTGCCCACATGTGCACACATTGGAACAGGAGTGCCAGCTTATTACAGGCTAGTGAACTGTATTCACTGCCCAACAAATACCCAGTCACCAGTATAACCATATGGATTCCTGACAGACTTGTGTTGAGGGTCCCCTCACCCCCCACCCCTTTTATCTCTCTCTGTTGCACACATGTGCACACATTGGTACGGGAGTGCCAGCTTATTACAGGCTAGTAAACTGTATTCATTGCCCAACAAATACCCAGTCACCAATTTAATAATATTCACCAATAAACATGTTACATTATCAAGACAATTATCCTTCCAAGAAAAGGGCTTTGGCACACACACACACACACACACACACACACACACACACACACACAGACACAGACACACACACACACACACACACACACGCGCGCGCGCGCGCGCGCGCGCGCGCGCGCACGCACGCACGCTCACACACACATGCGCGCGTGCGCACACACATACACACACATACACATGCGCGCGCGCATGCACACTCACTCTCTCTCTCTTTCTTTCTCTCTGTCTCTCTCTCTCTCTCTCTCTCTCTATCACACACACACACACATGCACACTCTCTCTCTCTCTCTCTCTCTCTCTCTCTCTCTCTCTCTCTCTCTCTCTCTCTCTCTCTCTCTCTCTCTCACACACACACACACACACACACACACACACACACACACACACACACACACACACACACACACACACACACACACACACACACACACACACACACACACACACACACACACACGCACACACACACACACACACAGCTACACACACACACACACACACACACACACACACACACACACACACACACACACACACACACACACACACACACACACACCTCACATTATAATCAAACTCACTTTGCTATTGTCCTAGAAATCGTTGAAGGAGGAGACTGCAGCAGCCACCCCTCTGTGTGTGTCTCTGGCATCTGCAGCGAACGAGACGACCACACTTGCAGTAAGCTTCCTTTGTTTGTGTGACAGTCAATTCACGAAACCAATCACAGCTGTTCCGTTGCACATAAACAAAGTCAAGCTATTTAGTTAAAAGACTGAATCTAGAAATCTTAGATACAAAAAATGCACCCAGCAAATTGTGGCTGTATGTTCTACATAGTATTTAAAATAATTATGTTTCTTCCATCAGATTCATTGTAAAAACTGTTGTTGTTGTTCTTTTGTTGAGCAGTATCATGAAACATAATTATTTAGTAGAAAATGTTCTTAAATAATTCACCTAGTATCGCAAACGTAAATACAATTGCCCATGAGTGAATAGCTAACAATTTCCACTGAATATAACTAATTTAGTCACATGCTACAATATAACTATTCTTGACTGTTTGACTGTTCTTTATGAAAAGTTACTTATGGTAAGCTAAAGTTGGCTTAAAAAAACTTCTGAAAATGTAGATGAACTAAAAACAATGTTCCTCTAGAAACAGCTCTCAGTACATTCTCAAAAATCCTAATAATTTCAACTTACTAAATATCCTAGTAATTTTGCACAAAATGACTAATGAATTCGAAACACACATTTTTACACAAATTCATTGACACGTTTCAGTGATTTCGTGTAAATCTTTTGAATTACTAGGATTTTCAATTCGTAATTTCATGAAATTACTGGGGGGTTACAGTGATGTCACAAAATTACTATAAAAAAACCTTTGTTGGAATTTAATGAAACTACTGATTTCAGCAATATACTGTAACATAATTAATAAAAAAGCTGATGTGTCTCTCTGAGTGACCTTGTCAAAAAAGTCAGACGACTTCATTTTCTTTCCTTTAATTCATATGATTTCGGTGTTTTGGGGTTTTGTTTGTTTGTTTTTGTTTTAATAAGATGATTTCATGTATATTTTTCATAAACATTCACATGATGAGACTAAGTTTCGATTAATTTTAAATCAGATGACTTTGTTTGTTTCCTTTTAAACGAGAGGACTTCGAGTTGTTTCCTGCTTTTAAATCGGATGACTCCATGTTGTTTCCTTTTAAATCAGATGGGTCATTTTGTGTCCTTTTAAATCAGATGATTCATTTTTTTAATTTTTAATCATATCATTCCTTTTGTTCTCTCTATATCAGATGGTTAATTTTATTTCCTTTTATATCGCATGATTCATTTTGTTTCATTTTATATCAGATTACTGTTGTTTTTATTTTTTTATTGTTTTAATCAGATGAATCAGTTTCTTTCTTTTTAACCAACATGCCATTATTTTGTTTTCCTTTTTTAATCACGTGATTCAATTGTTCCCTTTAAAATCATGCGACCTCACTTTGATTCAGTTTTAATCAGATAGCTTCAGTGTTTGTTTTCTTTAAAGTGAGATGTTTCCTTCTCCCCAGGACTGGATGTGGGGATGCCCTGCACCTCTGCCACAGCCAGCTTATGTCGCACTGGTTCTGTCTGTGAAGAGGGGGATTGCAGTGAGTGGATGATAATTATTATAAATAATGCAGGCAGACCTCAGGAAAGGCACTCGCAGTGAGTGGATGATAATTATTATAAATAATGCAGGCAGACCTAAAGAAAGACACGCGCAGTGAGTGTATGATAATTATCATAATGCATGCAGACCTAAGGAAAGACACGCGCAGTGAGTAGATGATAATTATCATAATGCATGCAGACCTAAAGAAAGACACGCGCAGTGAGTGGATGATAATTATCATAATGCATGCAGACCTAAAGAAAGACACGCGCAGTGAGTGGATGATAATTATCATAATGCATGCAGACCTAAGGAAAGACACGCGCAGTGAGTAGATGATAATTATTATAAATAATGCATACAGACCTAAGGAAAGACACGCGCAGTGAGTGGATGATAATTATCATAATGCATGCAGACCTAAAGAAAGACACGCGCAGTGAGTGTATGATAATTATCATAATGCATGCAGACCTAAAGAAAGACACGCGCAGTGAGTAGATGATAATTATCATAATGCATGCAGACCTAAGGAAAGACACGCGCAGTGAGTAGATGATAATTATCATAATGCATGCAGACCTAAAGAAAGACACGCGCAGTGAGTGGATGATAATTATCATAATGTATGCAGACCTAAAGAAAGACATGCGCAGTGAGTGGATGATAATTATCATAATGCAGGCAGACCTAAGGAAAGACACGCGCAGTGAGTAGATGATAATTATTATAAATAATGCATACAGACCTAAGGAAAGACACGCGCAGTGAGTGGATGATAATTATCATAATGCATGCAGACCTAAAGAAAGACACGCGCAGTGAGTGGATGATAATTATCATAATGCATGCAGACCTAAGGAAAGACACGCGCAGTGAGTGGATGATAATTATCATAATGCATGCAGACCTAAAGAAAGACACGCGCAGTGAGTGGATGATAATTATCATAATGCATGCAGACCTAAAGAAAGACACGCGCAGTGAGTGGATGATAATTATCATAATGCATGCAGACCTAAGGAAAGACATGCGTAGTGAGTAGCTGATAATGTAATGCGCGCATACCTACAGACACACACACACCAGGCACACAGACAGACAGGCAGGCAAGGGCACACAGACAACAAGGTACTGTTGCAATGGGTCTGTCTGTGAAGAGGTGAACTGTAGTGAGTGGCTGATATAATGCACGCAGACCTACAAAAACATAATTATACCAGGTAGCCTGACATACATACATACAGACAGACAGACAGGCAGTCAAAGGCACACAGACAACAAGGTTCTGTTGCAATGGGTCTGTCTGTGAAGAGGTGAACTGTAGTGAGTGGCTGATATCATAATGCACGCAGACCTACAAAAACACATAATTATACCAGGTAGCCTGACAGACATACAGACAGACAGGCACATCTACACAGACAGCATATTGTTTCTGTTGCAATGGCTCTGTCTGTGAAAAGGTGAACTGTAGTGAGTGGCTGATATCATAATGCACGCAGACCTACAAAAACACATAATTATCCCAGGTATTCTGACAGACAGACAGGCAGGCACATCTACACAGACAGGATATTTTTTCTGTCGCAATGGCTCTGTCTGTGAAGAGGTGAACTGTAGTGAGTGGCTGATATCATAATGCACGCAGACCTACAAAAACACATAATTATCCCAGGTAGCCTGACAGACAGGCAGGCAGGCACATCTACACAGACAGGATATTTTTTCTGTCGCAATGGCTCTGTCTGTGAAGAGGTGAACTGTAGTGAGTGGCTGATATCATAATGCACGCAGACCTACAAAAACACATAATTATCCCAGGTAGTCTGACAGACAGACAGGCAGGCACATCTACACAGACAGGATATTTTTTCTGTCGCAATGGCTCTGTCTGTGAAGACAGTGTAAAGTCATAATAGTCTGAATCATACTAATGCATTCGCGCATACACGCACTAAGAAATAAGTGCTGACATACAGACGGATATACGAACACGCATACACAAACATACACATATAAACAAAACAAAAAATGTTATCCAGCACCATAAAAGGGACATTAAGTCACTGGGCTAGGGTTTTTTTCCACAACACGCTTGGAAAGTAAAAGAAAATTCATTTTGATCGATTCTAAGTTATAGGTATTTTTGTGTATCTTTCATATTTATAAAGGATAATCTTTATTATGGTCTCCAAATATTCCCCAAAGCGCTTTGAAATTAGCAGGTTGATGCATTTTCTTCAGCCAGGCTAGACTTTAGATTGCCATTTCTTAAAATGGCCGACAGTCACCCTACCAACTTTAAATGCTCATAACACTGAGACAAGAAAGGCACACGAATGGTTCTGGTATTATTAGAAATAGATTTGTCTGAAGTTTTCAACTGTGTCATTTTCCTAAAATGATCATTTTTGACACTTAATGTCCCTTTCCTGTAGTTTAGTCCGACGCTTAAAGAACCAGCACCATCCGGACATAAACTTCTAATTGACAATTCTAGATAGTACAATATGTGCTGAAAACGATGAGCTATGTTAACGCGCTGACAAATGTTCCAGCGTATTGTTATGGGCCCCAGAACACCCCCTCCCCCCTTTGCGTGGGGGCCTCGGGGCACCAAATGAGAGTCGACACCAAATCACTTATATAGTTAAATGACACATCATCCTGGGTTTTTTCGAGGGTGCTGAGTCTGAAAATGACCTTATTTTGGCGATCAGAGTTCATGATCATGTGCTAAGGGTCACATAAAGGTAGTTTTAAGTGATTTTTACATAAATAATGACAAGCCTCCAATCATGTTGTCTCTTGTGTTGGACTTTGTTCTGAATAACATGATTTGGATGTCACTGTGTTCATCGAGCATTGTCATCTAGTCTTCACGCTCCTCCACTCCGTCAAGACCAACAACCTTCCGTTGTTCCACAAATGTAACGGGGAAATGGCGCCGCTCTTCTTTGCATTTGACGGACACAACTACTCCAGGTTTGTACAATTGAATTGCTCAAAGTAATATTTTTGACTGAGACCTCTAAATGAGGTTCTAAAATAATTAATGCTTATACGCACAACTTATCTTGAACTGCACAAATAATAATGACATTGACATGTGTTCAATAAAGCGCACAAAGTACTGCTTCCAGTATGTAAGCTATTTTGTTTTTGTACAGTACAAATCTGCGGAATAAGATAAATTGGTTTGAAATTATTAAAGACATTGAGTCATGCACACAATACATAATAATGGTATTCACTTGGATTTAATAACTGCATTATCGTTCCTCTTTATACCTGCAGATATCTGACATGGCTGGAGGTGCACCTGACGAATCTGGAGAAGACACGTCCAGGAGCAAAGGACCTGCTCACCAAGGGCGCAATTGCTGTGGCCCGCTCGATGATCCCTGGGAACACGACGAGGGAGAAGAGAAAGAAGAAGAAGCAGAGGAAGATTTTGATATTGATGCGCTTCTTGAAAGCGACGACGAGTGTTGAGTGTCGGTCATCATGTCCTCTTCTCGTGGAATCTTTAAAGACAATGTCTGTTCCTAAACACATACCATGTGATCTTGACATCTAATGACAATGACAATGTTATCATCATTTCGGAAACCAATGACATCCAAAAATGGATGTCAGTGAGATAAATATGTAAGAATGTAGAACATACCGATTGATTGTGTCATTCGTTATGCCAAAATCGCTTTATACTACACTTATGGGACTCTTAGCACATGATAATGCACTCTGGTCGCCAAAATAAGGCCATTTTCAGACTCAGCACCCTCGAAAAAACCCAGGATGATGTGTCATTTAACTATATAAGTGATTTGGTGTTGACTCTCATTTGGGGCCGCGAGGCCCCCACGCGGAGGGGGGAGGAGGTGTTCTGGGGCCCATGGCAATACGCTGGAACATTTGTCAGCGCGTTAACATAGCTCATCGTTTTCAGCACATATTTTACTATCTAGAAATGTCAATTAGAAGTTTATGTCCGGATGGTGCTGGTTCTTCTTCATTCGTACCCTACTACTGGTGCTGGGTCACTATTATAATAGTCTGCATATTATATTATACGCACTCAAACACTGTCTATCAGTCGTCCGTGCGCGCCCGTGCATACACACACACGTGTGTGTGTGTGTGTGTGTGTGTGTGTGTGTGTGTGTGTGTGTGTGTGTGTGTGTGCGTGCGTGCGTGCGTGCGCGTGCGTGTGCGTGTGCGTGCGCGCGCGTGCGTGTGTGTGCGTGTGCGTGCGCGCGTGCGCGTGTGTGTGTGTGTGTGCGTGCGCGCGTGTGCGTGTGTGTGTGTGTGTGCGTGTGTGTGCGTGTGTGTGTGTGTGTGCGTGTGCGTGTGTGTGTGTGTGTGACACAGAACTGAACTTTGGAGAAGTCTGTAGCAGTCCAACCGAGTGTCAAGAGGGTTTACAGTGCAGTGAGAAAGATGGGTCCAAGAAATGCAGTCAGTCTCTTTCTTGTCTTTCTGCCTCTCTCTCTCTCTCTCTCTCTCTCTCTCTCTCTCTCTCTCTCTCTCTCTCTCTCTCTCTCTCTCTCTCTCTCTCTCTCTCTCTCTCTCTCTCTCTCTCTCTCTCTCTCCCTCTCTCTCTCCCCCCCCTCTCTCTCTCCCTCTCTCTCTCTCTCTCTCTCTCTCTCTCTCTCTCTCTCTCTCTCTCTCTCTCTCTCTCTCTCTCTCTCTCTCTCTCTCTCTCTCTCTCTCTCTCTCTCTCTTCCTTGACATACTCAGGAGGAAGGTTGTGGAATGAAATCCCTGAGTGCATTAAAACTAAAAGCACATTGCTGTCATTTAAAATATGCTTTAATAAATATTTATTCGAAAGGTTATAACAGCTCATTTCTTCCCTTTTATAAACTTATCTAGTGTGCATGTTATAATTCTAGTAAATGCGCATGTCTGTAGCTTATGCTCCTATTATCTGATATTGTAAAATTGTCAATTGATTGCTTGTCTAACTATGATTTATGTGTGTGAAAGGAAATGTGAGAATGTTGATTTATATTTCATGTTGACCTTGTTCTTTAGATTTGCTACATTAATTTTGATTGCTACATTGTTTACTTTTGAACCGTTAGAGTTTGTTTTGTAATTTAATTATTTATTTATTCACTTCATATGTTATTATTTTAGAGGACCTGATGAAAAGAAGCAGTCATTTATGCTTACTCAGTTTATCCTCATTAAAAACTTTCGAGTTCCAGTTCGAGTTCCTTGTGGCTTTTGTCAATATTTTTGCATTGGTTAAGTACTAGATGCTCTGAGTGATTGTTTTGGGCGTTTGGGTGTTTCCCGTTTGGGGGCAGCTGTATAATAATGTATATGCTAGTATTGTTTTGTTGTAAAACGCTTAGTTCTTTTTTTTTCCAACTCCACCCTATTCCCCCTCTGATGTAGTGTAGCCTGGGTATCTCCCATTCAAATTTCGTATGGTGGTGCATCACGGTACACAAAACGTCCGTTGCAAAGATTATAACCATGCTGATCTTGACCTTGAAATTTGACCGTGAACACGTAAGTTTCTTCTTGTGGCCATATCTTTGGTTTAAATGATTTTTATTTTGTCAAATGCACATTAAACAAATATTAAGCAAACATAACATAGCATGGCGGCTAGTAAGCACAAAAGGATGTTTAAAACAATTAGAGAAAATAAGGATATACATTTTGAATCCTTTGTGAAACCAACATTCGGAAAAATGATAAATCAAAACTTTGTGATATACATAAAACACATACACGAAACGAAAACAAATAACATTCAGAATATAAAAAAACGAAACAAAAACCAAATAACATATCTTTGGCCATATCTTTGACATCGTTGGACTTACGATTTTCAAATTTGGTATGTGGCAGCCAAAACGTTGTCATTTGATCCAAATTTAATACACACACACACATCATTTCCTTCATCATCAGTCACAAAAATCGCATGCAAATAAAAAACAAATGGGTGGCGCTCCTCTGGCTACGATGCGCTCTCCAGGTGGGAGCAACCCAGATTTCACAGGGACCAAAATGCCAGATGCATTGGCTTATGGTAATTTCGAATCGTAAGTTCAAGAAAGGTCAAGGTCAATGTCACAATGGCCATAGTCTTCCTATAGGTCCGACCTGCAGCCGGTCATTTACATCCACATATTTTGGTTATTTAAAAAAAAAGATTAATGGCTATTCTGAATGAGTATCCATCAAGGTCAAGGTCACCAGCGAGGGAACCTTGCCGCCACCCGGCGACACACTTGTTTGAAAGTTGTAATCGTTTCTAAGAGACCCACTCGGTTTTCCTTCATGGAAAACGCATAGTAGTCAGCTATGATTGAATTCCCACAGTCAGGAATATTTAAAACTGTCCTGCTGCCAGTTCTTTTTCACTTATTATGGATAAAAACAAAAAGCAAACCTGCTCGCTACGCTTTTTGCACACACAACACACACACACACACACACACACACACACACACACACACATACACACATACGCACGCTCTCTCTTTGGTTCCCTTTCTCTCACCCTCTCTCATTCACTCAGGTGTGTGGTCCAAGGGAAGGGAAATAACCGCTGCAAGCGAATCCGAACAGCCATCCCCTAATGACTGCCCTTCATTTAGTTCTACTTCTACTGACCGGTTTTCAATGTCAAACGTCAAGGTCAGGGTCAGCAAGGTCACACGATTTTTATGGGACCATCTGTGCACCGTGATGCACTACCGCACAAAATATGGCGTGATTCTGTTCACCGGTTCGTGAGTTACAGGGCGAACAAACAAGGACAAAGACACACTTAGAATTGTATTATATATGCGTAGATAGTTACGCGCCTTTTCTTCCCCCACACAGGGAGGCCTTTGGCGCAAGGCTGCGAGGATGATGATGAGTGTGCTGGAGATGCCATCTGTGACAACCAGAAACAATGTCGTGAGTCATAGAACACACAAAATGCACATGCACAGAGAGAGAGAGAGAGAGAGAGAGAGAGAGAGAGAGAGAGAGAGAGAGAGAGGGGGAGAGAGAGAGAGAGAGAGAGAGAGAGAGAGAGAGAGAGAGAGAGAGAGAGAGAGAGAGAGAGACAGAGACAGAGAGAGAGAGAGAGAGACACAAATAGAAGCAAACGGATAAACAAACGAACGTACTGCATTTCTTATCATCATCACGTGGTTCCAGACCTACGCAAGACTTCTTTGTCAGCACAATCCTGGCTTACAGTGAGTTCTTTTGAAAAGACGATGCTCTACAACTGGAATACAATGCAAATTCAGTACAATCCTGGCTTAGGTTCAGTTCTGTGGAAGAAACAATGCTCATTGTCAGGGTCTTCAACTAGAAAACAATGTGAATTCAGCACAATCCTGGCCTAGGTACAGTTCTGTGGAAGAATCGATGTTCATTTGTCAGGGACGACAACTAGAATATAATGCTTGTAATTGTCAGCGTGAACAATTATATAATAGATTTCCCACATGGGACTGGGACTATTCACCCCTATGACTACTTGGTTGAGAAGCGTTTGATCTTTTCTATAGTATACTACTCCACAATTGCTTTGCAACGTTCTTTGTTTTTTCTTAATTGTAACGAAGCGCTGCACTGGTTTCTTAATTTGTATTTCGGTACTGACACCGGCATCATTAGTCATTGTCACCGCATTGCCAACCAACTGAACAGTACCCACTACAGGCAGAAATGTGCACATTTCTGACACCCCCTGAAATTGATGTGGGAAATGCTCCGGCAAATACCTGTTTCTCGTGCTGGATGAAGAACATCATCAGTTGTGTTTCACTGACTTTTCGCCGTAGCTGGACAACTGCTCTAACAGCGTTTGAATAACATTGAGGTGGTCTGAGCTGGCAAATTGCTTGAATCTGGGTTATCTCAGCATCCGATGGCACAGGCCATGTATCTCAACCAAAGTGGGGGTCTCAGGAATGTGGGACTTGTTCCAAGGTACACATGTTGTCTAAAGAAGGCATTCTGGTGGGATAACTCGTATTTCCGTTCAGCTGGAGGACTGATGTCTTGTCATCAATGTCTCTGACATCTCATCTGGACTACTAGTCAGCTTCAGTAACAACCTCGACCATGCGAATGGGAATATAACGTCCATTAAAACCGTAAGGAGGAAGCTTTATGAAGGTGCACTGAGATCAAGACCACCCTCAATCGGCATTCCCTTGAACCTACCACAGCACAGGCAAGCCAGACTGACATGTTCTCAGCAGAATGCCACATGGACCATTATGACTGGACGTCCTTCTTGCTTAATGCTGAGTCAAATGTTGGCCCAAACCTGAGATAATGCAGGCAACGGAGTCAGGGCAGCGGGGAACATCGATTTCACAATGTGTATGTCCCCAGCGTATCCTTTATTGGGGTAGCTCACATATGTGGAGTCAGTATACAGGGAAATCACAGCCCTCCATGTGCCCCTGAACGGAAGCCTGACAGCCGTAACGAGCCAAACTGAGACCCTGGATCTCCTCTTGAGCCTTAACTCTGGTGACATTGGTCTGGATTTCATTTTCGTGGACGACACCGCCCACCCACACGGATTAAACTATATGGGTCAGTACTTTGAGTATGAATCAATTCAGTGAATGGCGGGGTCAGCCATGATGAAGACCTACAAGTGCAGTCAGAATGTGGGGAATTTGTGTGCTCATTGATTTATTTCTTATTCACTTTCTTTCTTTTTTCTCTCTCTTTCTTTCTTTCTTCCTTCCTTCCTTTTTTTTTCTTTGTTTCTTTCTTTCATTCTTTCCTTAATTCTGTCCTTCATTTTTTCTTTCCGTCCTTCTTTCCTTTCTGTCTTTCTTCCTTCTTTCTTTCTTTCTTTCTTTGTTTCTGTCTGTCTGTCTCTCTTTATGTCTGTCTGTCTTTTCTTTATGTCTGTCTTTCTTTCTTTCCTGTCTTCCTTGCTTCTATCTTTCTTTCTTTCTTTCTTTCTTTCTTTCTATCTGCCTGCCTGTCTTTCTTTCTTTCTCTTTCCTTCCTTCGTTCTATCATTCATGCTTTCTTTCTTTCTTTCCTTCTTTCTCTCTTTGTTCTGTGTCAGGGATTGCCCAGAATGGAAACTGTGCGGCACAGCCCTCCATGTGCCTGAGGGGAGCAGTATGCTCAAGCGCAGCCAACACTCCGACATGCCAGTGCAATGACATGATAACTCTCCCCAATACCCCCAAATGCCGTGAGTGATGCTGCTGCTGCTGCAGCCTGAAAGATTGGTTGTCTCACTGGCGAGCCCCAATTTAATGCTCGTGGAGGTCGATGCCAGTGCAACAACATGATAGCTCTCCCTAATACCCCCAAATGCCGTGAGTGCTGCTGCTGCTGCCACAGCCTGAAGGATTGGTTGTCTCACTGGCGAGCCCCAATTTAATGCTCGTGGAGGTCGATGCCAATGCAACAACATGATAGCTCTCCCTAATACCCCCAAATGCCGTGAGTGCTGCTGCTGCTGCCACAGCCTGAAGGATTGGTTGTCTCACTGGCGAGCCCCAATTTAATGCTCGTGGAGGTCGATGCCAGTGCAACAACATGATAGCTCTCCCTAATACCCCCAAATGCCGTGAGTGCTGCTGCTGCTGCCACAGCCTGAAGGATTGGTTGTCTCACTGGCGAGCCCCAATATAATGCTCGTGGAGGTCGATGCCAGTGCAACGACATGATAGCTCTCCCTAATACCCCCAAATGCTGTGAGTGATGCTGCTGTTGCCACAGCCTGAAGGATTGGTTGTCTCACTGGCGAGCCCCATTTTAATGCTCGTGGAGGTTGATGCCAGTGCAACAACATGATAGCTCTCCCTAATACCCCCAAATGCCGTGAGTGATGCTGCTGTTGCCACAGACTGAAGGATTGGTTGTCTCACTGGCGAGCCCCAATTTAATGCTCGTGGAGGTCGATGCCAGTGCAACAGCATGATAGCTCTCCCTAATACCCCCAAATGCCGTGAGTGCTGCTGCTGCCACAGCCTGAAGGATTGGTTGTCTCACTGGCGAGCCCCAATATAATGCTCGTGGAGGTCGATGCCAGTGCACCGACATGATAACTCTCCCTAATACCCCCAAATGCCGTGAGTGCTGCTGCTGCTGCCACAGCCTGAAGGATTGGTTGTCTCACTGGCGAGCCCCAATATAATGCTCTTGGAGGTCGATGCCAGTGCAACGACATGATAGCTCTCCCTAATACACCCAAATGCAGTGAGTGCTGCTGCTGCTGTTGCAGCCTGAAGGATTGGTTGTCTCACTGGCGAGTCCCAATTTAATGGTCTTGGAGGTCGATGCCAGTACATTTCTTTTGCCTCAGGCCGCGTACACAGTTCATGCGGAAATACCACGTGCAGTCCATAAATAAGTAAAAGAAAGAAGGGTAAAGAATTTACGGATCATGGTAAATTCGGACACGTGCGTAAATCTTTTCCCTTCTTTCTTTTACTTATTTTACGGATTGCGCACGGGTTTTCGCACAGAATCTCCGCATGTATGTGTACGCACCCTTGGTATGAATGACTAGCTTTTTTAGCGTGACGTGTTTTTTTAAGGGTCATTTATGCTACAAGCTTGTTGTTTTTAGACCAACTTATGCGATAAGCGTGACGCTTTGAAGGCAATTTGTAGTATTAGTGTGACGTTTTGAAGGCAATTTATTGTATAAGCGTGACGCTTTGAAGGCAATGTATGGTATAAGCGTTGACGTTGTGAAGGCAATCTATGGCATAGGCATGACATTTTGAAGGCAAAGCATGGAATAAGCGTGACGTTGTGAAGGCAATGTATATGCGTGACTTTTTGAAGGCAAAACATGGTATAAGCGAGACGTTGTGAAGGCTATGTATGGCATAAGCGTGACGTTGTGAAGGCAATGTATGGTATAAGCGTGACTTTTTGAAGGCAATGTATGGCATAAGCGTGACGTTGTGAAGGCAATGTATGGCATAGGTGTGACGTTGTGAAGGCAATATATGGCACTATACTCGTGACGTTTTGAAGGCAAAGTATGGTATACGCATGATGTTGTGAAGGCAATGTATGGTATAAGCGTGACGTTTTGAAGGCAATGTATGCCATGAGCGTGACGTTGTGAAGGCAATGTATGGTACACGCGTGACATTTTGAAGGCAACTTACCGTACGTTTTGAAGGCAATTTATTGTAATATAAAGTATGCCATTCAAAAACAATTTGTATTGTAGCCGCGAACATTTTGAAGGCAATTTATGCTAAAGGCGTGGCGTGTTGACGGCAATACTTCTATAAGCGTGACGTTTGGGTTTGTTGGATTCGACAGAGGCTAAGAAGAACAAGGTGGGCGGGGCGTGTGGGGCAAAGAGCGCGTGCACGCTGCATGGGGCTTTCTGCAACGCCGACGGCACGTGTCTGTGCAGACACGGATATGCCACCAATCCCTCCACCCTGACTTGCTGTGAGTATCGCGCTACATGTGTCAAGTGTCGCACTGCAAGTGTCAAGTGTCACACTATACAAGTGTCGAGTGTCACGATACAAGTGTCAAGTGTCACAATACAAGTGTCAAATGTGACACTACAAGTGTCAAGTGTCGCACTACAAGTGCCAAGTGACACACTGCAAGTGCCAAGTGTCACGCTACAAGTGCCAAGTATCACACTACAAGGTTGATTATACCTTCTGGTTTTACTAAAGTAGAATGAAACGTATTGATAACGGTCTGTACTAGGAATTGTTCGGAAATAATTAAGGAGAGTAATTTTATGGTGTATGGGAGTGATCTTGCCTAATTCAATCGATCAAACAGGGGAAGTTACTCTACCATCATATACCATCCCCAAAATAGGGATGATTACCATCTGGGGAGGGGGGGGGGGGGAATGATTGCTATCATGTATATTTTCTGACATTTGTAGAGTCATCCCTTTCCAAAAAATGCATGATAGTAATCTGAAAGTGGTAACTTTCTGTCCGCTAACATGTTATTTATAATGGTACCCCTTATTGTGCAGGATAGTTTGGTAAAGGGGACCCTACAGATATCAACACTTTATGATAGCAATTGCCCCCTCAGATGGTAACAATCACCGTCCGAACATGCTGCTTTTGAGTAGATCTAGATTTAGACACACTCGGTTTGTGTTTCTCGGCATCAAGCTATCTGGGTCAATCTCAATGTTTATTTCCTTTGTGAGTTCTCGACATTTTGCAAGATAGATCAGTTTGTAACCCTTCTATTTAAAAGGTTTGCGAATCATTCACTCGCTTCGCATCACTCGTCGACGCCATCTTTTGTATGTTGCTACGGTATTTGACCGAGTTGGTAAGGTAAACAAATCTAATATTCACGAAGTGCTCTCCCCTATGTTTTTTTCCCCCGAAAATCGTCTATTGATGAAATATGTCGCTGTATCATTAGTCCCCGAGCAAAGCTGCTCGGGAGACTATTGTTTTTGTCCCTATCCGCGCTGAAAACAAACCATTCTTCTTGTGGCCATATCTTTTACATCATTGGACTTACAATGTTCAAGCTCGGTACGCGGGTGCATTGGCTGATGGTGCTTCCCAATATTGAGTACCTATCAAGGTCAAGGTGAAAGCGTGGTCGAACTTAACGCGGTGACAGTCCTGAGATGACCATAGCTGTTGACAGGACTATAATAGACAAACTAACTAACTAAGGTTAAGCCTCGAGGGGACTTTGCTGCCGCTCGGTGACACACTTGTTATGATATTTTTTATTGTTTTGCCAGTGCCTGACGCAGGCTCCGCCTGTTCGCCCAACACGAATGCTCGATGCAAGTCTGAACTGGTGTGTGACGTCAGCAACGTCTGCAGTAAGTGAAATCATGCAGGTCATCGTCCACCAGATCACGTGACAAAATCACGGGTTTCACGTCTTTTCCCTCTTATAGCTGGTAAGAAATCTTTGTTTTGACCAGGTTCAACTCCCATACAAATGCCCCCAAATCCAAACCTAAACATCATTTTAAAGAGCAGCCTCAATTTGAAGTTGGGGACATTTGCATGTAGGTCACAGATACCTAGAAAAAAACCAAGGGACTTAATCGTGGTGCGTCAGTGTATCTTTAAAGGGTTTATTCGGGGCCTTTTTAAGAGTTTAATTGTAAACGTTTTCAGATACACTTGACTTTGATTGCGTCGTTTGGATTAACATAAACAAATGCCATAAAATAAATGCAATGAAATGGCGAAATTTTTTTATATTTAAAAAAACTAAAAACTTCCACGTTTGGATTCCAGGGGGGTGGGAGAGGAGGTCTTTCGTAAAAGTAGTTCCCCCCACCTTCTGGAAATTCTGTGAAAACCGGACACATACGTACCTTACGCATTATGGCCATATGGCCTGGGAACGCAAAAGAAGAAGAAGGGTACACCCCCCTCATGTTTACGACCCTCCACCCTCTCAAAGTCACTATTTTTTGGCAATCCTGTACTTAAGCACCCCCCCCTCACGTTTGCTACCATCAAGCTCAAAGTCATTATTTGTTGGCAATCTTGTACTTTAGACATCTCCATCATGTTTACGACCCTCAATCTCAAAGTCATTATTTGTCGGCCAACTTGTACTTAAACATCCCCCCATCTTGTTTACGACCCTCAATCTCAAAGTCATTATTTGTTGGCAGTCTTGTACTTAAACTACCCCCCCCCCCCCCCAGTGAGCCTTGAAGGCTTTGCCTCTTGTTTTCTATAAATTCTTACAAATGTCTTCAGCTGAAGCCGGTCATGCTGGGCCTAACTATATCTTAGGCGCATAACGGCATCATGATGCATCTACGTTCATATGACAGGAAGCTATATGCGCGAACGAAGAAGAAGAAGAAGAAGAAGAAGATTGATTGATTGATTGATTGATTGAACTGTTTAATGGGTAAAAGATTTAGGCACATTACGTGAAGAAGAAGAAGAAGAAGAAGAAGAAGAAGAAGAAGAAGAAGAAAGAAAAAGAGAAGAAGAAGACAGTTCGTGATTGTATTATCTTGTTTCTGCTAATAAAATAAAATGTTGCTGTATATAATTTATATTTATTTGTTTCCAGCCATCAAGGCCAACGGGTCCTGTGCAGAAAAGAGAAGTGGCTGTAAACAGGGGACACTGTGTGACTCTGATGACAAATGCCGTGAGTTGTGCAGTAGGATGGTAGTGTAGGAGCATTCGTGGTGTAAAATGGGGACACTGTGTGATTCTGATGACAAATGCCGTGAGTTGTGCAGTAGGATAGTAGTGTAGGAGCATTCGTGTTGTAAAATGGGGACACTGTGTGATTCTGATGACAAATGCCGTGAGTTGTGCAGTAGGATGGTAGTGTAGGAGCATTCGTGGTGTAAAATGGGGACACTGTGTGATTCTGATGACAAATGCCGTGAGTTGTGCAGTAGGATAGTAGTGTAGGAGCATTCGTGGTGTAAAATGGGGACACTGTGTGATTCTGATGACAAATGCCGTGAGTTGTGTAGTAGGATAGTAGTGTAGGGGCATTCGTGGTGTAAAATGGGCACACTGTGTGATTCTGATGACAAATGCCGTGAGTTGTGCAGTAGGATAGTAGTGTAGGGGCATTCGTGGTGTTAAATGGGCACACTGTGTGATTCTGATGACAAATGCCGTGAGTTGTGCAGTAGGAAGGTAGTGTAGGAGCATTCGTGGTGTTAAATTGGGACACTGTGTGATTCTGACGACAAATGCTGTGAATTGTGTAGTAGGATCTATAGTAGTGTAGGAGCATTCGTGGTGTAAAATGGGGACACCGTGTGATTCTGATGACAAATGCCGTGAGTTGTGCAGTAGGATAGTAGTGTAGGAGCATTCATGGTGTAAAATGGGGACACTGTGTGATTCTGATGACAAATGCCGTGAGTTGTGCAGTAGGATGGTAGTGTAGGAGCATTCGTGGTGTAAAATGGGGACACTGTGTGATTCTGATGACAAATGCCGTGAGTTGTGCAGTAGGATGGTAGTGTAGGAGCATTCGTGGTGTAAAATGGGGACACTGTGTGATTCTGACGACAAATGCCGTGAATTGTGTAGTAGGACGGTAGTGTAGGAGCATTCGTGATGTAAAATTGGGACACTGTGTGATTCTGATGACAAATGCCGTGAGTTGTGTAGTAGGATAGTAGTGTAGGAGCATTCGTGGTGTAAAATGGGGACACTGTGTGATTCTGATGACAAATGCCGTGAGTTGTGCAGTAGGATAGTAGTGTAGGAGCATTCGTGGTGTAAAATGGGGACACTGTGTGATTCTGATGAATAATGCCGGTAGTTGTGTAGTAGGGTGGTAGTGTAGGAGCATTCATGGTGTAAACTGGGGACACTGTGTGATTCTGATGACTAATGCCATGAGTTGTGCAGTAGGGTGGTAGTGTAGGAGCATTCGTGGTGTAAACAGAGGACACTGTGTGACTCTGATGACAAATGCTGTAAGTTGTGCAGTAGGATAGTTGTTTGTTTACTATATTATTCATGTAGACTGCAATACACGGATCGATATGAACACGTCCTATACAAAAATAAGATATTTTATCACATTCGTGCTCAGGAGACTACAAATAATGTGACTCAGCACCACGAAATGGACATTAAGTGGCAAACTGACCATTCTCAGAAAATCATGCCATTGGCAACTTCAGACAATTCTCTTTCTAATTATACAAGAAATTTTCTTGTATCGTTTTTTCCGTTCCCGAGTTATGAGCATTTAAATTTAGTAGGGTGAGCGTCGGCCATTTTGATAAAACACAGGCTAAAGTCTAGCCTAGCTGTAAAACAATGCATTGACCTACTCGTTTTAAAACACTCGTAAGACCATTTAGAGACATAGTAAAGATTATCCTTTATAAATGTGAAAGATAAGATGTTAGAGAACACTTAAAGTACCCATATCTCAAAATTGACCAAACAAAGAGATTTTTTACTTTGTATGTCTGTTGTGAGAAACTAGCCTAGCGACTTAATGTCCCTTTCGTGGTGCAGGGTCACATTATAGTAAACATGACTAAGTAGGATTTCATCAGATTTACTCTTAGACAATAGCAGTTTGTGTCAGTCATGACTCACACATGTCTAAATCGGATCGTAGTGAATCGAATCGTATGCCGTGTTAGCAGGACCTTTAATTTTGTTAAAGTTGTTTTCTGTGTTGATGTTCAGGTCGTAACGTGCACGAAAGTTGCGCTGGTGATGATTCCGACGTCTGCAGAGTGGGTACAACGTGTGATCTCCTGAAGCGGTGCAGTGAGTAGCATTTCATGGTGTGCCAAATTGACAAATCTCTCCATAGGTGTTCGATAGAGTTTGGAAATCCTGTCGAACTGCAGCTAGAGGTTAGGTAGAGATTCAAAACTCTCTCGAGGTGTGAAACGCGCAAAAAATCAAACAATGCAGTGTGAAAACTATTACGAGTGCAACTCCCACTCGCAGCAACAGCTATGGTTGTTGTACTACGGACGCCGCCTGGTAGATTAGCTTGTTGAAGACGATCGGTAGCCATGTTTGATTAAAATTGTCTAGCACTGCTAAAAGTTCGGGGTCATCTGCTAAGGCAAGAACATTGTCTGCTAACCATGTACCAATCAGAAATCACGATATAAAAACCGTAGAATTATTTTCTGGAAACCCTACTTCTCTGTTCAGTTGAGTTTTAAATCTACTACCTATCTGTTCGACAGAGCTGTAAAACTCTATCGAACACATAGGTAGGGTTATAAAACTAAGTTGGACTGTTATCTACAGTTTCCAAACTCTATCAAACACCTATAGAGAGATTTGTCAATTTGGCACACCATAAAATTTGTCACCCAGCACCACAAAAGGGACATTAAGTCGTTGGGCTAGTTTCTCACAAAAGACTTGGAAAATTTTAAAAATCTCATTTGTTGTCCATTTTGAATTATGGATATTTTCGTGTTCTCTAACATCTTATCTTTCATATTTGTAAAGGACAATATCTAATGTGGTCTATAAATGGTCTTATAAGTGTTTTACAACGAGTAGGTCAACGCGTTTTCTTTAGCTAGGCTAAATTTAGATTGATTTTTCTCAAAATGGCCGATGCTCACCCTACTAACTTTAAATGCTCATAACTTTGGGATGGATAAAGATACAAGAATGGTTCTTGTATCATCAGAAAGAGAATTGTCTGCAGTTGTTAAACGAATAATGTTCCCAGAATGGTCATTTTGACACTTAATGTCCCTTTCGTGGTGCTGGGTCACATTTCATGGGTGATGTGTGTGTGTGAGAGAGAGAGAGAGAGAGAGAGAGAGAGAGAGAGAGAGAGAGAGAGAGAGAGAGAGAGAGAGAGAGAGAGAGAGAGAGAGAGAGAGAGAGGGGAGGAGAGAGAGAGAGAGAGAGAGAGAGAGAGAGAGAGAGAGAGAGAGGGAGAGGGAAAGGGAGAGAGATAACAAACGAACGAATTGTTTTTTGTTTTTTTTAAATTATTATTATGATGGTTATTATTATTATACTAGTACTTTAAGTGAGCTAACTTCTTCAATATCGTTACCATTTATATGCAAGGGTTGAGAACAGGAACAACGTTGTCGTTTTTGCCTAGTGGTCACAAGCATTTAGTATAGGGTTTAGACTCATGTTAGACTCGAGAGAGAGAGAGAGAGAGAGAGAGAGAGAGAGAGAGAGAGAGAGAGAGAGAGAGAGAGAGAGAGAGAGAGTGAGAGAGTGAGAGAGAGAAACAAACAGACAGACAGACAGACACATAGACACATATATTGTTGTTTATTCTTCCAATTTTCAGAGTACATTCCCGGAAAACTGTGCAGAGAGGACACGGATTGTGTGGCTGGCTCCAACTGTAACTCTTCCTTCCATTGTCAGTGTACACCTGGTGTTACTGAGCTTCAGAACGAACAGTGTGGTGAGAACAAGACAGAGAGAGAGAGAGAGAGAGAGAGAGAGAGAGAGAGAGAGAGAGAGAGAGAGAGAGAGACAGACAGACAGACAGACAGACAGACAGACAGAGAGGACACGGACTGTGTGGCTGGCTCTCGCTGTAAGCCCCCACCTTCCAATGTCAGTGTAGTGAAGGTGTCACTGAGCTTCACAACCAACAGTGTGGTGAGAATAACAGAGAGAGAATAGAGAGAGAGAGAGAGAGAGAGAGAGAGAGAGAGAGAGAGAGAGAGAGAGAGAGAGAGAGAGAGAGAGAGAGAGACAGTAGTGAAGGTGTCACTGAGCTTCGCAACCAACAGTGTGGTGAGAATAACACAGAGAGAGAGAGAGAGAGAGAGAGAGAGAGAGAGAGAGAAGAGAGAGAGAGGTGTTACTGAGAGAACAGTGTGGTGAGAGAGAGAGAGAGAGAGAGAGAGAGAGAGAGAGAGAGAGAGAGAGCGACAGACAGACAGACAGACAGACGACAGACAGAGAGACAGAGAGAGACAGACCTTCCAATGTAGTGAAGGTGTCACTGAGCTTCACAACCAACAGTGTGGTGAGAATAACACACAGAGAGAGAGAGAGAGAGAGAGAGAGAGAGAGAGAGAGAGAGAGAGAGAGAGAGAGAGAGAGAAGAGAGAGAGAATAGAGAGAGAGAGAGAGAGAGAGAGAGAGAGAGAGAGAGAGAGAGAGAGAGAGAGAGAGAGAGAGACAGACAGTAGTGAAGGTGTCACTGAGCTTCGCAACCAACAGTGTGGTGAGAATAACACAGAGAGAGAGAGAGAGAGAAAGAGAGAGAGAGAGAGAGAGAGAGAGAAAGAGAGAGAGAGAGAGAGAGAGAGAGAGAGAGAGAGAGAGAGAGAGAGAGAGAGAGAGACAGTAGTGAAGGTGTCACTGAGCTTCGCAACCAACAGTGTGGTGAGAATAACACAGAGAGAGAGAGAGAGAGAGAGAGAGAGAGAGAGAGAGAGAGAGAGAGAGAGAGAGAGAGAGAGAGAGAGAGACAGACAGTAGTGAAGGTGTCACTGAGCTTCGCAACGAACAGTGTGGTGAGAGAATAACAGAGAGAGAGAGAGAGAGAGAGAGAGAGAGAGAGAGAGAGAGAGAGAGAGAGAGAGAGAGAGAACAGAGAGACAGACAGTGACAGTGACAGAGACAGAGAGAGAGAGAGAGAGAGAGAGAGAGAGAGAGAGAGAGAGAGAGAGAGAGAGAGAGAGAGAGAGAGAGAGAGAGAGAGAGAGAGAGAGAGAGAGAAGAGAGAGACAGACAGACAGTGACAGAGACAGAGAGAGAGAGAGAGAGAGAGAGAGAGAGAGAGAGAGAGAGAGAGATAAAGAGAGAGAGAGAGAGAGAGAGAGAGAGAGAGAGAGAGAGAGAGAGAGACAGAGACAGACAAACAGACAGACAGACAGTTACAGAGAGAGAGGAATAGACCTCCTTGAAATGTCACTGTACTGATGGAGTCTCCGTGTGTGTACGTCTGTGTGTGTCTGTCAGTCTGAATCGAATGTATGTCTGTCTGTGCTCATGCTAACGTATGCGTGCGTGTGTATGCATGAACTCATGTGTACACATATGTGCCTATATAAATAAAATCTATGGCTTGGAGTCAAAGCGGACTATCTTTAAATAGTCCATTGACGTATTATTGAACTTAGTACGAAAACTAATAACTTGTATAAAAAAAAAGACTTCTGAAATATAAAAAGCACAACCCCCTTCTTATATTACTTGTAGTTCTTAGTTTTTGCAAGAAGTTCAATGATACGTCGACGGACTATCCTAAGATAGTCCGCTTTGACTCCAAGCCATCATAGCCATCATGTGTGCAGTTCCAGTCACGGGAACTATAGGGGGTCCATGCCAGGGCACTTCCTGCAGTGACCCTAACGCCGTGTGTAACTCAAACACTGGTCAGTGCGAGTGTAAGCAGGGATATGCTGGGGACCCCATCAAGCTGTCCTGTGGTCAGTGCGCCTGTCTTCTGCTTCTTCTGCTTCTTCTTCTGCTTTTTCTGCTTCTTCTTCTTCTGCTTCTTCTTCTTCTTCTTCTTCTTCTTCTTCTTCTTCTGCTTCTTCTTCTTCTGCTTCTTCTTCTTCTTCTTCTTCTTCTGCTTCTTCTTCTTCTGCTTCTTCTTCTTCTTCTTCTTCTTCTTCTTCTTCTTCTTCTTCTTCTTCTTTTATTCTTCTTCTTCTTTCTTCTTCTTCTTCTTCTTCTTCTTCTTCTTCTTCTTTTCTTCTTCTTCTTCTTCTTCTTCTTCTTCTTCTTCTTCTTCTTCTTCTTCTTCTTCTTTCTTCTTCTTCTTCTTTCTTCTTCTTCTTCTGCTTCTTCTTTCTTCTTCTCCTTCTTGGATTAAATAAATATCCTTCTTCTCACTCTTACTTAAATATATTCTTGTTCTTGTTTCTTGTTCTTGTTCTTCTTCTTCTTCTTATTCTTCTTAATCTTTCTTCTTATTGTTCTTCTTTCTTCTTGTTCTTGTTCTTGTTCTTTTCTTCTTGTTCTTGTTCTTGTTCTTCTTCTTCTTCTTCTTCTTCTTCTTCTTCTTCTTCTTCTTCTTCTTCTTCTTCTTCTTCTTGCTTAATATATTCTTCTTCTTCTTCTTCATCTTGGTCTTCTTCTTCTTCTTCTTCTTCTTCTTCTTTCTTCTTCTTCTTCTTCTTCTTCTTCTTCTTCTTCTCTTCTTCTCTTCTTCTTCTTCTTCTTCTTCTTCTTCTTCTTCTCTTCTTCTATTCTTCTTCCTTCTTCTTCTTCTTCTTCTTCTTCTTCTTCCTTCTTCCTTCTTCTTCTTCTTCTTCTTCTTCTTCTTCTTCTTCTTCTTCTTCTTCTTCTTCTTCTCCTTCTTCTCTCTTCTTTCTTTTTCTTTTTCTTTTCTTCTTCTTCTTCTTCTTCTTCTTCTTCTTCTTTTATTCTTCTTCTTTTTCTTTCTTCTCTTATTTTATTCTTATAATCAATGTAAATTGTATTCCTAGTTCTTGACAGTATTGAATGTCTCGAGCTTATGGTTGTGTTTTTGCTGGTGTTTGTTTAATGAGCTGAGATCAAACCAAATGTCCATGCGATTATGAAAATAACAATAAATATTTGATTGATTTTCAAACGTTTCTGTTGAGAGTGACTTTTTTCAGGACTGTGACTTTTCTTCCTATCAATTCTTGTTAATTTTCTTCTGTGACTTTTTTTCCCGGTGTGGCATTCTCAAAATGGATTTGTTCTCAACATGTCCGCGCATGTGCGAAATCGATCATGACGTACATCTCAATTTTTATTTTTTGTGTATTCGACACTAAATTGACCCTAAACCTATCCCTAACCCTATTCCTAACCCTAAACCTAACCCTATATTAAAATAATAATGAATAATGCTTACATAGCGCATAATCTTGCAAAACAACTCAATCACCATTCGTACAAACATTTCTAACAGACTGGTTCACGCACCCTCTATGAAAATGAATACATTAGAGAATGCATTGCATATAATCATAGCACAACACACTAGCACACCCACCTCACCTTCAACCCCCCCCCCCCCCATTGCATTGCCCCCACCCCCCCCACAACCAGCCCCAGCCCCCCCCCCCCCTAGCCCCCCTACCCCCAGCCTCCCTACTACTCCCCACCCCCACCCCATACACACACGCGCACGCGTTAACCTCATACTCAACGTCAATGAGCTGGAAGACAAGTGTGGGGAAAGGATCATAGTCTTTACAGAGAGAAAGCTTTCCTGAAGAAGTGGGTTTTTAGTTGGGACTTGAAGGAAGGAAGAGTGGACTGGTTACGGGTATGGTCAGGGAGAGAATTCCAAACGCTTGGTGCAACAAAACTAAACGCCCTCTCACCCGAAGATTTCAAGGACCGCTTAGGAACTTTAAAAAAAAACCCTAGCTCTTCGCGCATGCGCAGACATGTTAAGAACAAATCCATTTTGAGAATTCCACACTGGTATTCCTGTCTCCAGCAAAGGCAGCGGGAGAATCATGCTCCCTAGGCACCACGGCTGGTCCTACTTGTACCATGGGATTGATCTGCGATCCTGTCGACAGCGTGTGCCGTGAGTGTCTGTATGTCCGTCCGTCCGTCCGTCTGTATATCTATTTGTGTATCAGTGTAAGCAATTTTGTACGTAGTGTTCAAAAGAAAGATAGGACGCCAATTTTTTATATATCGTTTAGGTATGCATGTGATGATTCCCTGTCTTTGAGAGACAGACAATTCACCTGCATGGAAGCCCTCGTTAACGGAACGCACAAGAAAAGCACCCAAGAAAAATTTGAAAAATTCTGCCGTAAACCCATCAGTGCCCGGGCTTTTTCCATATTTCATATGCTTTAACGCTGTTGCTGCTTCAGTGTATGTAATTTCTCCCTCAAGGCTTATACTGTCATCATCAGACAGAACTGGAGCTTCAGGAAATGCACCCGAAATGTTTATATCTGTTGCATCTCTGTAGCTGTATAATTGCTCATATTAATGTTTAATTACGTTTAATATTTCTTTTCGATCTGTAATAATGTTACCATCACTATAATCTAAGAAAGGAATTGATTTATCAATAAAGTTTCTATTTTCCAAATTACAAAAATATTTACTAACTTTGTCACCTTCATTTAACCATCTAACTTTGGACCGTACGGCTATGCCCTGGATTCGCAATTCCCTTATTTCCCTAAGTTCGGTCTTTAACTGCTCTAAAGTATGAATTTCATTTTCATGTATGTTATCCTCAAGATGTTTTATTTCTTTGTTCTAGATCACATTCTTTTTTAATATTCTGTTTCTTTTTTAAATGTCACATAAGATATAGTTTTTCCTCTAATCTTCAACAAAAGAGTCTAAAAAAAAAAGTCTATCCTCAATCTGAAAAACTAGATCATCATTGGAAACATTGTCAATATTTTCAAAGTTATACACTGGTATAGCATATTGTTTCTTTGCTTCGTTAATTACTTGTTTTATGTCTTGAACATAATGTTTGTCTTTTAGTAAGCTATTATTAAATTTCCAATACAGTCTATCGCGTTTAAATTCATCTTTCTTCAGATAGATGATTCTGGTGCCTGATGAAATACCAGATAGATATTAAATTAATTCTGATGCCTGGTCATATACCATATGGATAATTCTGATGCCTGGTCAAATACCATATAGATGATTCTGATGCCTGATGAAATACTAGATAGATAACTATGATGCCTGGTCAAATACCAAATGGATTATTTTGAAGCCTGGTCAAATACCATATAGATGATTGTGATGGCTGGTCTAATTAATACCAGATATATAATTCTGATGCCTGGTCAAACGCCAGATAGATGATTGTGATGCCTAATGAAATACCAGATAGATATTAATTCTGATGCCTGGTGAAATACCATATGGATAATTCTGATGCCTGGTCATATACCATATGGATAATTCTGATGCCTGTCA
>CM065710.1:14710450-14722950 GCA_017654935.2 Phymorhynchus buccinoides
AGTGTGTTGGTGAAGGTTAGTATTATTTTCTGTTTATGGATGATTTAACCTTCCACGATTGTGTAGCTTTGTTAGTTGAGATAATTATGATTGTTTGACGATTTATATACTTTTGCTATTTTGTTAGGTTAGAGAGCCTCATTGTAAGATGATCTAGGCAGATTTGTTACCTAGGTAATTTGATGGAGTTATTGGGTTTGAAAGGGCGAGACGGTTTAATTGAATAGTAGAATTAACCACGAGTTCTTGGCCACTTGATAAGTTTAGAGTCGGGTCAGGCGAGCTGTAGTGGGCAGTTGCCTGAGGGAGTGAACAAAAGTAGGCCTCCTTGGGGCTTTTTGTATTGGCCCCTTTTGTACTGCTAAGGGAGGCGAGGTCCATTTGTTGAGTAGGGCCTTTGTTGAAAGGGATGGTCATGGTCTAAATGAAGGAGTTCATTGAGACTAGGTCTAATGGGTTGAATGTAAACGGAAACATGTGCTTTCTTGTTGTTTAATGTTAGAAAGTCATACTGTTAGTTTATCTTTATGTGTATTGGTAATTGTCGTGTATTGAATGCTATTGACGATGTTATTTGGGATTATCGTGATTGATTGAATCAAAGGATGGTTAATAAGACACGAGGATAGATGTAAACCTTGTTGAAGTTAATCTGAATTTCAGAAAGGATAATTTCGGCTTGGATAGTTTAGGTTTAACTGATGGCGTTAAACGTGTGTCATTGTTCTGGATAGGTTTTTCTCTGTAACTAACCTATGCAAATCCAAAACAAGGGACTAAGCTTGCTATAAGTAATCCTCGAGAGTGTCCAGGGATTATCTCCCTTTGAAAAATTAATTCGTTGTTGATCACTGAGAAGATATCCCTATTATGTTCATCGTTGGTTTTCATGTATTGTTTTAAGGATGTTGATCGTAACATTCTTTTATTATTCTAGTTCATTGTGAGCCTGTTGTTGTATGCTTGTGTTATGTCATTGTTGTTACAGGTCACATTGTTGCTAGAGTCCTTTTATATCCTTTCTTTTACTTAGTTTCCTTTTCCTTTTCTTATCCTTTTATATCCTTTCCTTTTATGATATACTTTTATTTCTTTTGTAGTTTAGTAGATTGATTAAAGAGTGAAAATTCCAAATTGTCTCCTTTGGTTTATTGTGTATCCCTCGTTGTGAAAGTCTACTGAACTCCTTCACCCTCTTCAATTTCTTTCTTCTTAAACTCTCTTCTCTCTTTCTACCTTTTTTAAAAGGAATCCTAACCTATCTACCCCGAACCCGACACCCTTTCTGTAACTGTGCTGCCCCACTAGGGTAGGTCTGAAAGGGTGGTTTACATGTACATAACTTGTTGATGTTAATTGTTTCGTATTATACGTTTTGGTGTAATATGAATATGACATTAAATTGTACAGAACTTGTTGATGTTAATTGTTTCTTATTATACTTTTTGGATGTAGTATAAACATGTTATTAAAATGTGCATAACTTACTTATGCTAATTGTATCTTATTACACTTTTTGGATGTAGTATGCACACATTTAATTGTACATAATGTACTAATAATAATTGTTTATTATTATACTTTTTGGTTGTAATATAAATAGAACATTAAATATTATATTTTATTGATGTTCACTATATTACAATATTTTTGGGTGTGTTATAAATATGACATTACATTATGTATAACTTACTTATGATAATTTACAGTATAATATATATTATTAGTTTTTTTGTGTAGTATAAAAAATATTGTGCATAACTTACTAATGTTAATTGTGTATTAATATACTTTTTGCCTGTAATGTAAACATGATAATAAATTGTACATAACTTACTATTGTTATTTGGGTGTAGTATTAATACGACAGTACATTGTACATAACTTTCTGGTCTTAATTGTATGTTGATGAACGTTATTTTTTTTATTCATAGGCGTACCCTGCCAATGTTGGAGATGGTAATGGAGTGTCGTTTTGTATGGCTTTTTTTATCCAGAAAGTTGTGCTATCTTTTATACATTGAAACTGAAGGTTCGTTTTAACATTTATATAAGACTGTTCTTTCTCCTTTATTTTTGGTATTATATGTACAGTAGCAGTAAAATACGAGCCAATAATTCCAAAATATGAGTTTGAGGGAAGCAAAGATCGTCAACAAAACCAAATTATTATGTTTGATTAAAATAAATTTGGACTTACCATTATGCGTTCTTTCCATACTCAAAGTATGAAGTGGAAATCTAAAGAAGATGGGACACAAACAAAGCAAAATGAAGTGGAAATCTAAACGATTCATCTGCTTGTTTAACGTTTTTTAAACTTTTTTTTATAGGAAAAGACAACATTTTCTCTGGGATATATTTTTTAGACAGACAAAACTGTTATTTGTTTGTGAGTTTCCAATAGCATAACCCATAACCAGACCCAGTGGTCATGAGTGCATCTTATACATTCAAAACTGGGATTAGCATGTAGATTAGGCTAAACAGCCAATTGCGTTGGGAGTTTAGTCTAATTTATATAATATTCCCCGCGTTGACTGTCTAACTCACACTCACGGCTACAGGGCCAGTAGAATTATTTGCTGGTGAGTTTCAAACAGCATAGCCCATAACCAGTAGAATCATTTGCTGGTGAGTTTCAAATAGCATAGCCCATAACCAGTAGAATTAACAACTGACGTTCCATTTTGATCGTCGTAGCATGTGCAGTCCTTTACATGTATATGTAAGCCCAATCCGTGAAATTGCCTATTTCATGAAATGAGCAAAATGCTTTGCTCAATGGACAATGTATATCAAATGTTGTTTACTCCCCATTCACACAGGTATTGATTAAGATTGATTCAATGGTATCACACTTTTCTTCATTGTATTTGCCCCCCCCCACCCCCATCCTGCAACCCCCAACTCGACCAGATGCTAAGCTGGGGCATGCCTGAGCCACATGTTGAATCAAACGTTTTATCAAATTAAGTCTGAATAAAATAATTTTAACTCATCTACAGATGAGATTTCTCATTCGTTTGAACCAATTCTTGATCCATGTGTACTAATGAACAAAAACTATTTTTCATTCATACTGCTTTTCTCAATTGCAAGTTATAAATTGGCTATTTCACGAACTGGGCAAACCATTTTGCCCATTTCATGAAATGTGCAAGAGTACGGATAAGACGTAACATGGGTAAATGTTAGTGTTAGTGTTTTAATATCGTGAGTTTCTATGATCAGGCTGGTCATCGAACGTGCAGTGTTCGCCCTTTCTTTCTATCTTGACGTTTGGATTATCGAACTGAAAAAACAATATTGTTCATGGTTATTGGGGAACCGTAATCCAGCATGTCTGACCCGTGCGCTGTTGTGCACGTAAAAATGTGTGTGGCAGTTGAAAGTCGGTAAGAGTGTGGATAAATCCCGCTGCCTGGTATGGCCAAATTGATAGCTAGTGTTTTCCAAGTGTGCCCACACCCCCTATCACCATGTGTGTGTGTGTGTTGTTTGTGTGTGTGTGTTATGTGGGTGGTGTGTGTGTGTGTGTGTGTGTGTGTGTGTGTGTGTTTTGTGTGTGCGTGTGTGTGTGGATGTGTGTGAGAAGAGTGAGGAGTGTGAGAAGAGTGAAGAGAGAGAGAGAGAGAGAGAGTAGAGAGAGTGAGAGAGAGAGAGAGTGGAGAGATGAGAGTGTGGTAGACAGAGACAGAGATAGGGAGGAACAGACGGAAAGACTGACAGAGAAAGAGAGAGATAGTGAGGGGGGGATGTAAAGAAGAGGCGGACACAGAAAGACAGACAGACAGAGACAGTAGCAGATGGACAGATAAATAGAGACAGAGAGGGACGAGAACAGGGAGACGGTCATTCAGACAGAGAGAGGGTAGACACACACATACAGAGAAACAGACACAAATATAGTCAGTCAGAGAGACAGACTGACAGCGATAGTCACAGAGAGAGAGAGAGAGAGAGAGAGAGAGAGAGAGAGAGAGAGAGAGAGAGAGAGAGAGAGAGAGAGAGAGAGAGATTTAAAGAGACGAGAGAGAGAGAGAGACACACAGACAGAGACAAAAACCAGACAACGTGTTTGTGTGTGTTTGTGTGTGTGTGTGTGTGTGACATGTGTGTGTGTGCGTGTCGGTGTCAGAGAGTGTGTGTGTGTGTGTGTGCGATAGTCAGTGAGTGGTGTGAGATGTGTGTGTGTTGAGAGAGAGAGAGAAGAGAGTTTAGACAAGAGAGAAAGACATACAAAGACGCGAGAGAGAGATGAGGTAATGAGGGAGAGAGAGAGAAGAGAGAAGAGCACACACACAACACACAGAGAGGTGCGAGAGAGAGAGAGATTCGAGAAGACTTCCTATTGATGGGAGAGGAGAGAGAGAGAGAGAAGAGAGAGACGTGAGTACCATTGTTCATAAATCCATTAATTAGTCTTCAACAGAAAGGTAGAGAGACAGAAGTGCCAGAAATCTGTCAGTGGCTCCATTTCCAAGAACACAGAGAAGATCAAAAGAACGACATGACAGACCTTGTTCCCACTCCCGTCTTTTTGTTCATTTCCCCGAAGGGAAGTCACTCTCATCACCGACATGCTGCAAAGTGACGCGCAACGGGAATTGAGCAAGGTTTACCTCCCCTCTTTTTATTTCCACAACTACCCTACCAGCATTGTCTCTGTCGGCCTTTCTGATAATTAAGGCCCATGATAAACTGCTAAGTTAAACACAACTGTGTATGTATTGGAATGTGTGTGTGTGTGTGTGTGTGTGTGTGTGTGTGTGCGTGTGCGTGTGCGTGTGCGTGCGTGCGCGTGCGTGCGTCGCTGCGTGCAAGTCCGACTTCGGCTAGTAGGAAATGTTTGTGAAAGTGTCTCGTGAAAAAGAAAAAGGCAGGAGAATAGACAGATATATATAAACCTAACAAATGGCGAAACTCATCCAGGAAACTACAATATTGTTTCGAGGTTAAGACCTCTCGTTCAGGTATATATATACAAGTCTATATATATATATATATATATATATATATATATATATATATATATGGTAAAAAGATAATCCCTTACAATTGTCATGCGCCGCACAAAAGATAAGAGGGATATATATATCCTATAATATATTATATATATATATATATATATATATATATAAAGATAATATGTAAAAAGATAATCCCTTACAATTGTCATGCGCCGCACAAAAGATAAGAGGGTGCTGTGGATTTAGGGTCTCTCGGACGAATTACAAATGAACATAACTATCACGCACACCAGCAGTCCACTCCTTTTTTTCTTCTCTTCAAGCTTTCGCCTTTTTTATTTTATAGGCTTCATCAGGATTCTGAAAAAAACACTTTATAAAACCATGTCAGAAAGGCAAAGGACAATCAGCATACATACATACATACATACCTGCATATGATGCAATACATACATACATACATACATACATACATACATACATACATACATATTATTCTCCTAAGTAAATGTATATTCATACCCTTTAAGTGGAAAAACAAGAGGGTTATAAAATTAGAGAAAGAAAGAAAAACAAAGAAACACAGGAAAACAGAGTGACAGAGAAGTGGGGAGAGAAGGGAAGGGAAGAGAAGACAAAGTTGAAAGAGTGAGAAAAAAAGGGGGGGGGGGGGGGGGGGGGGGGGGAGAGAGCGAGGGAATATTAGCAGACTGCCATAATAATTCTGCTGAATTTTGAGTATAAAATTTGTTGTGAATTAAATCCCCATGATACTGAGCTATTTAGGATATGCTCTAAAATTTGCCCTTGGAAAATCTTGATTCAATACAACACACCATAAACATACACTTTATTTACTTTGGCTAGTATATTCGACTATCATAGTTACCTGAATTTTAAAGTGTATGTTCATATATATATATATATATATATATATATATATATAGTATGAAAGAAAAATCTCAGTGAATAGCCAGCAGCTCCGTACCCCTACTCTGAAGGACTGAAAAGTTAGTGCATTTGTTTCTGAGGTTCACAAATAAAGACATTGGACACAGAAAAGCTTTATCAAAGCAAACTATATATAGTTTGCTTTGATAAAGCTTTTCTGTGTCCAATGTCTTTATTTGTGAACCTCAGAAACAAAACCAGTTAACGTTAACTTTGAGTAATGTTCCGTGTTCAAAAAAATATTTTAAAAAAATAAAATAAAATAAAATTATATAAATTGTGCTGATTTACTTTTTCTCCCAATGGGGGAGGGACAGTGCCTTATGCAAAGACAGCTGTTTCGACCTAAGAGAAGGTCTCATTTGTTTGCATGATCGGCCTGCAATTTGACTGTCCAGTGGATGCCAACCCGAGCAAAAAAGACATTCTACAAGAGAATGGTGTCCTCTTTGCATCAAATCGAAAATCCATAATAAAAGCAAACCAGCACAAAGTTAAACCAGAAATAGTAAAAATCTTATGAAAATCTTATGTAAAATGAACAAAATAATAATGTTCTGAAATTTTAATTTCAAAAACCTAATAGGGAGGGCTAACTACTGATATATATATATATATATATATATAAACGTACAAGAATTGAAGAAGAAAAAAAAAAACAACCACACCATTAAACTTTCCTCTTATATATATAGTTTGCTTGAATAAAACTTTTTTTGTGTCCAATATTTAAGTTTGTGAACCTAAGAAAGAAACTGAATAACTTTAATTTTAACTTTACAATTTATTCTGTGTTCTGAAAAGAATAAAAGAAAATAATGTGCTGATTTACTTTTTCTCCCAATGGGGGAGATAGACAATGCCTATGCAAAGACAGCTGTTTCGTCTTTGAGAATATATATATATATATATATACACTGGGCTTGTATGTGTGTGAGCATGTATGTGTGCGCGCGCGCGCGGGTGCATGCGTTTATCTTTGTTTGACAGACACAGAGACACAGCGGTATGATTATGGGACTAGGTTCATGGATGCAAAAAGTGGGACTGTGTGACTAGCGGTATGTGGGAACAACGGTATGCTAACGAAAAACAAGTAGGCCAACTATCTACGGCACACAGCTGTGGTCTCGCGCGCGCCCAGTGTGACGCTCTATTCCCTTGATGAAGGTTGCTTCAGCTCAGTGTGTCTCCACCTCTCTAGCTGCTTAGGGAGCTTGGAAACCGTGGCGAACGTTCTTCCATTTATTGCAACGAAGCTTATAGGTGATAAGACCACAACTTTATAAATAAGTAATGTCCCATATGGTCTTTTTAAGAGCGGGAGGATGTAAAGCTTTACATTTCCAGGTGATAAGCCGGCGACAGACTATGTGACTGCCTCATATGACTCGATCAGGTCGTGACGTAGATCAAATTTTGTTTCCCGCACAGAAGAGGTCACAAGCCATCTGACTCGATCAGACTCGATCAGTGAAATTTAGAACCCGCCCTATTCGGCCCTGTCACCTGACTGGGCCCGACTGAGTCAGACTGATCGAGCAGGATGGTATGCAAATGAGGTGAAACGTCACGACCTGATCGAGTCACATGAGGCAGTCACATAGTCTGTCGCCGGCTATAAACCGTAAGGGATCATTGTGCAGATCCGCTCACATTTAAGAAGTAAAGCGGAAGACGGGGTAACAAACAAAACATGGGCGGGTAAGAAGCCCATGCCAATTATCTCATGAAATGAAGAAACTTTCAGTCACATTTTGCCCATGAGACGAGTGTTAATGTTTAGCATTCGTCTCATGGGAAATTTCACTGAAATGTTCTTTATTTCATGAGATAATTGGGGTGGTTAAAGTGAACTTTTAAGATTGACATTTCCAATGAACGTTTAGTGTTAATGTTTGATACAAAGATGTCCGGGGTTTCTGTCTGACCTAGTTTATGGTGTACTGATTCACTCGAACATTTGAGTTGTTCTTTTGGAAGAGAAAGAATATATATAATTTTTAAAAAATCACTTGCGCGCTGTTTCAGAATCCAGGACGAATTGACAAACAGAAAAGGGAGATAAGGCATGAGTAGTTGGAAACGAACACACTTGAAGCATGGCTGCCATCTTGTCTCGTTCCCTCTTGCTCAACTTTGCCTTGACTCTCCTCATCCTAGTCACGGTGCTTGGTTACGTGCTGTTGCAAAAGCGTGCAGTCGTTCCGAAGCTGGGTCTAGCGGCCATGTTTTATCCGGCGGCGGCGTCATCTAACACGTCACATCCGTTGACGTCATCAGCTACGTCACGCGAAGCGGAGTTAAGCCCTTCGTCGTCGTCACGAGGGTGTCAGAACGTGCTGCGTGACATGTTGGATGGGAGGTGGTACCAGCGTGAGATGACACCGGACGAAGTCCAGAAGATGAGACTGCTGTACAGGCGGGTGAGTACCGGATGGTAATAGGGCATTTGCCGCGTGCCGGCGACCTTGCTATTAGTTACAGGTGGTCCTATCGGCAGACTATGTATAAAGTACATGCTTTAGGCTGTTAGTTACAGGTGGTCCTATCGGCAGAATATATAAAGTACATGCTTTAGGCTGTTAGTTACAGGTGGTCCTATCGGCAGACTATATATAAAGTACATGCTTTAGGCTGTTAGTTACAGGTGGTCCTATCGGCAGACTATATATAAAGTACATGCTTTAGGCTGTTATTTACAGGTGGTCCTATCGGCAGACTATATATATAGTACATGCTTTAGGCTATTAGTTACAGGTGGTCCTATCGGCAGACTATATATAAAGTACATGCTTTAGGCTGTTAGTTACAGGTGGTCCTATCGGCAGACTATATATAAAGTACATGCTTTAGGCTGTTAGTTACAGGTGGTCCTATCGGCAGACTATATATAAAGTACATGCTTTAGGCTGTTAGTTACAGGTGGTCCTATCGGCAGACTATATATAAAGTACATGCTTTAGGCTGTTAGTTACAGGTGGTCCTATCGGCAGACTATATATAAAGTACATGCTTTAGGCTGTTAGTTACAGGTGGTCCTATCGGCAGACTATATATATAGTACATGCTTTAGGCTGTTATTTACAGGTGGTCCTATCGGCAGACTATGTATAAAGTACATGCTTTAGGCTGTTAGTTACAGGTGGTCCTATCGGCAGACTATATATAAAGTACATGCTTTAGGCTGTTAGTTACAGGTGGTCCTATCGGCAGACTATATATAAAGTACATGCTTTAGGCTGTTAGTTACAGGTGGTCCTATCGGCAGACTATATATTAGTACATGCTTAGTTACAGGTGGTCCTATCGGCAGACTATATATAAAGTACATGCTTTAGGCTGTTAGTTACAGGTGGTCCTATCGGCAGACTATATATATAGTACATGCTTTAAGCTGTTAGTTACAGGTGGTCCTATCGGCAGACTATATATAAAGTACATGCTTTAGGCTGTTAGTTACAGGTGGTCCTATCGGCAGACTATATATAGTACATGCTTTAGGCTATTAGTTACAGGTGGTCCTATCGGCAGACTATATATAAAGTACATGCTTTAGGCTGTTATTTACAGGTGGTCCTATCGGCAGACTATATATAAAGTACATGCTTTAGGCTGTTAGTTACAGGTGGTCCTATCGGCAGACTATATATAAAGTACATGCTTTAGGCTGTTAGTTACAGGTGGTCCTATCGGCAGACTATATATAAAGTACATGCTTTAGGCTGTTAGTTACAGGTGGTCCTATCGGCAGACTATATATAAAGTACATGCTTTAGGCTGTTAGTTACAGGTGGTCCTATCGGCAGACTATATATAAAGTACATGCTTTAGGCTGTTATTTACAGGTGGTCCTATCGGCAGACTATATATAAAGTACATGCTTTAGGCTGTTAGTTACAGGTGGTCCTATCGGCAGACTATATATAAAGTACATGCTTTAGGCTGTTAGTTACAGGTGGTCCTATCGGCAGACTATATATAAAGTACATGCTTTAGGCTGTTAGTTACAGGTGGTCCTATCGGCAGACTATATATAAAGTACATGCTTTAGGCTGTTAGTTACAGGTGGTCCTATCGGCAGACTATATATAAAGTACATGCTTTAGGCTATTAGTTACAGGTGGTCCTATCGGCAGACTATATATAAAGTACATGCTTTAGGCTGTTATTTACAGGTGGTCCTATCGGCAGACTATATATAAAGTACATGCTTTAGGCTGTTAGTTACAGGTGGTCCTATCGGCAGACTATATATATAGTACATGCTTTAAGCTGTTAGTTACAGGTGGTCCTATCGGCAGACTATATATAAAGTACATGCTTTAGGCTGTTAGTTACAGGTGGTCCTATCGGCAGACTATATATAAAGTACATGCTTTAGGCTGTTAGTTACAGGTGGTCCTATCGGCAGACTATATATATAGTACATGCTTTAGGCTATTAGTTACAGGTGGTCCTATCGGCAGACTATATATAAAGTACATGCTTTAAGCTGTTAGTTACAGGTGGTCCTATCGGCAGACTATATATAAAGTACATGCTTTAGGCTGTTAGTTACAGGTGGTCCTATCGGCAGACTATATATAAAGTACATGCTTTAGGCTGTTAGTTACAGGTGGTCCTATCGGCAGACTATATATAAAGTACATGCTTTAGGCTGTTAGTTACAGGTGGTCCTATCGGCAGACTATATATAAAGTACATGCTTTAGGCTGTTATTTACAGGTGGTCCTATCGGCAGACTATATATATAGTACATGCTTTAGGCTGTTAGTTACAGGTGGTCCTATCGGCAGACTATATATAAAGTACATGCTTTAGGCTGTTAGTTACAGGTGGTCCTATCGGCAGACTATGTATAAAGTACATGCTTTAGGCTGTTAGTTACAGGTGGTCCTATCGGCAGACTATATATAAAGTACATGCTTTAGGCTGTTAGTTACAGGTGGTCCTATCGGCAGACTATATATAAAGTACATGCTTTAGGCTGTTAGTTACAGGTGGTCCTATCGGCAGACTATATATAAAGTACATGCTTTAGGCTGTTAGTTACAGGTGGTCCTATCGGCAGACTATATATAAAGTACATGCTTTAAGCTGTTAGTTACAGGTGGTCCTATCGGCAGACTATATATAAAGTACATGCTTTAAGCTGTTAGTTACAGGTGGTCCTATCGGCAGACTATATATAAAGTACATGCTTTAAGCTGTTAGTTACAGGTGGTCCTATCGGCAGACTATATATAAAGTACATGCTTTAAGCTATTAGTTACAGGTGGTCCTTCAGAACCAAAAGTCAGAAACAAACTAAACGAGAAGTAGAATAAAAGCAAATAGTTTACATACAATGTTGTTGTTGTTGTTTTGCAATTTCTCTTTTATGAGATAATAAAGATGATTTGGATTTCGATTTGGATTTGTTGTCGTTGTCGTACCCTGGCTAAAAGACTCCAGGGATCATCCCAACAGCTGAAGCGCTTGAACACTATGATACAAATGCACCAGCTAGGGATGAGAGCATTATGTGTACGCGTGGCGGCTCACTGGGCGGGGCAACCAATAACGGCCACGCGTACACATAATGCTCTCGTCCCTAGCTGGTGGATTTGTATCATAGTGTTCAAGCGCCTTAGCTGTTGGAATGATCCCTGGAGTCTTTTAGCCAAGTGATTGTGATTGTGTCGTCTGCTAAAGAGTGTACTCTGCTTCAATGGCTCAGCACCACAGCACACAGTAACATGGACACACACGCACGAGAGAGAGAGAGAGAGAGAGAGAGAGAGAGAGAGAGAGAGAGAGAGAGAGAGAGAGAGAGAGAGAGAGAGAGAGAGAGAGAGAGAGAGAGAGAGAGAGAGAGAGAGAGAGAGAGAGAGAGAGAGAGAGAGAGAGAGAGAGAGAGAGAGAGAGAGAGAGAGAGAGAGAGAGAGAGAGAGAGAGAGAGAGAGAGAGAGAGAGAGAGAGAGAGAGAGAGAGAGAGAGAGAGAGAGAGAGAGTCACAGCACTCTACTACATGTTTTGGTCCTCGGTTAGGCTAATGCATATTCATGAGGCTCTCAAGGGTGATGCGCGTCGCACGCTCAGTGAAAAGATAGGATAACTCCAAGATAAGAAAACAGCAGAGACAAGGGAGACTATGAATCTCCACGTAGAGTACCTTATCCATGTGAATACAAAGCTCCATGAGCAGAAGTGACGTCAAAGACTTGTCCATATGACGGAAGTTAACCGCGTGCTATATGTAACATAGGCTACAACACCACAATCACTTGTAGTCAAAGTCAAAGTCAAAGTAAGTTTATTTCCAACCCCCCCAGGGGGTACATGAAATTGTTACATAATACATGTAACTACTTCCAAATGAAACATTACACACATAACCAGCAGAGAGAAACATAGCGGTATATAGTGCCTCACAAACCAACCTTACACAATCTAGTATACTCTCTCACATACACACACATAAAAAGCTATATATGCAAATTTAAACATCACTAATTATAAACATAGTGATGGGATGTAACTACAGAAAAAAAAGAACACTGCATGGACACAATATTTGTGTTTTAAAATACC
>CM065710.1:14735450-14742950 GCA_017654935.2 Phymorhynchus buccinoides
ATCTTTGGGTGTGTGTTGCGTCCGTGGTCCAATCTTTTTAATCCAGAAAGGAGGAAACAAGAGGCGAGAGCCCGGGCACTGGAGCATGCCCTAGGTGGGGTCCAGGGGCAAATCCCCCTGAAGCTGAAGATTGTTTTGTGTTTGAACCTGAAAAAATCAGCCCCCGAGACAGCCAAATTATTACCAATGTAATCTCTTTGATCCTATACAAAAAATATGTGAAATTATGAAGACCATTGACTCATGGCTAGGTGATTTTCTGACACACACAGAGAGAGAGAGAAACGGACAAATAGAATGAACCGATTGAGACACAAAATATTTATCGAACTTTTTTTCACTGCATTTTCGCTTCAATGCAAAACTTAATCCTACCCCCTTCCCCCTCCCCACACTTTCTCAACTGATCTCAAAAATGACCCATGTGACCATCAAAAAGGAGGGAATTCTCCAAATGGAGGAACAAATCTCATCTCTGAAATGTATTTCATGCTGACCATGTGCCAGTGCTTGTGTTTCTTCCACAACGGTCTTCTGGGTCCATTCAGTGATGTTGTTGTCGTCCCATATCTTCTTCTTCTGGCTGCCTCTTCTTCTGCTTCCCTGGACTGTTCCCTGCAGGGTGGTCTTTGAAAGGCTGTTGGTTCTTGTGACATGGGGGCCGTACCACTTCAGTTTCCTCATCTTCTGTTTCCCTGGACTGTTCCCTGCAGGGTGGTCTTTGAAAGGCCGTCGGTTCTTGTGACATGGGGGCCGTACCACTTCAGTTTCCTCTTCTTCTGCTTCCCTGGACTGTTCCCTGCAGGGTGGTCTTTGAAAGGCCGTCGGTTCTTGTGACATGGGGGCCGTACCACTTCAGTTTCCTCTTCTTCTGCTTCCCTGGACTGTTCCCTGCAGGGTGGTCTTTGAAAGGCCGTCGGTTCTAGCGACATGGGGGCCGTACCACTTCAGTTTCCTCTTCTTCTGCTTCCCTGGACTGTTCCCTGCAGGGTGGTCTTTGAAAGGCCGTCGGTTCTTGTGACATGGCCGTACCACTACAGTTTCCTCTTCTTCTGCTTCCCTGGACTGTTCCCCGCAGGGTGGTCTTTGAAAGGCCGTCGGTTCTTGTGACGTGGCCGTACCACTACAGTTTCCTCTTCTTCTGTTTCCCTGGACTGTTCCCTGCAGGGTGGTCTTTGAAAGGCTGTTGGTTCTTGTGACATGGGGACCGTACCACTACAGTTTCCTCTTCTTCTGTTTCCCTGGACTGTTCCCTGCAGGATGGTATTTGAAAGGCCGTCGGTTCTTGTGACATAGCCGTACCACGTCAGTTTCCTCCTCTTCTTGATGGTAGGTAGTGTGGAGGTCTTCATAGTGGTCTGTGGCTTGTTTGATGGTTCTGGGTATTATTTTCTTCTTTAACGATGTAGTCCAGATATGTGACCCAGCACCACGAAAGGGACATTAAGTTGCTGGGCTAGTTTCTCACAACAGGCTTACAAAATCAAAAATCTCTTCTTTTTGTAATCAATTTTGAATTATGGGTATTTGTATGCTCTCTAACATCTTATCTTTCATATGCATACAGGCTAACCTTTAATAATATGGTCTGTACATATTACAAAAAGTGCTTTAAAATTAGTAGGTTGGTGCATTTTCTTAGGCCAGGCTAGACTTTAGACTTGTGATTTCTCAAAATGGCAGACAGTCACCTTACCAACTTTAAATGCTCGTAACTCTGCAACAAGAAAGGATACAAGTATGATTTTTATGTAATTAGAAAGGAAATCGCCTAACGTTTTCAACTGTGCCATTTTCTCAGAATGGTCATTTTGACACTTAATGTCCCTTTCGTGGTGCTAGGTCACATTATGAGATGCCTAAGAGTCTTCTGCAGTATCTCATTTCCACAGCTTGGATCTCTCTCTAGTAGTTCAGCCGTCAATGTCCAGGACTCCGCACGCATACTTTTCATAGAGATGTATATGGTGAGGATGCGTGGGCCAGTTTGTTAGAAATGTTTGTACGAATGGTGAGTGAAAAGCGCATTGAGTTGCTTTGCAAGATTATGCGCTATATAAGCATTATTAATTATTATTATACTTCTTCTCCTTCTGCGTTCCCAGGCCATATGACCATAATGGGTAAGGTACGTATGCGTCTGGTTTTCAGTTTTCACTGGTCTCCCCGCTGCGCACAGCCGACACATTCCGATTTCGGAGGAGCTCAAAGGAGAAAAATTTGCAAGATTTTTTGTAAAGGCAGGAGAATGGGCCAATAAGTCAGAAAGACAGTAGACGATAGAAAGCGAAGGGGAAAAAAACAGAGTCAAAGAGAGTGGCAGATTAGAGGAAGTTACAAGCACAGAACTTCCAGAAGGTGGGGGAACTATTTTTACAAAGACCCCCCGGTATCCCCACGGGGAAGCTCGCATGCAAGAAGATAGACGTGATCCAGTGCACGCAATAGCTTCAGTTTGATCTTCAGACTGATAACCTTTTCCAGATAACCTTGAGCCTGACCATGGCTGTTGATGTCTGTGCCGCTCTCGAGATCACTTCATTTCTTGATCCCTCCTCACTGGTTGGTTGGGTTGGTTGGCTTACCCTGGCTAAAAGACTCCAGGGATCATCCCAACAGCGAGAAGCACTTGAACACTAAGGTACAAATGCATCAGCTAGGGATGAGAACATTACGCGTGTGACCGTTTTTGCTTACCCCGCCATGTGAGCAGCCACACTCCGTCTTCGGGGGGATTTTAGACTGATGATGTTATGCTGAGAGCTTGTCATGGCTTAAGACAATACCCGCACAACCATTCAGAGCATAACAACATTTTGATGTAGCCTTGGCGTTCTAGCTTATGTCAACTGGTCTGACACAGCCTCATGCCAAGGCCCTCCTCACTGAAAGTTGAGCCCAGGTATTTGGAATGGCTCACTGTTTCACGTTCCTGTCCACTGACTGAGACTTTGTTTGTGAGCGGCCTTTAAAAAAAAATATAATGTTATATATTTTTTTAATAATTATAATATGTGAAATGAACTCACTGTATGTGCCAGTCTGTCGATCCCCCCCCCCCCCCCCCCCCCCCCCCCAGCCCCCGAAAAATAAGATGAAAAACGAAACAAAAGAAAACTGGTTTTATTAGGTCGCAAATTGTCCAGGAGTTTATATTTTTTGGTAAGACTCGTGTATTATCGTTATAGCGCGGTGAATAAGCATGCATGTATACACAATAAATAACCTCACAACATGAAACATCCAGGAGTTTATAATTTTGGTAAGACTAGTGTATTATCGTTATAGCGCAGTAAATAAACATACATGTATACATAATAAACAACCTCACAAAATGAATGTTGCTCCTAAACAAACAAGACAGACAGACAGACAAACAAGGAAACACTAACACACTCACAGACAGACAGAGACCACACAAGCAAAATCTTAAAGATACACTGACGCACCACGATTAAGTCACTTGATTTTTGTTCTGGGTAGCCCGGACATCACATACAGATGTCCCCAACTTCAAATTGAGGCTGCTCTTTAAAAGGATGTTTCGGTTTGAATTTGGGGGGCATTTGCATGGGAGTGAGACCTGGTCAAAACAAGATTTCCTTCCAGCTATAAGAGGGAAAACACGTGAAACCCGTGATTTTGACACGTGATCTGGTGGGTCTTTAACACCGTCAGCTGGAGGTAAACGAACGTAATAAGATGGAAAACGTGGATAGTTAAAAGAACAAAAAATAAAAATATAAAAACAAAAAATGAAAATGTGTATAGCAATGCATCCTCATGGAACGCACGGGAATGTTGATGGTAAAATATCCTCATAAAAGTTCATAGATTTATCGTACAAAACTTGGGGGAACCCGGATTTGCCACAAATTAATACACTACTATCTTCCTAATTTTGTGATCGATATTCTGTCGAGGTTTCTTCAGTCGGGAATTATTTTTTTTATAGAAATGTACAATTTTCCATCACTTATACCGTTTATACAATAATGGGCGACTATTGTAGGAAATCATTCTTTAAAAAAAGCACCAAAACAACAACATACAAACATTCGGATTCCGCGACTTGAACAAACCGCTAAGTAATTATGCAGTTGTTCTTCTGTAGTTCATAAATGTGTTGAGTGCGCCCATAAGCTTTAGCTTGTTGTACTCTTGCGCTGAGTTGTATTTGTATCTGCCTGAAATTGTGTTAATAAAAAAAGTTGTTTATACCAACAAACCGCTTCAAAGTCCAAGACATCATCATTATTGGATGGTAGACTCGAAAGAGTTACGCTGCTGGTATTACTGAAGCGACTTGAGACGCCCCACACCCACACACCCCAACCGCCACAACACACCCTCCTCCCCCTCCACTCCCCCCTCCCTTCCCTTCAAAGTCAAGACATCATCGTCACTGGATGGTAGACTACACCCTGGAAATATCCTGGCTTCTAGAGGCTACCGATTCTTCTGAAGCGACTTGAGACGCCCCAGCCCCCACATCCCCTCTTCTCCCCCTCCCTTCAAAGTCCAACATATTATTATTGGATGGTAGACTCCACCCTGGAATCAGCTTGGCTGTCGGAGGCTACCGATTCTTCTGAAGCGACTTGAGACGTCCCACACCCCCCACACACACTCCCCAACACACATCCCACCCCCTCCCATCCCAAGTCCAAGACACCTTCTTTATTGGATGGTAGACTCCACCCAGGAAACAGCCTGGCTTCTGGAGGCTACCGATTCTTCTGAAGCGACTTGAGACGTCCCCCCCCCTCCCCCCACACACACTCCACCCCACCCCCCCCCAACACACACCCTACCCCTTCCCGTCCCCCCTACCCCCTACCCCATACCCCCTCCCGTCCCAAGTCCAAGACATCATCATTATTGGATGGCAGACTCCACCCTATAAAGATCCTGGCTGCTGGAAGCTACCGATTCTCCTGAAGCGACTTGAGACATCCCACCCCCCCCACACACACTCCCCAACACACACCCTCCCTACCCCCTCCCATCCCAAGTCCAAGACATCATCATCATTATTGGAAGGCAGACTCCACCCAATAGTAATACGGATCCTGGCTGCTGGAAGCTACCGATTCTTCTGAAGCGACTCGAGACGTCACACACCCACACCCCAAACACTCCCCGACACACACACCCTACCCCTTCCCTTCTCCGCTACCCATACCTCCTCCCATCCCAAGTCCAAGACATCATCATTATTGAATGGCAGACTCCACCCTATAAAGATCCTGGCTGCTGGAAGCTACCGATTCTTCTGAAGCGACTCGAGACGTCACACACCCACACCCCAAACACTCCTCGACACACACCCTACCCCTTCCATTCTCCGCTACCCATACCTCCTCCCATCCCAAGTCCAAGACATCATCATTATTGAATGGCAGACTCCACCCTATAAAGATCCTGGCTGCTGGAAGCTACCGATTCTCTGAAGCGACTTGAGACCCCCCCCCCCCACACCCCAAACACTCCCCGACACACATCCTACCCCTTCGATTCTCCGCTACCCCTACCTCCTCCCGTCCCAAGTCCAAGACATCATCATCATTATTGGAAGGCAGACTCCACCCTATAAAGATCCTAGCTGCTGGAAACTACCGATTCTCCTGATGCGACTTGAGACGCCTTCCCCCCCCCCACACACACACCCAACCCCTTCCCTCCCCCTCCCCCCCCCCCCCTCCCATCCCAAATCCAAGACATCATCATCTTTATTGGAAGGCAGACTCCACCCTATAAGGATCCTGGCTGCTGGAAACTACCGATTCTCCTGAAGCGACTTGAGACGCCCCCCTCCCCACACCCCCACACACACCCCAGCCCCTTCCCTCCCCCCTACCCCCTCCCATCCCAAATCATGGACATCATCATCATTATTGGAAGGCAGACTCCACCCAATAGTAATACGGATCCTGGCTGCTGAAAGCTACCGATCTTCTGAAGCGACTCGAGACGTCACACACCCACACCCCAAACACTCTCCGACACACACACCCTACCCCTTCCCTTCTCCGCTACCCATACCTCCTCCTATCCCAAGTCCAAGACATCATCATTATTGAATGGCAGACTCCACCCTATAAAGATCCTGGCTGCTGGAAGCTACCGATTCTTCTGAAGCGACTCGAGACGTCACACACCCACACCCCAAACACTCCTCGACACACACCCTACCCCTTCCCTTCTCCGCTAACCCTACCTCCTCCCATCCCAAGTCCAAGACATCATCATCGTTATTGGATGGCAGACTCCACCCTATAAAGATCCTGGCTGCTGGAAGCTACCGATTCTTCTGAAGCGACTTGAGACGTCCCACCCCCCACCCCCACACCTCCACACACTCCCCAACTCACACCCTACCCCCTACCCCCTGGCTGGCGCTCTCCAGATAGGCCAGATGTATGGCGTCCTGGCTGCCGGAGGCTACCGAGTCTCCCGAAGCGACTTGAGACGCCCCACACCCACACACCCCACACACTCCCCAACACACACCCTACCGCCTACCCCCTCCCATCCCAAGTCCAAGACATCATCATAATCATCATCATCATCGTTATTGGATGGCAGACTCCACCCTATAAAGATCCTGGCTGCTGGAGGCTACCGAAATCCCCATCGGACCTTAGGCCTTGGATGGGTGGGGGGCGGGGAGGATTTTGTCTGTCCGTCCCTCCCCCCTCATGGCCAATAAATCCCCTATGTACAAACCCCCACTTTTATATTTTTCCTAGACCTGGCCGATAAGCTTTGGTTAGGCCTGTGGGTCAGGAAAGTAAAAATCCTTTTTTTAACCTGGTCCGGTGGGAACCACTTATAGTTTTAACATAACTAACATTTTTGACTTTGTTGCATCGGTCCTTTTTGTTAGATCGATGCAGCCAAACTTTTTTTGCATCTCTATTTTTAATAATAAAAAGAATTGTGTTCATAACACAAATGTAAATATGTTTTACAAAGGCCTTTATTTGAAATTTTAAATTCTTCTTGTTGTTCTTAAAAAATAGTGGTCCTGAAATTTTAATCCCAGTTCATTCCCCTAAGTCTAACTTAGGAAAAATTTTAAAATAAAGTATTTTACTCTAATAAACCTTTTTTTTTTTAAACGCAGGCCAGGCCAGACATGGTGAAATTAACTAATAGCTTTCAATTAAAACTTTAAAACTATTAAAATCTAAAGTACTAAAAAACATTTTTTTTTTTCTTTCCTTCAACTGTATTTAAATAACAGTTTAACTTGATTTAAAAGAAATGTCCCACATGGTTAATTCCGAGAGGACGTAAAACAAAACTTTTCTTCAGGCTACCGATTCTCCTGAAGCGACTCGAGACGTCCTACGCGCACACACCCCACACCCACACACTTCCTAGCACACACCCTACCCCTTCCCACCCCAAGTCCAAGACAGACATCATCATAATCATCATCATCATCATTATTGGATGTCAGACTCCACCCTAGACAGACCCTGGCTGCTGGAG
>CM065710.1:14752950-14755450 GCA_017654935.2 Phymorhynchus buccinoides
ATAAAACCCTTTTGAGAATGTATGATTTAAATGTACACGAAAATAAATATATCAAATACATTCATACATTATTAAACGAAATTGGTTTAAGTAGGTTTTGGTTGAATCAAAATTTGCTTGATGTACATCCATTATGGTTCAAAGAGAAAGTGAAGAGATGTCTTAAATATAGCTTCTTACAAACCTGGTACATGCATGTTGATAATGATGAATAATATATGAATTATAGAATGTTTAAACCATCATTTGGTGTTGATCCCTACTATTTAGTCCTTCCACAGAATTATGTGATTACCATTCTAAAATTTAGAACAACCAATAGTAACTTGCCAGTAAATAAACTACGCTACGATAATATACCCAGAAGTGAAAGAAATTGTGAAAAGTGTAACGTACATGATGTGGCAGATGAGTTCCATTATTTGTTTGTCTGTCCCTTCTTTAATGCTGAAAGAAATAGATATCTTCCGCGGTACTTTTTTGTGCGACCAACTGCGTATAAATTTAATGCTTTGTTTTCCTCGAAAAGTAAGAAACTCTTGATTAAACTTAAGCACTTTGTTACAGTTATAAACAGTTCTTTTCGATGATGTGTATGGACAAAATGTCACATGTTTTGTTTTTTGTAATATGGTATAGGTATATTTGTCCTAGTTATCTACTTGTCGTTTTCATAATATAGACATCACTCTGTTTTGATGTTCGATTGTTTAACTATGTGTGTACTTTGTTTTATATTTCTGTGCCCCAAGTGGGTAGGGGAAGACGGGGTAAAAAGCGCATGGGCGGGTAAGAAGCCCACCCCAATTATCTCATGAAATAAAGAAAATTTCAGTCAAATTTGCCCATGAGACGAATGCTAGACATTAACGCTCGTCTCATGGGCAAAATGAGACTGAAATTTGCTTCATTTCATGAGATAATTGGGGTGGGCTTCTTACCCGCCCATGCGCTTTTTACCCCGTCTTCCCCTATGAAATAAAACATTTGCCTTGCCTTGCCTTGCCTTGCCTTGCCTCCAAGGCATCGACTGTCCTTTACATAACAAACGTACCAGTATACCGTGCGTTTTTTTCACATTCCCCCCTCTCCCAAAGGGGGTAGAGGGCTAGGGGAAATTAGAACCCTCTGAATTTTAGGTTCGGGGTACCCTAACTAATACATCAAAACCAAAAAAATCAAGTTTAGCAAACATATTGTTGAGCCAGATGACATAACGTCCCGTACTATTATCTACTTTCGGTACATACGCGATGGACTATCTTTAGATATTTAGATAGTCCATTGACTTATTATTTGAACTTATTGCAAAAAACTAAGAACTTGTATTAAAAAAAGACTGCAAATAGCGTAAAATGGGGATTATGCTTTTTATTATTTCTGCAGTCTTTTTTTAAAAACAAGTTATTAGTTTTCACAATATGTTCAACAATATGTCAATGGACTATCTAAAGATAGTCCGTTTTGACTCCAAGCCATCGACTGTCCGGTGCATGACAAACGTACTGGTATACCGTGCCTTTTTTATTTTTAGTCCCCGAGCCGAAGGTTCGGGGAACTATTGTTTCTGTCTGGTCCGTCCATCCGGTGTCCGTCCGTCCGTCCGGCGTCCGTCCGTCCGGCGTCCGTCCGTCCGGCTATTCGTCCGTTTTTCTCAAAAACTATTCAGTCTATCATCATCAAATTTGGTATACTAGTTTGCCAAGATGCAAGCTATCCACTGATGCATTTAGTTTTACATTAAGATCAAGGTCGCGCCAGTTACGGGGTTCAAACCCCAAAACACATAATCGCTAATATCTCGCGAAGTTTTGAATGTATTTCAATGCAGTTTTGTTCACAACATTTCTTGATGAATGGTCTATAACACAGTTGTCATGAATGTTTCTGTGCGCTCGTGTGCGCATGATCGCGCGCGCTCAAATCACGGGTCCGAACCCCAAGGCTATATATAAAAAAACTATTCAGTTACGTGCTGTTTTGATGCGTTTTTATGTAAGTACGTTTTCTTTTGATATCTGCCGCTTCGGTCTCCCCGCTGTGTGTACAGCCGACACATTCCGATTTCGGAGTAGCTCGGCGATGCTGCGAGGGGACTTTGCAGCCGCTCGGCGTTGCACTTGTATTTTTTAAACCGCACCGGTATTTTCGATATTGCCGGTGTGAAGAGAATATTCTCATGAAATAATTATCCATTCCTCATTCGAATTGTTTGCTGTTTGGGAAAGATTCGCCTCTAAATATATTCAGAGGCGTCTTGTGGCATGCAGGAACAACAGAGGATTGATCCATTAAATAGTGATAAGTCAGGGATATTTTTCTATTATTTATTATTATTTATTTGTGTATTTTTTATATCGTCCGCCATTGTGAATTTTACGAAACTAAGTGGCATGCCTTTGTACATCGATTTATCGGCCAAGATGTAGATTTACACCCTCTATTTCTTGGTTCTTTCCGTGGTTAGGGATAGGGTTAGGGTTAGGGTTAGGGTTAGGGT
>CM065710.1:14767950-14825450 GCA_017654935.2 Phymorhynchus buccinoides
TCACGGCATTTGTCATCAGAATCACACATTGTCCCCATTTTACACCACGAATGCTCCTACACTACTATCCTACTACACAACTCACGGCATTTGTCATCAGAATCACACAGTGTCCCAATTTTACATCACGAATGCTCCTACACTACCGTCCTACTACACAATTCACGGCATTTGTCGTCAGAATCACACAGTGTCCCCATTTTACACCACGAATGCTCCTACACTACCATCCTACTGCACAACTCACGGCATTTGTCATCAGAATCACACAGTGTCCCCATTTTACACCATGAATGCTCCTACACTACCATCCTACTGCACAACTCACGGCATTTGTCATCAGAATCACACAGTGTCCCCATTTTACACCACGAATGCTCCTACACTACTATCCTACTACACAACTCACGGCATTTGTCATCAGAATCACACGGTGTCCCCATTTTACACCACGAATGCTCCTACACTACTATAGATCCTACTACACAATTCACAGCATTTGTCGTCAGAATCACACAGTGTCCCAATTTAACACCACGAATGCTCCTACACTACCTTCCTACTGCACAACTCACGGCATTTGTCATCAGAATCACACAGTGTGCCCATTTAACACCACGAATGCCCCTACACTACTATCCTACTGCACAACTCACGGCATTTGTCATCAGAATCACACAGTGTGCCCATTTTACACCACGAATGCCCCTACACTACTATCCTACTACACAACTCACGGCATTTGTCATCAGAATCACACAGTGTCCCCATTTTACACCACGAATGCTCCTACACTACTACCCTACTGCACAACTCACGGCATTTGTCATCAGAATCACACAGTGTCCCCATTTTACACCACGAATGCTCCTACACTACCATCCTACTGCACAACTCACGGCATTTGTCATCAGAATCACACAGTGTCCCCATTTTACACCACGAATGCTCCTACACTACTATCCTACTGCACAACTCACGGCATTTGTCATCAGAGTCACACAGTGTCCCCATTTTACACCACGAATGCTCCTACACTACCATCCTACTGCACAACTCACGGCATTTGTCATCAGAGTCACACAGTGTCCCCTGTTTACAGCCACTTCTCTTTTCTGCACAGGACCCGTTGGCCTTGATGGCTGGAAACAAATAAATATAAATTATATACAGCAACATTTTATTTTATTAGCAGAAACAAGATAATACAATCACGAACTGTCTTCTTCTTCTCTTTTTCTTTCTTCTTCTTCTTCTTCTTCTTCTTCTTCTTCTTCTTCTTCTTCTTCTTCACGTAATGTGCCTAAATCTTTTACCCATTAAACAGTTCAATCAATCAATCAATCAATCAATCTTCTTCTTTCTTCTTCTTCTTCTTCGTTCGCGCATATAGCTTCCTGTCATATGAACGTAGATGCATCATGATGCCGTTATGCGCCTAAGATATAGTTAGGCCCAGCATGACCGGCTTCAGCTGAAGACATTTGTAAGAATTTATAGAAAACAAGAGGCAAAGCCTTCAAGGCTCACTGGGGGGGGGGGGGGGTAGTTTAAGTACAAGATTGCCAACAAATAATGACTTTGAGATTGAGGGTCGTAAACAAGAGGGGGGGATGTTTAAGTACAAGATTGCCGACAAATAATGACTTTGAGATTGAGGGTCGTAAACATGAGGGGGTGTTTAAAGTACAAGATTGCCAACAAATAATGACTTTGAGCTTGATGGTAGCAAACGTGAGGGGGGGGGTGCTTAAGTACAGGATTGCCAAAAAATAGTGACTTTGAGAGGGTGGAGGGTCGTAAACATGAGGGGGGTGTACCCTTCTTCTTCTTTTGCGTTCCCAGGCCATATGGCCATAATGCGTAAGGTACGTATGTGTCCGGTTTTCACAGAATTTCCAGAAGGTGGGGGGAACTACTTTTACGAAAGACCTCCTCTCCCACCCCCCTGGAATCCAAACGTGGAAGTTTTTAGTTTTTTTAAATATAAAAAAATTTCGCCATTTCATTGCATTTATTTTATGGCATTTGTTTATGTTAATCCAAACGACGCAATCAAAGTCAAGTGTATCTGAAAACGTTTACAATTAAACTCTTAAAAAGGCCCCGAATAAACCCTTTAAAGATACACTGACGCACCACGATTAAGTCCCTTGGTTTTTTTTCTAGGTATCTGTGACCTACATGCAAATGTCCCCAACTTCAAATTGAGGCTGCTCTTTAAAATAATGTTTAGGTTTGGATTTGGGGGCATTTGTATGGGAGTTGAACCTGGTCAAAACAAAGATTTCTTACCAGCTATAAGAGGGAAAAGACGTGAAACCCGTGATTTTGTCACGTGATCTGGTGGACGATGACCTGCATGATTTCACTTACTGCAGACGTTGCTGACGTCACACACCCGTTCAGACTTGCATCGAGCATTCGTGTTGGGCGAACAGGCGGAGCCTGCGTCAGGCACTGGCAAAACAATAAAAAATATCATAACAAGTGTGTCACCGAGCGGCAGCAAAGTCCCCTCGAGGCTTAACCTTAGTTAGTTAGTTTGTCTATTATAGTCCTGTCAACAGCTATGGTCATCTCAGGACTGTCACCGCGTTAAGTTCGACCACGCTTTCACCTTGACCTTGATAGGTACTCAATATTGGGAAGCACCATCAGCCAATGCACCCGCGTACCGAGCTTGAACATTGTAAGTCCAATGATGTAAAAGATATGGCCACAAGAAGAATGGTTTGTTTTCAGCGCGGATAGGGACAAAAACAATAGTCTCCCGAGCAGCTTTGCTCGGGGACTAATGATACAGCGACATATTTCATCAATAGACGATTTTCGGGGGAAAAAACAAGGGGAGAGCACTTCGTGAATATTAGATTTGTTTACCTTACCAACTCGGTCAAATACCGTAGCAACATACAAAAGATGGCGTCGACGAGTGATGCGAAGCGAGTGAATGATTCGCAAACCTTTTAAATAGAAGGGTTACAAACTGATCTATCTTGCAAAATGTCGAGAACTCACAAAGGAATAAACATTGAGAGTGACCCAGATAGCTTGATGCCGAGAAACACAAACCGAGTGTGTCTAAATCTAGATCTACTCAAAAGCAGCATGTTCGGACGGTGATTGTTACCATCTGAGGGGGCAATTGCTATCATAAAGTGTTGATATCTGTAGGGTCCCCTTTACCAAACTATCCTGCACAATAAGGGGTACCATTATAAATAACATGTTAGCGGACAGAAAGTTACCACTTTCAGATTACTATCATGCATTTTTTGGAAAGGGATGACTCTACAAATGTCAGAAAATATACATGATAGCAATCATTCCCCCCCCCCCCCTCCCCAGATGGTAATCATCCCTATTTTGGGGATGGTATATGATGGTAGAGTAACTTCCCCTGTTTGATCGATTGAATTAGGCAAGATCACTCCCATACACCATAAAATTACTCTCCTTAATTATTTCCGAACAATTCCTAGTACAGACCGTTATCAATACGTTTCATTCTACTTTAGTAAAACCAGAAGGTATAATCAACCTTGTAGTGTGATACTTGGCACTTGTAGCGTGACACTTGGCACTTGCAGTGTGTCACTTGGCACTTGTAGTGCGACACTTGACACTTGTAGTGTCACATTTGACACTTGTATTGTGACACTTGACACTTGTATCGTGACACTCGACACTTGTATAGTGTGACACTTGACACTTGCAGTGCGACACTTGACACATGTAGCGCGATACTCACAGCAAGTCAGGGTGGAGGGATTGGTGGCATATCCGTGTCTGCACAGACACGTGCCGTCGGCGTTGCAGAAAGCCCCATGCAGCGTGCACGCGCTCTTTGCCCCACACGCCCCGCCCACCTTGTTCTTCTTAGCCTCTGTCGAATCCAACAAACCCAAACGTCACGCTTATAGAAGTATTGCCGTCAACACGCCACGCCTTTAGCATAAATTGCCTTCAAAATGTTCGCGGCTACAATACAAATTGTTTTTGAATGGCATACTTTATATTACAATAAATTGCCTTCAAAACGTACGGTAAGTTGCCTTCAAAATGTCACGCGTGTACCATACATTGCCTTCACAACGTCACGCTCATGGCATACATTGCCTTCAAAACGTCACGCTTATACCATACATTGCCTTCACAACATCATGCGTATACCATACTTTGCCTTCAAAACGTCACGAGTATAGTGCCATATATTGCCTTCACAACGTCACGCTTATGCCATACATTGCCTTCACAACGTCACGCTTATGCCATACATTGCCTTCAAAACGTCACGCTTATACCATACATTGCCTTCACAACGTCACGCTTATGCCATACATAGCCTTCACAACGTCTCGCTTATACCATGTTTTGCCTTCAAAAAGTCACGCATATACATTGCCTTCACAACGTCACGCTTATTCCATACATTGCCTTCAAAACGTCACGCCTTATGCCATAGATTGCCTTCACAACGTCAACGCTTATACCATACATTGCCTTCAAAGCGTCACGCTTATACAATAAATTGCCTTCAAAACGTCACACTAATACTACAAATTGCCTTCAAAGCGTCACGCTTATCGCATAAGTTGGTCTAAAAACAACAAGCTTGTAGCATAAATGACCCTTAAAAAAACACGTCACGCTAAAAAAGCTAGTCATTCATACCAAGGGTGCGTACACATACATGCGGAGATTCTGTGCGAAAACCCGTGCGCAATCCGTAAAATAAGTAAAAGAAAGAAGGGAAAAGATTTACGCACGTGTCCGAATTTACCATGATCCGTAAATTCTTTACCCTTCTTTCTTTTACTTATTTATGGACTGCACGTGGTATTTCCGCATGAACTGTGTACGCGGCCTGAGGCAAAAGAAATGTACTGGCATCGACCTCCAAGACCATTAAATTGGGACTCGCCAGTGAGACAACCAATCCTTCAGGCTGCAACAGCAGCAGCAGCACTCACTGCATTTGGGTGTATTAGGGAGAGCTATCATGTCGTTGCACTGGCATCGACCTCCAAGAGCATTATATTGGGGCTCGCCAGTGAGACAACCAATCCTTCAGGCTGTGGCAGCAGCAGCAGCACTCACGGCATTTGGGGGTATTAGGGAGAGTTATCATGTCGGTGCACTGGCATCGACCTCCACGAGCATTATATTGGGGCTCGCCAGTGAGACAACCAATCCTTCAGGCTGTGGCAGCAGCAGCACTCACGGCATTTGGGGGTATTAGGGAGAGCTATCATGCTGTTGCACTGGCATCGACCTCCACGAGCATTAAATTGGGGCTCGCCAGTGAGACAACCAATCCTTCAGTCTGTGGCAACAGCAGCATCACTCACGGCATTTGGGGGTATTAGGGAGAGCTATCATGTTGTTGCACTGGCATCAACCTCCACGAGCATTAAAATGGGGCTCGCCAGTGAGACAACCAATCCTTCAGGCTGTGGCAACAGCAGCATCACTCACAGCATTTGGGGGTATTAGGGAGAGCTATCATGTCGTTGCACTGGCATCGACCTCCACGAGCATTATATTGGGGCTCGCCAGTGAGACAACCAATCCTTCAGGCTGTGGCAGCAGCAGCATCACTCACGGCATTTGGGGGTATTAGGGAGAGCTATCATGTTGTTGCACTGGCATCGACCTCCACGAGCATTAAATTGGGGCTCGCCAGTGAGACAACCAATCCTTCAGGCTGTGGCAGCAGCAGCAGCACTCACGGCATTTGGGGGTATTAGGGAGAGCTATCATGTTGTTGCATTGGCATCGACCTCCACGAGCATTAAATTGGGGCTCGCCAGTGAGACAACCAATCCTTCAGGCTGTGGCAGCAGCAGCAGCACTCACGGCATTTGGGGGTATTAGGGAGAGCTATCATGTTGTTGCACTGGCATCGACCTCCACGAGCATTAAATTGGGGCTCGCCAGTGAGACAACCAATCTTTCAGGCTGCAGCAGCAGCAGCATCACTCACGGCATTTGGGGGTATTGGGGAGAGTTATCATGTCATTGCACTGGCATGTCGGAGTGTTGGCTGCGCTTGAGCATACTGCTCCCCTCAGGCACATGGAGGGCTGTGCCGCACAGTTTCCATTCTGGGCAATCCCTGACACAGAACAAAGAGAGAAAGAAGGAAAGAAAGAAAGAAAGCATGAATGATAGAACGAAGGAAGGAAAGAGAAAGAAAGAAAGACAGGCAGGCAGATAGAAAGAAAGAAAGAAAGAAAGAAAGATAGAAGCAAGGAAGACAGGAAAGAAAGAAAGACAGACATAAAGAAAGACAGACAGACATAAAGAGAGACAGACAGACAGAAACAAAGAAAGAAAGAAAGAAGGAAGAAAGACAGAAAGGAAAGAAGGACGGAAAGAAAAAATGAAGGACAGAATTAAGGAAAGAATGAAAGAAAGAAACAAAGAAAAAAAGGAAGGAAGGAAGAAAGAAAGAAAGAGAGAGAAAAAAGAAAGAAAGTGAATAAGAAATAAATCAATGAGCACACAAATTCCCCACATTCTGACTGCACTTGTAGGTCTTCATCATGGCTGACCCCGCCATTCACTGAATTGATTCATACTCAAAGTACTGACCCATATAGTTTAATCCGTGTGGGTGGGCGGTGTCGTCCACGAAAATGAAATCCAGACCAATGTCACCAGAGTTAAGGCTCAAGAGGAGATCCAGGGTCTCAGTTTGGCTCGTTACGGCTGTCAGGCTTCCGTTCAGGGGCACATGGAGGGCTGTGATTTCCCTGTATACTGACTCCACATATGTGAGCTACCCCAATAAAGGATACGCTGGGGACATACACATTGTGAAATCGATGTTCCCCGCTGCCCTGACTCCGTTGCCTGCATTATCTCAGGTTTGGGCCAACATTTGACTCAGCATTAAGCAAGAAGGACGTCCAGTCATAATGGTCCATGTGGCATTCTGCTGAGAACATGTCAGTCTGGCTTGCCTGTGCTGTGGTAGGTTCAAGGGAATGCCGATTGAGGGTGGTCTTGATCTCAGTGCACCTTCATAAAGCTTCCTCCTTACGGTTTTAATGGACGTTATATTCCCATTCGCATGGTCGAGGTTGTTACTGAAGCTGACTAGTAGTCCAGATGAGATGTCAGAGACATTGATGACAAGACATCAGTCCTCCAGCTGAACGGAAATACGAGTTATCCCACCAGAATGCCTTCTTTAGACAACATGTGTACCTTGGAACAAGTCCCACATTCCTGAGACCCCCACTTTGGTTGAGATACATGGCCTGTGCCATCGGATGCTGAGATAACCCAGATTCAAGCAATTTGCCAGCTCAGACCACCTCAATGTTATTCAAACGCTGTTAGAGCAGTTGTCCAGCTACGGCGAAAAGTCAGTGAAACACAACTGATGATGTTCTTCATCCAGCACGAGAAACAGGTATTTGCCGGAGCATTTCCCACATCAATTTCAGGGGGTGTCAGAAATGTGCACATTTCTGCCTGTAGTGGGTACTGTTCAGTTGGTTGGCAATGCGGTGACAATGACTAATGATGCCGGTGTCAGTACCGAAATACAAATTAAGAAACCAGTGCAGCGCTTCGTTACAATTAAGAAAAAACAAAGAACGTTGCAAAGCAATTGTGGAGTAGTATACTATAGAAAAGATCAAACGCTTCTCAACCAAGTAGTCATAGGGGTGAATAGTCCCAGTCCCATGTGGGAAATCTATTATATAATTGTTCACGCTGACAATTACAAGCATTATATTCTAGTTGTCGTCCCTGACAAATGAACATCGATTCTTCCACAGAACTGTACCTAGGCCAGGATTGTGCTGAATTCACATTGTTTTCTAGTTGAAGACCCTGACAATGAGCATTGTTTCTTCCACAGAACTGAACCTAAGCCAGGATTGTACTGAATTTGCATTGTATTCCAGTTGTAGAGCATCGTCTTTTCAAAAGAACTCACTGTAAGCCAGGATTGTGCTGACAAAGAAGTCTTGCGTAGGTCTGGAACCACGTGATGATGATAAGAAATGCAGTACGTTCGTTTGTTTATCCGTTTGCTTCTATTTGTGTCTCTCTCTCTCTCTCTCTCTCTCTCTGTCTCTCTCTCTCTCATCTCTCTCTCTCTCTCTCTCTCTCTCTCTCTCTCTCTCTCTCTCTCTCCCCCCTCTCTCTCTCTCTCTCTCTCTCTCTCTCTCTCTCTCTCTCTCTCTCTCTGTGCATGTGCATTTTGTGTGTTCTATGACTCACGACATTGTTTCTGGTTGTCACAGATGGCATCTCCAGCACACTCATCATCATCCTCGCAGCCTTGCGCCAAAGGCCTCCCTGTGTGGGGGAAGAAAAGGCGCGTAACTATCTACGCATATATAATACAATTCTAAGTGTGTCTTTGTCCTTGTTTGTTCGCCCTGTAACTCACGAACCGGTGAACAGAATCACGCCATATTTTGTGCGGTAGTGCATCACGGTGCACAGATGGTCCCATAAAAATCGTGTGACCTTGCTGACCCTGACCTTGACGTTTGACATTGAAAACCGGTCAGTAGAAGTAGAACTAAATGAAGGGCAGTCATTAGGGGATGGCTGTTCGGATTCGCTTGCAGCGGTTATTTCCCTTCCCTTGGACCACACACCTGAGTGAATGAGAGAGGGTGAGAGAAAGGGAACCAAAGAGAGAGCGTGCGTATGTGTGTATGTGTGTGTGTGTGTGTGTGTGTGTGTTGTGTGTGTTGTGTGTGCAAAAAGCGTAGCGAGCAGGTTTGCTTTTTGTTTTTATCCATAATAAGTGAAAAAGAACTGGCAGCAGGACAGTTTTAAATATTCCTGACTGTGGGAATTCAATCATAGCTGACTACTATGCGTTTTCCATGAAGGAAAACCGAGTGGGTCTCTTAGAAACGATTACAACTTTCAAACAAGTGTGTCGCCGGGTGGCGGCAAGGTTCCCTCGCTGGTGACCTTGCCTTGACCTTGATGGATACTCATTCAGAATAGCCATTAATCTTTTTTTTTAAATAACCAAAATATGTGGATGTAAATGACCGGCTGCAGGTCGGACCTATAGGAAGACTATGGCCATTGTGACATTGACCTTGACCTTTCTTGAACTTACGATTCGAAATTACCATAAGCCAATGCATCTGGCATTTTGGTCCCTGTGAAATCTGGGTTGCTCCCACCTGGAGAGCGCATCGTAGCCAGAGGAGCGCCACCCATTTTTTTTTTATTTGCATGCGATTTTTGTGACTGATGATGAAGGAAATGATGTGTGTGTGTGTATTAAATTTGGATCAAATGACAACGTTTTGGCTGCCACATACCAAATTTGAAAATCGTAAGTCCAACGATGTCAAAGATATGGCCAAAGATATGTTATTTGGTTTTTGTTTCGTTTTTTTTATATTCTGAATGTTATTTGTTTTCGTTTCGTGTATGTGTTTTATGTATATCACAAAGTTTTGATTTATCATTTTTCCGAATGTTGGTTTCACGAAGGATTCAAAATGTATATCCTTATTTTCTCTAATTGTTTTAAACATCCTTTTGTGCTTACTAGCCGCCATGCTATGTTATGTTTGCTTAATATTTGTTTAATGTGCATTTGACAAAATAAAAATCATTTAAACCAAAGATATGGCCACAAGAAGAAACTTACGTGTTCACGGTCAAATTTCAAGGTCAAGATCAGCATGGTTATAATCTTTGCAACGGACGTTTTGTGTACCGTGATGCACCACCATACGAAATTTGAATGGGAGATACCCAGGCTACACTACATCAGAGGGGGAATAGGGTGGAGTTGGAAAAAAAAAGAACTAAGCGTTTTACAACAAAACAATACTAGCATATACATTATTATACAGCTGCCCCCAAACGGGAAACACCCAAACGCCCAAAACAATCACTCAGAGCATCTAGTACTTAACCAATGCAAAAATATTGACAAAAGCCACAAGGAACTCGAACTGGAACTCGAAAGTTTTTAATGAGGATAAACTGAGTAAGCATAAATGACTGCTTCTTTTCATCAGGTCCTCTAAAATAATAACATATGAAGTGAATAAATAAATAAATTACAAAACAAACTCTAACGGTTCAAAAGTAAACAATGTAGCAATCAAAATTAATGTAGCAAATCTAAAGAACAAGGTCAACATGAAATATAAATCAACATTCTCACATTTCCTTTCACACACATAAATCATAGTTAGACAAGCAATCAATTGACAATTTTACATATCAGATAATAGGAGCATAAGCTACAGACATGCGCATTTACTAGAATTATATAACATGCACACTAGATAAGTTTATAAAAGGGAAGAAATGAGCTGTTATAACCTTTCGAATAAATATTTATTAAAGCATATTTTAAATGACTGCAATGTGCTTTTAGTTTTAATGCACTCAGGGATTTCATTCCACAACCTTCCTCCTGAGTATGTCAAGGAGAGAGAGAGAGAGAGAGAGAGAGAGAGAGAGAGAGAGAGAGAGAGGGGAGAGAGAGAGAGAGAGAGAGAGAGAGAGATGAGAGAGAGAGAGAGAGAGAGAGAGGGGGAGAGAGAGAGAGAGAGAGGAGAGATCGAGAGAGAGAGAGAGAGAGAGAGAGAGAGAGAGAGAGAGAGAGAGAGAGAGAGAGAGAGAGAGAGAGAGAGAGAGAGAGAGAGAGAGAGAGAGAGAGGCAGAAAGACAAGAAAGAGACTGACTGCATTTCTTGGACCCATCTTTCTCACTGCACTGTAAACCCTCTTGACACTCGGTTGGACTGCTACAGACTTCTCCAAAGTTCAGTTCTGTGTCACACACACACACACGCACACGCACACACACACACACACACGCACACACACGCACACACACACACACACGCACACACGCGCGCACGCACACACACACACACGCGCACGCGCGCACAAGCACACGCACACACACGCACGCGCGCGCACGCGCACACGCACACGCACGCGCACGCACGCACGCACGCACGCACACACACACACACACACACACACACACACACACACACACACACACACACACACACGTGTGTGTGTATGCACGGGCGCGCACGGACGACTGATAGACAGTGTTTGAGTGCGTATAATATAATATGCAGACTATTATAATAGTGACCCAGCACCAGTAGTAGGGTACGAATGAAGAAGAACCAGCACCATCCGGACATAAACTTCTAATTGACATTTCTAGATAGTAAAATATGTGCTGAAAACGATGAGCTATGTTAACGCGCTGACAAATGTTCCAGCGTATTGCCATGGGCCCCAGAACACCTCCTCCCCCCTCCGCGTGGGGGCCTCGCGGCCCCAAATGAGAGTCAACACCAAATCACTTAATATAGTTAAATGACACATCATCCTGGGTTTTTTCGAGGGTGCTGAGTCTGAAAATGGCCTTATTTTGGCGACCAGAGTGCATTATCATGTGCTAAGAGTCCCATAAGTGTAGTATAAAGCGATTTTGGCATAACGAATGACACAATCAATCGGTATGTTCTACATTCTTACATATTTATCTCACTGACATCCATTTTTGGATGTCATTGGTTTCCGAAATGATGATATCATTGTCATTGTCATTAGATGTCAAGATCACATGGTATGTGTTTAGGAACAGACATTGTCTTTAAAGATTCCACGAGAAGAGGACATGATGACCGACACTCAACACTCGTCGTCGCTTTCAAGAAGCGCATCAATATCAAAATCTTCCTCTGCTTCTTCTTCTTTCTCTTCTCCCTCGTCGTGTTCCCAGGGATCATCGAGCGGGCCACAGCAATTGCGCCCTTGGTGAGCAGGTCCTTTGCTCCTGGACGTGTCTTCTCCAGATTCGTCAGGTGCACCTCCAGCCATGTCAGATATCTGCAGGTATAAAGAGGAACGATAATGCAGTTATTAAATCCAAGTGAATACCATTATTATGTATTGTGTGCATGACTCAATGTCTTTAATAATTTCAAACCAATTTATCTTATTCCGCAGATTTGTACTGTACAAAAACAAAATAGCTTACATACTGGAAGCAGTACTTTGTGCGCTTTATTGAACACATGTCAATGTCATTATTATTTGTGCAGTTCAAGATAAGTTGTGCGTATAAGCATTAATTATTTTAGAACCTCATTTAGAGGTCTCAGTCAAAAATATTACTTTGAGCAATTCAATTGTACAAACCTGGAGTAGTTGTGTCCGTCAAATGCAAAGAAGAGCGGCGCCATTTCCCCGTTACATTTGTGGAACAACGGAAGGTTGTTGGTCTTGACGGAGTGGAGGAGCGTGAAGACTAGATGACAATGCTCGATGAACACAGTGACATCCAAATCATGTTATTCAGAACAAAGTCCAACACAAGAGACAACATGATTGGAGGCTTGTCATTATTTATGTAAAAATCACTTAAAACTACCTTTATGTGACCCTTAGCACATGATCATGAACTCTGATCGCCAAAATAAGGTCATTTTCAGACTCAGCACCCTCGAAAAAACCCAGGATGATGTGTCATTTAACTATATAAGTGATTTGGTGTCGACTCTCATTTGGTGCCCCGAGGCCCCCACGCAAAGGGGGGAGGGGGTGTTCTGGGGCCCATAACAATACGCTGGAACATTTGTCAGCGCGTTAACATAGCTCATCGTTTTCAGCACATATTGTACTATCTAGAATTGTCAATTAGAAGTTTATGTCCGGATGGTGCTGGTTCTTTAAGCGTCGGACTAAACTACAGGAAAGGGACATTAAGTGTCAAAAATGATCATTTTAGGAAAATGACACAGTTGAAAACTTCAGACAAATCTATTTCTAATAATACCAGAACCATTCGTGTGCCTTTCTTGTCTCAGTGTTATGAGCATTTAAAGTTGGTAGGGTGACTGTCGGCCATTTTGAGAAATCACAATCTAAAGTCTAGCCTAGCTGAAGAAAATGCATCAACCTGCTAATTTCAAAGCGCTTTGGGGAATATTTAGAGACCATAATAAAGATTATCCTTTATAAATATGAAAGATACACAAAAATACCTATAACTTAGAATCGATCAAAATGAATTTTCTTTTACTTTCCAAGCGTGTTGTGGAAAAAAACCCTAGCCCAGTGACTTAATGTCCCTTTTATGGTGCTGGATAACATTTTTTGTTTTGTTTATATGTGTATGTTTGTGTATGCGTGTTCGTATATCCGTCTGTATGTCAGCACTTATTTCTTAGTGCGTGTATGCGCGAATGCATTAGTATGATTCAGACTATTATGACTTTACACTGTCTTCACAGACAGAGCCATTGCGACAGAAAAAATATCCTGTCTGTGTAGATGTGCCTGCCTGTCTGTCTGTCAGACTACCTGGGATAATTATGTGTTTTTGTAGGTCTGCGTGCATTATGATATCAGCCACTCACTACAGTTCACCTCTTCACAGACAGAGCCATTGCGACAGAAAAAATATCCTGTCTGTGTAGATGTGCCTGCCTGCCTGTCTGTCAGGCTACCTGGGATAATTATGTGTTTTTGTAGGTCTGCGTGCATTATGATATCAGCCACTCACTACAGTTCACCTCTTCACAGACAGAGCCATTGCGACAGAAAAAATATCCTGTCTGTGTAGATGTGCCTGCCTGTCTGTCTGTCAGAATACCTGGGATAATTATGTGTTTTTGTAGGTCTGCGTGCATTATGATATCAGCCACTCACTACAGTTCACCTTTTCACAGACAGAGCCATTGCAACAGAAACAATATGCTGTCTGTGTAGATGTGCCTGTCTGTCTGTATGTCTGTCAGGCTACCTGGTATAATTATGTGTTTTTGTAGGTCTGCGTGCATTATGATATCAGCCACTCACTACAGTTCACCTCTTCACAGACAGACCCATTGCAACAGAACCTTGTTGTCTGTGTGCCTTTGACTGCCTGTCTGTCTGTCTGTATGTATGTATGTCAGGCTACCTGGTATAATTATGTTTTTGTAGGTCTGCGTGCATTATATCAGCCACTCACTACAGTTCACCTCTTCACAGACAGACCCATTGCAACAGTACCTTGTTGTCTGTGTGCCCTTGCCTGCCTGTCTGTCTGTGTGCCTGGTGTGTGTGTGTCTGTAGGTATGCGCGCATTACATTATCAGCTACTCACTACGCATGTCTTTCCTTAGGTCTGCATGCATTATGATAATTATCATCCACTCACTGCGCGTGTCTTTCCTTAGGTCTGCATGCATTATGATAATTATCATCCACTCACTGCGCGTGTCTTTCTTTAGGTCTGCATGCATTATGATAATTATCATCCACTCACTGCGCGTGTCTTTCTTTAGGTCTGCATGCATTATGATAATTATCATCCACTCACTGCGCGTGTCTTTCTTTAGGTCTGCATGCATTATGATAATTATCATCCACTCACTGCGCGTGTCTTTCCTTAGGTCTGTATGCATTATTTATAATAATTATCATCTACTCACTGCGCGTGTCTTTCCTTAGGTCTGCCTGCATTATGATAATTATCATCCACTCACTGCGCGTGTCTTTCTTTAGGTCTGCATGCATTATGATAATTATCATCCACTCACTGCGCGTGTCTTTCTTTAGGTCTGCATGCATTATGATAATTATCATCTACTCACTGCGCGTGTCTTTCCTTAGGTCTGCATGCATTATGATAATTATCATCTACTCACTGCGCGTGTCTTTCTTTAGGTCTGCATGCATTATGATAATTATCATACACTCACTGCGCGTGTCTTTCTTTAGGTCTGCATGCATTATGATAATTATCATCCACTCACTGCGCGTGTCTTTCCTTAGGTCTGTATGCATTATTTATAATAATTATCATCTACTCACTGCGCGTGTCTTTCCTTAGGTCTGCATGCATTATGATAATTATCATCCACTCACTGCGCATGTCTTTCTTTAGGTCTGCATACATTATGATAATTATCATCCACTCACTGCGCGTGTCTTTCTTTAGGTCTGCATGCATTATGATAATTATCATACACTCACTGCGCGTGTCTTTCTTTAGGTCTGCCTGCATTATTTATAATAATTATCATCCACTCACTGCGAGTGCCTTTCCTGAGGTCTGCCTGCATTATTTATAATAATTATCATCCACTCACTGCAATCCCCCTCTTCACAGACAGAACCAGTGCGACATAAGCTGGCTGTGGCAGAGGTGCAGGGCATCCCCACATCCAGTCCTGGGGAGAAGGAAACATCTCACTTTAAAGAAAACAAACACTGAAGCTATCTGATTAAAACTGAATCAAAGTGAGGTCGCATGATTTTAAAGGGAACAATTGAATCACGTGATTAAAAAAGGAAAACAAAATAATGGCATGTTGGTTAAAAAGAAAGAAACTGATTCATCTGATTAAAACAATAAAAAAATAAAAACAACAGTAATCTGATATAAAATGAAACAAAATGAATCATGCGATATAAAAGGAAATAAAATTAACCATCTGATATAGAGAGAACAAAAGGAATGATATGATTAAAAATTAAAAAAATGAATCATCTGATTTAAAAGGACACAAAATGACCCATCTGATTTAAAAGGAAACAACATGGAGTCATCCGATTTAAAAGCAGGAAACAACTCGAAGTCCTCTCGTTTAAAAGGAAACAAACAAAGTCATCTGATTTAAAATTAATCGAAACTTAGTCTCATCATGTGAATGTTTATGAAAAATATACATGAAATCATCTTATTAAAACAAAAACAAACAAACAAAACCCCAAAACACCGAAATCATATGAATTAAAGGAAAGAAAATGAAGTCGTCTGACTTTTTTGACAAGGTCACTCAGAGAGACACATCAGCTTTTTTATTAATTATGTTACAGTATATTGCTGAAATCAGTAGTTTCATTAAATTCCAACAAAGGTTTTTTTATAGTAATTTTGTGACATCACTGTAACCCCCCAGTAATTTCATGAAATTACGAATTGAAAATCCTAGTAATTCAAAAGATTTACACGAAATCACTGAAACGTGTCAATGAATTTGTGTAAAAATGTGTGTTTCGAATTCATTAGTCATTTTGTGCAAAATTACTAGGATATTTAGTAAGTTGAAATTATTAGGATTTTTGAGAATGTACTGAGAGCTGTTTCTAGAGGAACATTGTTTTTAGTTCATCTACATTTTCAGAAGTTCTTTTCTAGCCAACTTTAGCTTACCATAAGTAACTTTTCATAAAGAACAGTCAAACAGTCAAGAATAGTTATATTGTAGCATGTGACTAAATTAGTTATATTCAGTGGAAATTGTTAGCTATTCACTCATGGGCAATTGTATTTACGTTTGCGATATTAGGTGAATTATATAAGAACTGTTTCTACTAAATAATTATGTTTCATGATACTGCTCAACAAAAGAACAACAACAACAGTTTTTACAATGAATCTGATGGAAGAAACATAATTATTTTAAATACTATGTAGAACATACAGCCACAATTTGCTGGGTGCATTTTTTGTATCTAAGATTTCTAGATTCAGTCTTTTAATTAAATAGCTTGACTTTAGTTTATGTGCAACGGAACAGCTGTGATTGGTTTCGTGAATTGACTGTCACACAAACAAAGGAAGCTTACTGCAAGTGTGGTCGTCTCGTTCGCTGCAGATGCCAGAGACACACACAGAGGGGTGGCTGCTGCAGTCTCCTCCTTCAACGATTTCTAGGACAATAGCAAAGTGAGTTTGATTATAATGTGAGGTGTGTGTGTGTGTGTGTGTGTGTGTGTGTGTGTGTGTGTGTGTGTGTGTGTGTGTGTGTGTGTGTGTGTGTGTGTGTGTGTGTGTGTGTGTGTGTGTGTGTGTGTGTGTGTGTGTGTGTGTGTGTGTGTGTGTGTGTGTGTGTGTGTGTGTGTGTGTGTGTGTTTGTGTGTGTGTACGTATGTGTGTGTGTGTTTTGTGTGTGTGTGAGAGAGAGAGAGAGAGAGAGAGAGAGAGAGAGAGAGAGAGAGAGAGAGAGAGAGAGAGAGAGAGAGAGAGAGAGTGTGCATGTGTGTGTGTGTGAGAGAGAGAGAGAGAGAGAGAGAGAGACAGAGAGAAAGAAAGAGAGAGAGAGTGAGTGTGCATGCGCGCGCGCATGTGTATGTGTGTGTATGTGTGTGCGCACGCGCGCATGTGTGTGTGAGCGTGCGTGCGTGCGCGCGCGCGCGCGCGCGCGCGCGTGTGTGTGTGTGTGTGTGTGTGTGTGTCTGTGTCTGTGTCTGTGTGTGTGTGTGTGTGTGTGTGTGTGTGTGTGTGTGCCAAAGCCCTTTTCTTGGAAGGATAATTGTCTTGATAATGTAACATGTTTATTGGTGAATATTATTAAATTGGTGACTGGGTATTTGTTGGGCAATGAATACAGTTTACTAGCCTGTAATAAGCTGGCACTCCCGTACCAATGTGTGCACATGTGTGCAACAGAGAGAGATAAAAGGGGTGGGGGGTGAGGGGACCCTCAACACAAGTCTGTCAGGAATCCATATGGTTATACTGGTGACTGGGTATTTGTTGGGCAGTGAATACAGTTCACTAGCCTGTAATAAGCTGGCACTCCTGTTCCAATGTGTGCACATGTGGCAGCAGCAGAGAGAGAGAGAGAGAGAGAGAGAGAGGGGGGGGGGGGGGAGGGGGACCTCAACACAAGTCTGTCAGGAATCCACGCATGTTAAAAAGCCGGTACTTTCTTTTTTTGCTTGCACTATAGTTACACTTTTCACTCCCAGCCACGAGTTTCAGCACGATTCAGGGAACATAACCTACCCAATAGCCTAGATGGTGAAAAGCTAAATTACTTCCCTTTGTTGCAGTTATGACCTGAGCAGAGATTGAGGCTGCTTCTCTGCAAGTTTGGGGTCGATTTTGATGCTTTTGTTGTTTTGCATTTTGTTAAGCAAAAAGTGACCAAGCATATCAATGCGTTTGCCGTAAGGTATACTACCCAGAAAACTGCACTTAGTTTGTTTGATTCTCAGACACTATCTTTAATTAACACTGTATGGGGAGTACAGTTTATGACCTTGTTGTTCACTCCAATCTAACACAAGTGGTACGGACCTGGATTTTCATTCTTATTCATTTAAAAAATAAATATTGTCTTCTTTTCTTAAAATCTGTGTTATTCCCTCTGGATAATGAGTTATCTCACCCTGTCAACATTCAAACTTATAATAACAATGTTCTCCATTCTTTTCCCTTCAATAAAACATATACCATTATAGTCTTTACAGCATCATTTAATTTTAGCGATTTGTTTATGTTTGTTACGTAATTTGTTTGCTAAAATGTACAAATAGTTCCAGGAGTGAAAACACTACTCAACAACGCAACTAAATTGCTTTCAGAACTATGGTATCATTAGTTGTTGTTTTATTGTTTGTCTTTTGTTGTGTTGTTTCGTTTTAAAACACACAGAACAGAGGTACAGGCAAACAAACGGAAAAAACCCCAACGTACTGCATTTCTTATCACCAGAGCTGCACATGGCTCCAGACTTGCACGAGTCTTCTTTGCCAGCACAATCCCCGTCTAGGTCCAGTTCTGTGGAAGAAACGACGTTCAATTCCAATTCCAATTCCACAATTTTATTGTCTCCAAACAAGTGAAGAAATTTGTTTTTCAACATGCACATAAAAATGAAGACAACAATAAGACATTGTTATAACCTAATATTTAAGATACAGAAGAGACAATTAAATACTTTGTAAAACAACTGGCTTAGTTTCAGTTCTGTGGAAGAAACGATGCTCATTGTCAGAGTCTACAACTAGAATACAATGTCAATAAATCCAGCACAATCCTGGCTTAGGTTCTGTGGAAGAAACTATGCTCAATTGTCAGAGTCTACAACTAGAATACAATGTAAATAAATTCGGCACAAAACGTCTGTGGTATTTTCATTAAAGGACCTATATCGAACCTACAGCTTTTGTGTTTTCAAATTCAGCACAATCCTGGCTTAGGTTCTGTGGAAGAAACGATGTTCAATTGTCAGAGTTTACAGCTAGAATACAATGTAAATTCAGCACGATCCTGGCTTAGGTCCAGTTCTGTGGAAGAAACGGTGCTCGTTGTCAGAGTTTACAGCTAGAATACAATGTAAATTCAGCACAATCCTGGCTTAGGTCTAGTTCTGTGGAAGAAACAATGCTCATTGTCAGAGTCTACAACTAGAACACAATGTGAATTGCACACAATCCTGGCCTAGGTTCAGTTCTGTGGAAGAAACGATGGTCATTGTCAGGGTCTACAACTAGAATACAGTGTGAATTCCACACAATCCTGGCCTAGGTCTAGTTCTCTGGAAGAAACGATGGTCATTGTCAGGGTCTACAACTAGAACACAATGTGAATTCCACACAATCCTGGCCTAGGTCCAGTTCTGTGGAAGAAACGATGGTCATTGTCAGGGTCTACAACTAGAATACAGTGTGAATTCCACACAATCCTGGCCTAGGTCCAGTTCTCTGGAAGAAACGATGGTCATTGTCAGGGTCTACAACTAGAATACAGTGTACATTCAGCATGATCCTGGCTTAGGTCTAGTTATGTGGAAGAAACGATGCCCAATTGTCAGAGTCTACAACTAGAATACAATGTAAATTCAGCACGATCCTGTCCTAGGTCTAGTTCTGTGGAAGAAACGATGCTCATTGTGAGGGTCTACAACTAGAACACAATGTGAATTCCACACAATCCTGGCCTAGGTCCAGTTATGTGGAAGAAACGATGGTCATTGTCAGAGTCTACAACTAGAACACAATGTGAATTCCACACAATCCTGGCCTAGGTCCAGTTCTGTGGAAGAAACAATGCTCATTGTCAGAGTCTACAACTAGAACACAGTGTGAATTCCACACAATCCTGGCCTAGGTCCAGTTCTGTGGAAGAAACGATGGTCATTGTCAGAGTCTACAACTAGAATACAATGTAAATGTTCAATCTTCTACACGGGAGCAGAACAAACTATTCATCCCTACAGTTTCCCCACGGGGACAATTCGCCCCACGACAATTCGCTCCTGGATTGTGTCTGACTTTATTGGCCCATTTTGGGGCAGCGGGTGGATACCTAGTGCCTCCATACGGGAAGCTGGGCGATCTCACCCTCTCCACGAGTCTCTGCCCGTGGGGATACGTGGGGTGGGGGGGTGTCTGTCGTAAAAATGGTTCGCCCACCTTCTTGAAATTCTGTACTTGTAACTTCCATTATTCTGCCACTCTCTTTGACTCTGCCTCTTTTCTTTGCTTTCTGTCGTCTGCTCTCTTTCTGTTTGTGACCACCTTCATGCAAATCTACCCCCTGCTGCAGCTATGCCAAGAGTCTCCCAAGTTCCAAAACACTCAACTTTCGTTGCACAAGTCTCGTAACTAAGCCAATGAATTTCACTGTCTCTTCTGTTAAGAAAGGACCTTATTGAGAGTTGTACTCATTCTTGATGCTTCCTGCTAACATGTGATGAGTACCATGTTCTACAAATCACTCTATGAAAAACAAATGCTGAAGTTTTTTGGGTTTTTTAAAGGGTTTTTTAAACTCACATTGCCAAAGAAACCAATGGCCATTAGGAAAACGTTTTGCTTTCACTGTACGGCTATGTCTCTTGGGTACGCAACTGCCAAGTGTTAAGGTTCAGAAGTGAAGCGTTTAGAAGCTACAAGCAAATTACTCAAACATGTGTATTTTTGTGGGCAGCTTATAATCAATTGAAACTTGAAAGAATAAAAAACAGCAACACCGTTGTAAAAGATGAACAATATTTCGGTTTATTTTTAAAACCTTTCACGAGCTAAAACGTTGGCCAACAGACGGACAGAGAGAGAGAGAGAGAGAGAGAGAGAGAGAGAGAGAGAGAGAGAGAGAGAGAGAGAGAGAGAGAGAGAGAGAGAGAGAGAGAGAGAGAGAGAGAGAGAGAGAGAGAGAGAGAGAGAGAGAGAGAGAGAGAGAGAGAGAGAGAGAGAGAGAGAGAGAGAGAGAGAGAGAGAGAGAGAGAGAGAGAGAGAGAGAGAGAGAGAGAGAGAGAGAGAGAGAGAGAGAGAGAGAGAGAGAGAGAGAGAGAGAGAGAGACAGATAGAGAGAAAGACAGAGACAAAGAGAGAGAGAGAGAGAGAGAGAGAGAGAGAGAGAGAGAGAGGCAGACAGGCAGGCAGACAGACAGACAGACAGACAGAGATGGACACAGAGAGACAAACAGAGAGGCAGAGCCATAGGGTAAAATGCACTTACTACAAATATTCTGGTCACACACCATCCCGGACCCGCAGAGTGTCGACAGTGTTTGCCCGTGACAGCTCTGACCTACGTCCAGTTCTACGAACAACAAAAAATGTCATCATCACTTCATAGTCATCCGCCACATTTCTATCAATCATTAAAAAGAAAAATGTATAAAATTCTGTGGCGTTGCATGCCATGGTATTCATGGTGACCTCCTTGGTTTTGGTTTCTGTTTCCAATCCAGTCTACGCCTTGGTGCATTCGGGTCAAAGTCATGGGGATCAGTGTGTTCTGGGGAGCTGTCAGTGGACGGTCGTGGTGGCGCCCTCGGAGGAAGACCTCATTCACGCTGGCTCCGCGACTAAGAGGACATAGACCTGTAGAGCATCGGTCCCAGCTCTTCAAATTAGGGATGATTTCGCAATGAAAGTACCACAAGCCAATTGTGGTTCAGAATGATGCACTAGGGTGTGTAGAATCTCTGTGCGAAAAATACCAGAAAATACCTTTGGGATTTCCGAGTTATGACGTCATTATTTATATCTTATACTGAAATTTCCATATCACCTGTAAAAACATAAACAAGTAAAAAACGTTATCTGTTTTGATGAATACAGTCCAATGTTGATGCATGTGATTCATTAAGATGTGCAGAGTCTTTCTGTGTAATTTCCCAAATGTTCTCCCTTGGAGTTTCCTAGTTATGACGTCTTCAATTCTTTTTTTTAGACTGAAAACTCCTCACCGTGTACACAAAATATTGTACCAGACAGTTCTCTTTCGATACTACGAGCCAATGTTGGTTCCAAATGATGCATCAGGATGTGTAAACTCTGTGTATGAAAAATCCCAGAAAATGCTTTTAGGGTTTCTATTTTTAGGCTGCAAATTTCACATCACCGGCAAAGCTAGAAACAACAAAAACATAATATCTTTCGATAATGTCAAGCCAATATTCATAGATGTGATGCATTAAGATAATTATGCAGAATGTATTTGTGAAATTTCACAAACTTTCCCCCTTGGGTTTCCTAGTTATGACGTCAACAATTCTATTTTTGGACTGAAAACTCTACATCCTATTTTGATATCACAGGATAATAGGAAATGTTCGGAAATAATTAAGGGGAGTAATTTCATGGAGTGTGGGAGTTGATCTTGCCAAGTTCAATTGGTCAAACAGGGGAAGTCACTATACTGAATTGAGTGCTATGTAAATATTTTATGACGCTTATATGAAGTCTTTTATTACTACTTTTAACTTTTAACTATTTGTCATTGTAAACGCCTTGGGCTCCTGGTTTTATCGGGAGGTAAGTGCGTCATAAATTTCCATTATTATTATTATTATTACTATCAGCTCTCGTAGCCTATCGACTCGTGTCTTTGAGCAGACATACAGCACTTAGAACACCGTGGCCACCCCTATTGTTTTCTTAAACAATGTTTGCAAGTCGCTGACTCGCATCCTGCGGTTTCAAGCTTCGACGCCATTGTTGCAATGGTTTTGACCGAGTAATGGAGGTAAGCAACTCTAATTTTCACGAAGTGCTCTCCCCTAGTTTTTTGTCTCTCTCCCGAAAATCGTCTATTGCTGTTGCTTATCATTTATTGGAATATGGGAAATCTTTGTGTGAAATATCCCAGAATTTCTCCTTTTGGTTTCCCAATTATGACGTCATTAATTTTATTCTGTAGACCCATAGCAACGTATTGGGCTTATATGAAAAACAAAATTTGTGAAATAACTGATCTCTTGTGATTATTAGCAGCCAATGTACTTATATGTGATGCATTGATGCATTACGATATGTAGAGTCTTTCTGTGATATTTGGAAGAATTTAATCTTTGAGTTTCCCCGAAATGACATCATTATTTCTATTTTTACTAAGCAAACTCCATAGCATTTGCAGAAATATCAAGCAAAACTGATCTATTTATATCACTGCAAACTAACTTTTGTTGCATGTGATGGATAAGGATGTGTACAACATTTGTGTGAAAAATCCAATGATTTCCCAATGGGGTTTCCGATTTATGACGTCATTAACTCTATTTTTAGTTTTCAAGCTAGTTATTATGTGTTGAAAAAACGTTATCTCATTTGATTGCTACAAGCTAGCTTTTGCTGCAAATGTTGCATTAGGATGTACATTAGAATATCTTTGAGAAAAGTTCCAACATTTTCCTTTGAGGTTTCCCAATTATGACAATATTAATTCTATTTTTTATGACGATATTAATTCTATTTTTAGATGGAATTATACGGCAATATCCAAAGTGCATGACAAATACATTTTCAACAATCTTGTTTCCATTACTAAAATCCGGTGTCTGCTGCAGTTGATGCATTTAGATGTGTAAACTAATTGTGTGATAATTCTTAGAATGTTCCTTGGGGGGTCTCCAGTTATGACGTCGTTAATTTTGCATCAGACTGCAAGTTCTTTGTAATGTGGAAAGAAAGTTAATTCGAAAAAATATCACTTTTGATTACCACAAGCCATTTTTTGTAGTAAATCTTAGAATTATCATTTGAGATATCCAAAATATATTCATCAATTCTATTCTTAGACTGCAAACTCCATAAAATGTGAACAAGTATTGTGAGGAAACTGATCTTTCTTATCATTACAATCAGTAGTTATAACATGTGGTGCTTTGGAATATAAAATATTCATGTGAAGTATCCAAGAATTCCTCCTTGAGGAATTTCCCAGTCACAGCGTTGTTATTTTTTCTTGACAGTGAAATCCAGATCATGTAAAGAGAAAGAAAGAAGAAAAGGAAGATCATAAAATTGAAATATTTTGATAATCAATTTTGCGATAGTGACACTGTGTGTGAACATTCCTAAAAGTTTCTTTGGAAGTTACCCAGTTGTGATATTATATTATTGATTATACTTTTAGGCTGCAGACTTTATGCTATGTGAAAAGACCAGATCTGCCTTGATCACTTTAAGACTCTTTCGTTGCACTCAATGTATTAAGATGGTGTGAATATCTTATTGAAAATTCCCGTAATTTCTTGTTGTGAGTTCCAAGTTATGACCTCACTGCTTCAGTTTTAAGACTACAAACTATTATTGTCCGGACAAAACACCATTTAAAAAACTGATAACTACAAACCAGTTTTTGGTGCATGTGATGCTCTAGAATGTGTAGAACATTTGTGTATAAATCCAAAAAATTCCATCAATCATTAAAAAGAAAAATGTATAAAATTCTGTGGCGTTGCATGCCATGCTACTCATGGTGATCTCCTTGGTTTTGGTTTCTGTTTCCAATCCAGTCTATGCCTTGGCGCATTCGGGTCAAAGTCATGGGGATCAGTGTGTTCTGGGGAGCTTGTTGGTGGACGGTCGTGGTGGCGCCCTCGGAGGAGTCCAATGTTTCATTGGACTCTCCAGATATGACGCCATTATTCCTGTTTTAGACTGCAAATTCTACAGACTATGTAATGCAAAAAGGACCACTGGAAAATAATCACACAACAATATCTTTTCATCACTACAATCAACATCAAGATCCAGGTATCAAGTTTCAGAAAGTGACAAACTGCACATTTTGTTCACACAAAGTGTCAAGTTACAGAAAGGGAAAAAGAAATCAATACACTCACTGCACAGGTTGTTCTCACAAAGTGTTAAAGCGTCAAGTTTCAGAAAGTGACAAAACACATCAGTACACTCACTGCACATTTTGTTCACACAAAGTGTCAAGTTCAGAATCAATACACTCACTGCACACGCTGTTCTCACAAAGTGTTCAAGTGTCAAGTTTCAGAAAGTGACAAAACACATTTACACTCACTTGGTTGTTCTCACAAAGTAATAAAGTGTTCAGAAAGTGCACAAGTTTCAGAAAGTGACAGAAAGGGAAAAACACCATACACTCACTGCACAGGTTGTTCTCACAAAGTAATAAAGTTCAAGTTTCAGAAAGTGACAAAGCACATCAGTACACTCACTGCACATTTTGTTCACACAAAGTGTGTCAAGTTTCAGAAAGTGACAAAACACATCAGTACACTCACTGCACAGGTTGTTCTCACAAAGTAATAAAGCGTCAAGTTTCAGAAAGTGACAAAACACATCAGTACACTCACTGCACACGTTGTTCTCACAAAGTGTTAAAGCGTCAAGTTTCAGAAAGTGACAAAGCACATCAGTACACTCACTGCACACATTGTTCTCACAAAGTGTTCAAGCGTCAAGTTTCAGAAAGTGACAAAGCACATCAATACACTCACTGCACGCGTTGTTCTCACAAAGTGTCAAAGTGTCAAGTTTCAGAAAGTGACAAAACACATCAGTACTCACTGCACGTTGTTCTCACAAACGTTCAAGTGTCAAGTTTCAGAAAGTGACAAAGCACATCAGTACACTCACTGCACGCGTTGTTCTCACGTCAAGTTTCAGAAAGTGACAAAACACATCAATACACTCACTGCACGCGTTGTTCTCACAAAGTGTTCAAGTGTCAAGTTTCAGAAAGTGGCAAAACACACCAGTACACTCACTGCACACGTTGTTCTCACAAAGTGTTAAAGCGTCAAGTTTCAGAAAGTGACAAAGCACATCAGTACACTCACTGCACGCGTTGTTCTCACAAAGTGTTAAAGTGTCAAGTTTCAGAAAGTGACAAAACACATCAGTTCACTCACTGCATGCATTGTTCTCATAAAGTGTTATAGTGCCAAGTTTCAGAAAGTGGCAAAACACATCAGTACACTCACTGCACACGTTCTCATATAGTGTTACAGTGCCAAGTTTCAGAAAGTGACAAAACACTTCAGTACACTCACTGCCACGTTATTATTACAAATGGTAAAATTCAAGTTCATGAAAGTGTTAAAATGTGTAATAAAGACGAACATTTAGAATAGCAGTCTGGCTTTTTTTTGGAAAGTGTTAAAGTGAGTGTTAAAGGTGAACCCTGACGGATGAGTTCTTTTTGCAAGAAACACGTCGAGATCACCGGAAGTTTTTTGTTTTACGTCCTCTCGGCAAAGCCATATGGGGACATTGCTATTATTTTTGTATTTGGGGGAAAAGGGGGGAGGGGAAGGTGAAAAAATATTTTCTTAAAATATAGATGTTTGTCGAGATCACTTCGCTCTGGTTTCCTATAAATCAAACCATCAAATCGGCGATTCCTCCTTGGCGGAGGTGATGGAAGTCAAATTCTTTCACGCAAAGAGAAGACGTGTGCCGTCCCTTTTCCAATGGCCGCCTGAGTTTAGACCAAACTGTTTGCACGACATTTTCGCAATACAAGCCTTTTTATTTTATTTTTATTTTTATGTTATGCACTTTATCTAAAGGAGATTCGCTCACAACAAAGGAAATAGCATTTTTTTTTTTACTGCACTACAAAAAAAAAAAAAAAGCTTCAACCACAATGGGATTGACCTCCACCCAGCCCATCTAAAATGGCTTATCTCTCCGGCATCTCCGCCAAAGAGGAATCGACGTTTTGACGGTTTGATTTCTAGGAAACCAGAGCAAAGTGAGTGTTCCTGTCTTTCTGGTGATCTCGACGTGTTTCTTGCAAAAACTCATCCGTCAGGGTGCCCCTTTAAGCTTCAGGTAGTGACAAAGGTATTAGTACACTCACTGCACACATTGCTATCACACAGCAGTCCGTCTATGCACTTCTTGGTCCCGTCACAGGGTGTTCCCACTCGCTGTCCTGGAACAAAAATTAAAGCTTGATCCTCCCTTTCCCTTAACTCCATCTCATCGGGGCGCCACAGTGAAGTCTTCACCAACTTCCTCCAGCTCTGTCGGTCGCGAGCCAGAGTCTGGTTTCCTGCCTGATCACGGACACTATTCCCCCGAAGATGTAGTGTGGCTGCCCATATGGCGGAGCAATCAAAAACGGTCGCACACGTAATGTTCTCATCCCTAGCTGATGAATAGTGTTCAAGTGCTTCGGCTGGGATGATCCCTGGAGTCTTTTAGCCAGGGTACGTCAACAAACAACAGACGCAAAGAGAGAAACAATTAAGCCACGTAAAAGAGACCCCGTTTTAAAAGCCGAAACTAAAAAGGCACTGGTTCAGTGAAAACCTACTCTGACTCGTACCCCAGTAAAGGATGTGCACTCCAGCCAAGGGTATATAGGTGTATCACCCAAAAGATTGCAAGGAGATGTTTGCAGTTACAGTCGTGGCTAGGATGTGAGCGGCAGGGGAGGTACAGGGCGGGGCAGGTACAGGGTGTAACGGGCAAAGGACATATCTGCCGCTAGCTCGCCGATGCCCTTGTTAGTTATGCTTTTGATAATAATGCACAGGCTCTCTGATGCCAAAATCTGACACGTCCAATGTCATGCCATACTGTAATTATTCTTTTTCTTCTGTTTGTGCGTTCTCATGTCATATCGCCATAATGGGTAAGGTACGTATGTGTCCGGTTTTCACTTTTCACTGGTCTCCCCGCTGCGTACAGCCAACACATTCCGATTTCGGAGGAGCTCAAAGGATGAATTTTATTTGGAAGATTCTTTTTGGAAAACAATACGCAGGAGAATGGAGCCAATAAGTCAGAAAAATAAGGTAGAAGGCAGAGTCAAAGAGAGTGGCAGATTAGAGGAAGTTACAAGCACAGAACTTCAAGAAGGTGGGGGAACTATTTTTTACGAAAGATCCCCCGGTATCCCCACGGAGAGACACTGTAATGTCAATCGGCTAAATGTACTTTGGATACACCCCCCCCCCCCCCCCCCCCCCCCCCCGCCGCAGAAGGACCCTAGTAGGGGTCCAGGGGGCATAGTAACGCTGAAGCTTTTTTTTGTAATTGAAGCCCTAAAACAGCATTAGGCCGAGTTCACATTAGACGCGCAAGTTCCGTACTGAAAACCCTAAATAAGTAGAAGAAAAAAGGATAACATTTTACGCATATAGGGGAAATTCGTACACGTGGGCAAATCTTTTCCCTTCTTTGTTTCACTTATTTATGGATTGCGCACGGGTTTCCGCATGGAATATCCGCTTATATGTGTACACGGCCTTAGCATGGCTAACTTTAGTTGTTAATTGCGGTGGGTTTTTTTTGGTGTACAGACTATTTTTTGTCGGCGGAAAAGCATTGTTATTTCTGTGGAAGTTTGCTGTTTGGCGGACAATTCCCATCCCTTACATTGTACAGGCAGACTTACTACAAGAAACTAAAAAAAGAAACCATTGTGTTGTTTTTTGGTCTTACATCACGTGTAGTGCAGAAACGTTAAAAGAAAGAGACAGACAAACAGACTAAGACAGACAGGCACAGAGACAGACATACTACAAGAAACTGGGAACATAAAACAGGCATTGCTTTTTGCCTGTTATATCACGTGTAGTAGTGCATAGACGTTAGAAGACAGGCAGACTAACATACCAAGACAGACAGGCACACAGACAGACTTACTACAGGAGTAGCCTTGAAAACCAGAGCTTAAGATTGTTTGCAAACTTCATGGGTCATCATATAGTAAAAAGCCATTGTATTGCAAACTTCATGGGTCACATGACCCCTGATTACACAAAATGATGGGTCAATTTCCAAAAATAAAGGACCAGTAATGTGTCACTGTAGTATTACACATACATTTTTATTGCAAACGTCATGGGTCAGATGACCCCTGGGTGCATAACATGAGGGGTCAAATCTGAAAAACGCACGTCTTAAAAGATGTCGTTACAAGGCACATACATTGCTGTTTTCTCTTACATCAGGGGTAGTGAATAGCCGTTAAAAGAAAGACACGCAGACGGACAGACAGACAGACACGTACCGACTGAAAGACAGACAGACATATAAGGACAGACTGACAGGCAGACTTACTAAATGAAAGACACGCAGACAGACGGAATCGCACAGACAGACAGACATACAAGGACAGACTGACACGCAGACTTACTAAATGAAAGACACGCAGACAGACGGAATCGCACAGACAGAAAGGCAGACAGACAGACATACAAGGACAGACTGACAGGCAGACTTACTAAATGAAAGACACGCAGACAGACGGAATCGCACAGACAGAAAGGTAGACAGACAGACAGACATACTACATAAGGACAAACTGACAGACAGACTTACTACAGGAGTAGTCCTCAACATGCACATCCTGGGTAGCTTGGTCGCAGGCACATAGGTTGTTTTGACACGTGCCCACGTCACAATTGGCATTGTTCTCGCATTGACCCCCGATGCGACTTTGAACCGGTACTTGCATCAACAATGAGATGATCCTTCAGTCTCTCTCTCTCTCTCTCTCTCTCTCTCTCTCTCTCTCTCTCTCTCTGTCTCTCTCTCTCTCTCTCTCTCTGTCTGTCTGTCTGTCTGTCTCTCTCTCTCTCTCTCTCTCTCTCTCTCTCTCTCTCTCTCTCTCTCTCTCTCTCTCTCTCTCTCTCTCCAAAATCTTTATCGCTGTTAAATAAAGTTTTTCAGTGTTCAGTGTTCTCTTTCTCGCACTCACACACTCACACACACAGACGCGCACACATTCACACGCAAACACATACAGACACACATACACACACACGCGCACTCTCTCTCTCTCTCTCTCTCTCTCTCTCTCTCTCTCTCTCTCTCTCTCTCTCTCTCTCTCTCTGATTTAATTGCAGTGGACCAGACAGCCCCAGGAGGTGGGGTTGAAGAGGCGGACTGTTGATGGCATGAAGGAGTTACTCAGCCGGTTCGCCCTGGCCTTGAAACTTCTCAGGTGGTGGAAGAGTCGCCACGCCTGGACTCGCATGGAGCAAGGGCTGGTTGGAGAGGGTGCTCAGGGTCGGAGCGGATCCTGTTCAGCTTCCTGACGGCAGCAGCAGGGTAGAAGGCACTCAGCGATGTCAGGTCCTCACCGATGACTGAGGCAGCACGGGTGGTGATCTTCTCCAGTCTGTCTGTGTCTGTCTTCTTGGCACTGCGGAAGTAGCACAGCCTGTTGAAGAGCATCACGCTTTCTATGGACGACTGGTAGAAGAGATGCAGGATCCTCTGAGACCAGTCCAACTTGGCGTTGATGGTGGAGCCGAGGTACTTATAGGACTCGACGATGTCCACAGGCTGTCCCTTGATGAAGAGGGGATGCTCACTCCCTGGTGACTTCCTGAAGTCAACGACCAGTTCTTTGGTGTTGGAGATGTTGGGGTGAAGGGAGTATTTGCTGTACCAGGACACCAGCTCATCAACAGCTCTCCGGTAGGAAGTGTCATCTTTCTGGATGAGGCCCGACAGGGATGTGTCGTCCGCGAACTTGATGAGAAGCTCATGGTCTCTCTCATTTAACTGGATTGACTGCTATGACAGCAGTTTCTCCACCAAACGATGGGGCTGAATAGTGTTGAAGACACTACTAAAGTCCACAAACAGGATCCTAGCGTGTGCGCCTGGCTTGTCCAAGTGTGCAAGAAGGCTGTGCCCGAGGGTCAGGATGGCGTTTCCGGTGTTCCTGTTCTTGACATATGCGAACTGAAGCGAGTCCTGGTGGGCCTGCGTTTCTGCCTTCGGTCTCTTCAGCACACGTGAACGGGATGGACGTTAGCGCCACGGGTCGGTAGTCGTTCAGCTCCGACGGGGACCTCTTCTTGGCAACTGGGACGATGATGGAGCTCTTCCAGATGCTTGGAACGATGCCCTCGTCAAGAGACCTCTGGAAGATCTCGCAGAATACAGGAGCCAGGGAGTCACTGCGCTCCTTGAGCAGTCTGCCACCGATGTTGTCTGGACCTGCTGCTCCCCGGACCTTGACTTTCTTGAAGGCAGTCCGCACCTCCTCCAGACTGATGAGGAATGGCTGTGAAGGACGACTCAGCACCTTCTCCATGACTCGCCGCTGTTCTTCACTGAAGTCATGCTGGTCGAATCGGACGTAGAAAATGTTCAGGTCGTCTGCCAGTTTCTGCTCGTCACTTGTCCGCAGTGGAGATGGCTTCGGTCGACAGCCAGTCATGATGGCAATGTCTTTCCAATACTGCCTTGCATTGTTTTCTTTGAAGTGGTTCTCCATCCTGCTTGTGAAGAGCCGTTTCGATTTGGTGATCTTCCTTGACAGGGCGAGCTGTGCAGACTTCTCTTTCTTCTTGTCTCCCTCTATCAATGCCTCCTGACTCATGTGGAGCAGAGCCTTCAAACCAGAGTTGATCCATGGCTTGTCGTTGGCATACTCCTTCACAGTCTTTGATTCCAGCACAGAGTCCACGCAGAAACTGATGTACGATGAAATCACATCGCCAGTCACGTCCAGGGAGCGAGAGTCTGTCGGCACATACCAGTCTGTGCATTCAAAGCAGCCGTTCAGGGCCTCCACTGAATCACTGGTCCAGATCTTCACCTCTCTGGTCGTGGGCTTCTGCTGCTTCAGTCTCTGTCAGTACGTTGGTACCAGCTGCCATTGTGTCTTGGTTGATTGCAAGCTGAAAACTTTGTATAACAAAGGCGAACTTTGACAGTTTGGGGCATCAGAATGTAGAGTGGCACTGTGGTAGCGTGTTCGCCTCGTGTCAATTAAACCCGAGTTCGAACCTGGGTACAGGGTTTTTTTTCCTCTCACTTTGCACTAGGCCTTACGGTCTGAACGTGGAGTCTTTCGGATGATACGATAAACCGAGGTCCCGTGTGTCCATGCACTTAGCACACGTTAAACCCAGTGGCAACGAAAAAGTTGTCATTTGGTCAAAATTTAACTCCCCCCCCAGCTCCCTTTCCTCCATCATAAGTCGCACAAAAAGTGCAAGCCAAAAACAATATTGGGTGGCCCGCATCTGGCTGCAACGCGCTCTCTAGGTGGGAGCAACCCGAATTCACAGAGACGCCTCTGTGACTATAATGTATGTAATACCTAATGATGATGTCGAAAGCCAGATTGTAAATAAGGGATAAAAAAAGATTGTTGTCCTCGAGATACTGCATTAGATGTTTATGAATACGGTCTTTTGTTTCCTTTTTCAAGAGGTTTGGATAGAGCTATGAGAACAGAAATAGCTCCAAAGTTATTCCAGTCGCAAAACTCTGGCAATGGCGTAACTTGTGCTGATTTCAGACCAGGTGGACCGATGTCCTGTACCACATTTTTTACGAGGCTTAGATAGGACTGTGGGAATAGAAATGTTTGTTTGAATTAAAGTTATTCAAGTCGCAACACTCTTAGATTTAGGCAACTTTTGGCACATTTTAGAGCAGGTGGAACTATGTTTTGTTCTAAACATGTGTTGCATATGGATCAAAGAGGTTATACTAACTGCGTAAGGCATTGCAAGTTTTAAGTAAGAGCAATTTGTTGCCCTGTCCAGTTGCATTGATTTTGCATGTTTAAACAGACAGACAGACAGAGGGATAAATGGGTGGATGAACGGACGGACAGACGGATGGACAGACTTGCAGACACATAGATAGACAAGACGGATAGATAGATAGATGAATAGATAGATAGATAGATAGATAGATAGATGCCCTCCGGAATAATTTGCCTCCTCTGGTTTTCGGAAGTGACGTCACTGACTAGCCCACATTCACTTACTTATACTTCTCCTGCGTTCCCATGCCATATGGCCATAATGGGTAAGGTACGTACTATGTGTCTGGTTTACAGTTTTCACTGGTCTCCCCGCTGCGTACAGCTGACACATTCCGATTTCGGAGGAGCTCAAAGAGCAAAAACAATTTGGAAGACGTGTTTCTTAAAGGCAGGAGAATGGGCCAATAAGTCAGAAAGATAGTAGATGATAGAAAGCAAAGGAAAAAGGCAGAGTCAAAGAGAGCGAAAGATAGTAGATGATAGAAAGCAAAGGAAAAAGGCAGAGTCAAAGAGAGCGAAAGATTACAGGAAGCTACAAGCACAGAACTTCCAGAAGGTGGTGGAACTATTTGTACGAAAGACAACCCCCCCGGTATCCCCACGGGGGAGATATTTATTCACTTACCACATTGACCATTCTGCTGGACAGAATACTGCTGGCAGCGGCATAGCCCTGCAGTAGTGCAAGAGGCCCCGGACAGACAGGTGGAATCTTCGTTACAAGGCGAGTCCAGCTTCAGTGCTTGAACGAGTAAAACAAGTGCAGGGTTTAACGGGGTGGATGTAGGGATGGACAGACAGGTGGAAGCTTCGCTACAAGGCGAGTCCAGCTTCAGCGCTTGAACGAGTAAAACAAGTGCAGGGTTTAACGGGGTGGATGTAGGGATGGACAGACAGGTGGAAGTTTCGCTACAAGGCGAGTCCAGCTTCAGCGCTTGAACGAGTAAAACAAGTGCAGGGTTTAACGGGGTGGATGTAGGGATGGACAGACAGGTGGAAGCTTCGTTACAAGGCGAGTCCAGCTTCAGTGCTTGAACGAGTAAAACAAGTGCAGGGTTTAACGGGGTGGATGTAGGGACGGACAGACAGGTGGAAGTTTCGTTACAAGGCGAGTCCAGCTTCAGTGCTTGAACGAGTAAAACAAGTGCAGGGTTTAACGGGGTGGATGTAGGGATGGACAGACAGGTGGAAGCTTCGTTACAAGGCGAGTCCAGCTTCAGTGCTTGAACGAGTAAAACAAGTGCAGGGTTTAACGGGGTGGATGTAGGGATGGACAGACAGGTGGAAGCTTCGTTACAAGGCGAGTCCAGCTTCAGTGCTTGAACGAGTAAAACAAGTGCAGGGTTTAACGGGGTGGATGTAGGGATGGACAGACAGGTGGAAGCTTCGTTACAAGGCGAGTCCAGCTTCAGTGCTTGAACGAGTAAAACAAGTGCAGGGTTTAACGGGGTGGATGTAGGGATGGACAGACAGGTGGAAGCTTCGCTACAAGGCGAGTCCAGCTTCAGTGCTTGAACGAGTAAAACAAGTGCAGGGTTTAACGGGGTGGATATGGGGATGGATAGACAGGTGGAAGTTTCGTTACAAGGCGAGTCCAGCTTCAGCGCTTGAACGAGTAAAACAAGTAGGTGAAGGGTGAAGGGATTGACAAACAGGTGGAAGCTTCGTTACATGTATGGTACATGGGTATGTGTCTATTTGTGAATATTGTTCTGTGGACATTAGAAAGAGAAATCAGACATTAAGAGGACAACAAAGAAGTCAATACATTTAGATAATGAAGAGAAGAGAGAAGAAGAAGAAGAAGAAGAAGAAGAAGAAGAAGAAGAAGAAGAAGAAGAAGAAGAAGAAAAGAAGAAGAAGAAGAAGAAGAAGAAGAAGAAAAAGAAGAAGAAGAAGAAGAAGAAGAAGAAGAAGAAGAAGAAGAAGAAGAAGAAGAAGAAGAAGGGGAGGTGGAGGAGGAGAAGGAGAAGGACAGAAACAGGAGGAGAGTATATTTTTATTAAAAAAAACGAGAAGAAGAACAAGAACAAAAGGAAACAACAAGAAAAAACGATTAAATGTCGAACAATAAGTCAAAATAAAGGAAAATAAAGGAAGATTATGAGGAGGAGGAGTAGGAGGAGGGGGAGGAGGAGGATGAGGAAGAAGAGGAGGAGGGGGAGGAGGAAGATGATGTTGATGATGATGATGATAATGAGGAGGAGGAGGAGGAGGAGGAGGAGGAAGGAGAAATACCAACCACATATGTGCAAGCCATCACAAAAGGCATGTTCATTCGAAGAACACAGATGTTCATTGCCTTCGCATGACTGACCATAATCAATTCCTGGAAACACACACACACACACACACACACACACACACACACACACACACACACACACACACACACACACACACACACACACACACACACACACACACACACGCGGGGATAAATACATGCACCTACAAATGTGCACATACATACATGCGCATACATCCGCACGTGCATACGGTTACACACACAATTACAGACTAACAACAACAACAACAACATACAGTATTTATACGGCGCTGAATCTTGATAGAAATCAAATCGAAGCGCACACACACGTTAGCATTCATAGCGCATTCAAACAAAAACGCAATACAAAGCAAACAAACGGATAACATTAATGGAATATAGCAGAAACAGACCTAATGGCAAGAGAGAGAAGAGAAAGAGAGCGGAGCTTTAATGACGGGGAAACAGGTGGGTTTTGAGGTTAGCTTTGAAAGCAGAGAGGGTCGGTCGCTGACAGAGGGAGAGAGGAAGTTTGTTCCAGGAGGTCGGTCCTGAAACAGCAAAAGAGCGCCGACCAACAGTTGAAAGCTTATACCTAGGGATCTGGAGAGAAAGAGGGTCGGAAACTGAACGTAAAGTGCGAGCTGGCGTAACCTATAGATGGAAATATTGTCGCAGAGGTAGGTTGGAGCAGCTTTATGGATAGATTTATAGCAAAGTGTGTTTAATTTATACTCAATTCTGTATGCGACAGGAAGCCATACTAACACAAACATGCGCGCAGAGACGCTTACACCCCCCCCCCCCCCCCCCCCCCCCCCCCCACACACACACACACACACACACACACACACACACACACACACACGTGGGCGCGTGAGAGAGAGAGAGAGAGAGAGAGAGAGAGAGAGAGAGAGAGAGAGAGAGAGAGAGAGAGAGAGAGAGAGAGAGAGAGAGAGAGAGAGAGAGAGAGAGAGATTTACATGTTGCTAATTGCGACAGGAAGCCAGACTAACACAAACATGCGTGCAGAGACGCTTACCCCCCCCCCCCCCCCCCCCACCCCCCCCCCCCCCCCCCCCCCCCCCCCCCCCCACACACACACACACACACGTGGGCGCGTGCAGAGAGAGAGAGAGAGAGAGAGAGAGAGAGAGAGAGAGAGAGAGAGAGAGAGAGAGAGAGAGAGAGAGAGAGAGAGAGAGAGAGATTTACATGTTGCTAATTGTAGTTTTAACTTCACCGGGCTTCATCCCGCCCCCCCTATCGAAATAGGGTGGAGGTGGTTCTTGTATTCTTGCTTTCAATTTATAGTTCTTAGGTGTTAACTGGATCTCATGTGGTGTAACTACATATTTATCTGATTTATTTTATATGCATAGACTCTATCACTACCATGTAGTTTCATTTTAAAAGTTGGTTAGGTTGTTTGTTGCTCCTCAGAAAAAACCCGTTGCCTCAAAACATGGCCAGTTTCCCCTACATAGACCCAGCCTTCACTTTTGACACATAGACTAATCAATTACGTCAACGTCATTTACGTTTCGTCATTTGCATTTTGTGGAATACACAGTCTGTGATTCCAAACATGCCAACGTTTTCTCCAGTTTTGACTTGTGGTCAGTCAAGTCAGTCTCATAGTTTTATTGTTTTAGTTTGAATTGTTGCTCAGTTACGCTTGATATTTGTCATTTTATTTGTGGTAAGAATTATTAAGCCTAATCTTTTGGGACTAGATTCTGGTTTAAATGTTTTATTTTCCAAATCAACATGAACAACAACTATGACATAACTGAAGCAACAACAAGCAGAGCTTATGGCGTGCTCAGTTCAAAACCAATTACACAGTATAAACATTGGCGGAATTTTACCAGGAAATACAAGCAACACATTTTTTTTAAGAAAGTCACAACAAACCAAACGAAAAATGGACATAGCAATAGACAAAAGAAGTAGAATCGACAAAAAAAATGATAAGAGAGAGAGAGAGGGAGAGAGAGAGAGGGAGAGAGAGAGCGAGAGAGGGAGCGAGAGAGGGAGAGAGAGAGAGAGAGAGAGAGAGAGAGACCCACCTCACACCACTCTGCAGACCAGAACTCCAACCCCACGTCGCAATAAAACGAAATAGGACACGACGATAACATTAGGATTAGGCCTACATGCGCCAAGATGAAAACAGAGATACACCAAAACTAACTGAATTAAAATATTAGGTGAAAACATGAACTGGTAAGGATTAGATTCTAGGTCTACATGTTCAGATGTGAAATGACAGTCCAAACGAATGCTGTTTGGTGACTAATTATTTATTTATGAAAAGCTTAAAGTGCATAAAAAGTGTCGTTTTCATGACTTAAAGGCCTTGAAATAAAATCTGGGTTTCACAAACAACTTCAGAGCCAGATTTATCGATTGTTTTGATCTAGATCAATAGCTGGAACCCAAATCTCGTTCCAAACTCTGAATTTAGATAGGTGACCTATCAGCAAGTGTGCCAGCCAAATAGGGTGCCTCACAAAAGATGCAGTTTTCAGTCAAAATGATGACGGTTTTGAAACAAGATGCAATTCGAATGAAAGAAGAAGACTTAAATGGGTGTTTACGTGTTGAGCTGCTTTAAATGTAAATGCGTTGAGATACGGAATCGATCACGCATGAAGTACACCTCCACCATCATGACGTACGTATCTTCCGCCATTTTTGTTCATTTTTCACTGGTGCATACGATAAGCGCGCAATACCCTATTGCTAATAAGCGCGTTGCATACGATAAGCGCCCATGACAGTGTCCAATAAGCGCGCGTGGCAGTGTCTAATAAGCGCGCATGTCAGTGTCTTAAAAACGCCCATGGTAAGTGTGTTTGTTTTACTAAAAAACTTTGTTTTTCGTGTTCAGTTGTCGTTCCAAGTTTTTATAGGTTACACACACACACACACACACACACACACACACACACACACACACACACACAAATATATATATGCAAGATCTCATAATGTAGACAAATGTTTATTCCTTGTAAAATATTTGTAAAACATTGTGAAACATTCAAACTCATCAAACATTTTGCGACACTTATTAAAATTTGTCAAATTAAAGTTGTACGTATGGAGACTGCCCTAGATCATAACTGGAAGATTTTTCCAAGCCATCAGTTTGATGTACTCCTTGCGATAAATTTCAGAAGCCATGTAACGCGTTCTGATGGCTGTCATTTGCTGAAGTTTTTCTCGTCGTAAAAAATATATGGTCTTATTTACACACCCGCTTAACAGACATGACATCGCGCGCTTATCGGACATGTCGCTCCGCGCTTATCGGACATGTCACTCCGCTCTTATCGGACAAGACTGTGCGCGCTTATGGGATACGATAACGCGCGCATACGGGACGGCACATATGGGTTGTGCGCGCTTGTCGACTGCGCCGTTTTTCACACGCGAGAAATGACGATACGTCATATAACAGGCCTGACCATGACCGTGGAGTTAGAAAGCCTATTGAGAGAGACAGGCGTACGCACACATACACACACACACACACACACAGAGACACACGCATACACATACACACACACACACGCGCGCGCACATACACAAACAGGTACACAAGTAAACACTGAGAACAAAAGGAACGTCATTAAAAGCCATACTGCAATTGTTTGTGGAGGTGTCGCAGAACGTTCCACTCCTACACTCGTCAGACGTGCAAGGTTGGCCAATAACTTTTTCTGCCATTGGAAGAAATCACATAATAATAATAATAATAATACTGATAATTATAATAATAATAATAATAATAATAATAATAATAATAATAATGATACTACTACTACTACTACTACTACTACTACTACTACTACTACTACTACTACTACTATCATCATCATCATCATCATCATCATCATCATCATCATAATAATGATAATAATAACAACTAGAGGGCTTATGTTTGCCTTTGAGAGCAAACATGATAGGATTCTCGTCTCTAATATCCATTTCCAAGTACTTACGCAATATTAAAAGTTGGCCTAATGTGGCAATTTTCGCCCCCACCCCTTCCAGTTGTCACTTCCGGTTCAAATTCACGACGAAAGTATTTCAATGCTACTCTTTACTAAATTCTGAAAAGATGAAAGTATTCTGTGCAACCGTTTTCGAGTTATTCAAGATTAAACTTTTGTCAAAATGGCAAATCTTTGGCCATATTTCGACCAAAGTTTGGCCAATCCGTTTAATATTGGAAATTTAACATCAGAATAAAGGCTTTCAATTGTCCTGCAAATTTCAGCAAAATCAGATAAAATATTAAAAAAATCCCATAAATGGACATAAGCGAAAGTGACACAACGAAATTTACATAAACTTGAATAACGCCCAAACTATTTAACATCTCATCATCGAGCTCCTTTCCGACCTGAGCCAACATAAGGGCTACAATACCCAGTAGTTAGTTGTGTTACGTCACTTCCGCTTTGGTATTCCGTGAGCCAAATGAAAGCTGCAGGTTACTAGCTGGAGCACTTCCGTTTTGTAATCCCGGTTCTGTTTATACCGGAAGCGTTGGAAATCACATTTTCAGTAAAATCTGAAAATATGAACGAATTCTGTTCAGCCGTTTTTGAGATATTCAAGATTGAAATGTAGTGTTTTTTTGGCTGTATTGAGCCCCAAAGTTGGCCAAATGCAAATTTTGATTGTCCCTTGGCATCCCACAACTTTCCTAAAATGTTAATCCAAATCGGACAAGAAAAGGGGAAGGAAAAGAAAAAGAAGAAGAAGAAGAAGAAGAGGAGGAGGATTTCTTGCAATAACAATAGTATTCTCCCTAAAGGATATAATCTTAATAATATTTAAATATGTAAACGTCAATAGTGACGAAAATAAAACACAAATCATAAAAAACAACACGCAAATAATGTCAAGCTTTGATCTGACCATTTCTATTGTCGCATTTCCCAAGACCACAAAAATCATGCACAGCGTTTTCCCAAGACCACTGAAGACATGCACAGCGTTTTCCCAAGACCACTGAAGACATGCACAGCGTTTTCCCAAGACCACTGAAGACATGCACAGCGTTTTCCCAAGACCACTGAAGACATGCACAGCGTTTTCCCAAGACCACTGAAGACATGCACAGCGTTTTCCCAAGACCACTGAAGACATGCACAGCGTTTTCCCAAGACCACTGAAGACATGCACAGCGTTTTCCCAAGACCACTGAAGACATGCACAGCGTTTTCCCAAGACCACAGAAAGCATGCACAGCGTTTTCCCAAGACCACTGAAGACATGCACAGCGTTTTCCCAAGACCACTGAAAACATGCACAGCGTTTTCTTAAACCACAGAAACAAACATTTTTTTTTTATAACTCCGAAACACATACAGCTGGCATAGTTCGAAACTCAAATCACTCAGACACTGCCTTTTCCCAAATCACAGACATCACTGCATTATCTCAAATCACTCAGACACTGCCTTTTCCCAAATCACAGACATCACTGCATTTTCTCAAATCACTCAGACACTGCCTTTTCCCAAATCACACACAATCAGCTTACTGGATTTTTCCAAATCACGTACACGCACTGCTTTTTCCCAAAGCTTACTGCATTTTCCCAAATCGCACACACGGACTGCCTTTTCCCAAATCACAGAAAATAATCAATTTTCCTAAATCACAGGCATTACTGCATTTTCTCAAATCAGACACCCCCCCCCCCCCCCCCCCCCACCCACACACACACACACACACACACACACACACACACACACACACACACACACACACACACACACACACACACACACACACACACACGCGCGCGCGCGCGCGCTCGGACTGCCTTTTCCCAAATCACAGACAGAGAGTGAGACACGCACTGCATATATTCAAGTCGCAGACGAGGTCTCCAATGCAGTGCACACCAGACGTACAGCTGCCCAGTACAGAGGATTCTGAGGTAAACGGAACAAATAAATGAAGAGAGAGAGAGAGAGAGAGAGAGAGAGAGAGAGAGAGAGAGAGAGAGAGAGAGAGAGAGAGAGAGAGAGAGAGAGGAGGAGATAGATACATAAGACTGCAAATTTTAAAACTTGATAGGCCAAATCCTGTGGGAGTGAGAGTGTACATGATGCACTGATGCACTGATGCACCCGTATTGCATATTCCAAGACAATACATGTAGTGAGAAAAAGATGTCACGCATATAAATCAAATTATCACAATGTAATTTTCGTAAGCATAACCGATACCATTAACACTCAAAACCAGTAGTTTAACAATACATATTATTTTCAAAATCTGAAAGATTTACGCAAGTGAAAAGATAATACGTCTCATGTTTAGTTGCTCTATGTGTTTGTCTGTTTGTATTTTACACATAAACTGATAAAGAAAATAAAAACACCTTAGGACCAAAAAATCCGTCAATAAACATAATTACAGTAAGATAAATTATACTGATGCCTATTGACGTCACAACATTCACAATAAACTTGATCCAAAAGTAATACATTCAGTAAAGAATACAAACAGTTGATGCTTCACAAATGGCTGTGAAACAAAGCACTGCACAATGATCATGTAACACTGTATCATGGCATCATCATCATATAGTAAAAAGCCAAGTGTCCGTCCGTGTGTGTGTGTCTGTCTGAAACACAAAACGGGCCTTATAACTCCGCCGTTTTTTGACGGAATCGCTTAAAATTTGCTGTGAGCCCTAACGGGGTGATGGCAACGGCAACCGGGGTGGCCGTGTCATTTGCGCGGTTTCGCAAATGCGCGCAACGCGTATCCGCCGGACTCTCGGCGCCCGTATCGCTGGCATTTCTGGACCGATTGCCTTCAAATTTGGCAGGTAAATGACCGGGGATGGTGACTATCGGTGTGCCAAACCGGATGCGAATCGGTTCCGAAACGCGCGCGCTATACGCCGCTTCACCTTTTCACGAATAACTCCGCCGTTTCTTAACCGAATCGCCTCAAATTTGCTGTCAGGCTGAATTAACGGGCACCTTTGTATCGCGGACACCTCAGTATTCTGGACAGTTTAACTCAGTCTCTTCCCATCTTGCTTATTACTACGCCTTCAGTATTGCAACCACCTCGCAATTACGGCCAGTCTTGACCAGTCAGTAGGGTGGCCGCCATACAGAGGTTCCACTGTATTAGATTCACAAAGATAGCTGTACTGCATAATTACGGAACCCGTTCACTTACTTCATATAACATCGACAAAAACTTACTCGGGGCTTCTCATTTTCCTTTCTCTTAAATTAAGGGGTACGCTCACCCCAGGTTTCACATTTTAACCCTTTCACCGCCAGCCATTTTTGAACCAAAATTTCCCATTAAACTTACATGGATAAAGGGAAAAAAAGTTTCTCCAATATTGGGGATTCATCTCTGACATGTTTAAAATAAGGCCTACCCTTTCGTCACAAAATTAAGAAAAGTAGATCATTGGATAACAGACCCTGGTTTCAAGGCATTTAATGACATGGGTGTTAAATCAATATGGTGCAAAAATGCGACATTGGCGGTGAAAGGGTTAAAGGGTCAAGACCCTGCTTCCTACGTTTACACAGACACACGCTCGCACCTACATGCACACGTGCACACAACACATTATCTTCACTCATACACCTACTGGTCACTTTTTTTGTGCTTGTTTTTGACGAACAACCTGTTTCTTCTTCTTTGTCTTCGAGTTTTCTTTAACACTTGCTAGACTGGTGGCATGTTGAATATGAGATGTTTGAAACGATTCTATAGGATTTTGAGAAAAGGGTCTGTCAATGAACAATGACTTTTCCACGTTTGCTGCGTTCTGGAAGTTTCTGCACAACCTTTTAAGAATTTTAAAGGACCATAGTCATCTCCATTCGGACCTAAAAACATTCTGGAAAACGTTTCAGCATTATTTCCTACTACACATAGACACAGTATACAAAGTGTATCTATGTAACCTACCTTTTATGTCACATTCGTCAAGATAAAGTGAGCGCACACACTTTTATTTCGCAAAAATCGGTCTCCTGGGGCAGATTTGCTAGCTGCCATTGAATCTCACCAAAAATGGGATTTGTGCGATAATCCATTTGGCGTGACGTAGATTAGGGGAAATCAATACGGCACCTGTGACTGATGTTGAACTATTTGAGGACAAATTATTTTGCCTGTTTGTGGCCCGTTTTTAATAATAGAACTTGTTGGGAAACTTTCAGACCTAGCTTATGACGTAACGCTGTCAGAGGATACGTATTATTATTATGACGCCAAGTTGTACACCTTCAAGTTCCTCTCTTCTTGTTCTAGTCCAGGCGAAATTATAAAGTTTACCTTGTTTTGTGATATATATTAGGTTTCTATGTTGATCTAACATGATTTGAGGGTGCTGAATCCAGATCCGTTAAAGGCCAAGTTGTAAATGTTGGATATTTTGAGTTATGACGCAATATTCAAAATGGCCGCCATAGGTCTCTAGAGAACTGTAAAAACATGCACTTAACGTAATTGTTTTGTATCTAATGCTTGTTTTGGTAAGAAAAATAGTATAATTTGCTGAAATGATTCAAACTATGGGAATTATATCCTATTTTAGTACTTCTTAGCCCCCAGCCACTGTGGAGAGGGCTATCGCGATCTTTCATGCCCTTTCATTTATCTTAAGAACCATGTCACAGGATCACTTCGAATTTGTGGTGTTTCTATTTTAATGAAGCTGATATGCCCCTCAGTATGCCTTGTTGACTTTGACCTTGAGTATGTGATTTTATTGTATCAACTATACTTTTTCAACCTTTGCACTGCTGTTGTAAAATGTTTCTAAGCTAAGGTTTATAGAGGATGTTGAATTACTGATGCCTATTTTATGCCTAAGCCATTCATCTGAAATGCTTTACCTTGAATTTGCATGGAGTATTTCAACTTTTTGCTTTAATATATTTTAAATCATTGCAGTAACTGTCTCATAATTGGTACATGAGCCAATGGTTAAACATATCTAGATGTTAACCTAAGTACCAATGACATCTCTAGCCTTCATCTTGACGCTTGGCCTTTGTTGTTAGGCGCCAAGCAGAACAACACGGCGATCAGTGGTTTGTTTTTTATCAAGACTTTACGCCCTCTTTGGCCATGTGGGGCATTGGGGTTTTACTGTAGATAAAAAAGATGGGGGGGGGGGGGGGGGGGGTGATCCGAATGGGGGGGGGGGGGGAGTATAAAATTAGCTTCTTACTTTTACTTTTGGCTGACTCCAGGCTCGCATTTAACAAACTGTCAGTTAAAATCTAAGTAAAATGTTACACGAGCTATGGTTAAAATTTCCAGGACCACAATTTAAAATTGAATTTTTATTATTAAAAACTTTTAAAATATCATGTAAGGTCTGTTAAAAATTTGAGAAAAAATCCTATACAAAACATATTTATTTATTATCATTCTGGTGTTTCGATAAAATTCTATAAAAGTGAGTGTAGAGTTCTTTATGATTTGCTGGTGATCAGTGTCGATATTTCTTTTTATTTTATAGGTGGGTAAAATGGCCGACATTCCATTGCACGCCGGCACTTTTACCCACCTATAAATTGGCTAATGCACCAATTATGAGACCATTACTGCCAAGATTTAAAACATATAAAGACAAAAAGTTAAAATATTCAATGCAAATTCAAAGTCAAGCATTTAAGATGAAAGGTTTAATAAAATAGGTATCAGGAATTCAATATTCTCTATACACGTTAGCTTAGGAAAAAACAAACACATAGCTTATTTTACCACAGCAGTGCAAAAGTTGAAAAAGTATAGTTGATACATTAAAATCACATACTCAAGGTCAAAGGTCAAGGTCAATAAGGTATACTGAGGGGATCATCTGCTTCATTAAAATAGTAGCACACAAATTTGAAGTGATCCTCTGACATTGTTCTTAAGATAATTGCCAGGCAAATGAAAGGACACAAAATCGTGATAGCCCTCTCCGCAGAGTGGCTGGGGGCTAATAAGTACAAAAATAGGATATAGTTCACATAGTTTGAATCATTTCAGCAAACTATACTATTTTTCTTGCAAATAAAAGCATTAGATACAACATAATTACGGTAAGTGCATGTTTTAGCAGTTCTTTAGAGTCCCATAGTGGCCATTTTGAATATTTCGTCATAGCTCAAAATGCCCAACATTTACAACTTGGCCTCCAACGGATTTAGATTCAGCACCCTCAAATCATGTTAGATCGACACCTAATATACATCACAAAAGAAGGTCAAGCTCAATTTCGCCTGGACTACTACTAAACTAGGCCTACTGACTACCCTTAACTGCGTCATTTGAGCTAATTACCCCTAGACGAGATTTCAAGATTGCAGAGTACACAGAAGAAAAAAGGTCAGCGCATTTTTGCTAACTTTGAGCTAACAGTATGACTGCGTTCAGTTTTATGCTTGTCTGTGACTTTGAATTATGTCAGAGTTTACAATCCAGATCGATTTTGCATCATTCTGCACGTTATTTACGAGAAGCGTATGGGCCTTTAAATCTAGGTTAGCGACTCCTCATTGTAACAGTAGCTTAGTTTGGCCTAGCAGACTATCGAAGTGAGCAAATCTCGTTAACGGCTATGTTAACGCAAAAAATCATCGCTTTAATGCGTCACCTCAACCCCTACTTGAGATTTTAAAGGGCAAGTCTCACGCATGGTTTGACATTATAAAGGTGATTTGACATCTCTAAATATAGTGCGTAAATACGCACAATGTCTACGTTTTCAGAAGCCATGATACTATAATAATATTACATCTATTATCTTAACTCAAGATACTCACTGCAAATTCCATCCACACAGAAGCCGCTGGTACAGAACATCCACTGGCTGGTATTCCGACATGCATCTCCTACTTTCAGCACTGCAACAAATTAGGGTTGAGTTTCACCAGAGGACGGTCGCCGCGTAAATAACTGTTACGTCAAAAGGGGTCTAAGAAACACCAATGACCGTGAATAACGTTAGCTAAGTAAAGATAACTCTAACTGCTTACTCTTCATTTTCAGAGAGAGACACGATTTGCTATCAAAAGGGAGATAAATCATGCCTCTCTGACAGGTTTTTCGTCGGTAAATTGCCACAAAAGTGGCCCTTTCGACTATTATGCAGAAACAAAAAGGTTGTACAGATGGTCACGATTTCATTATCAGTCAATTTGTGTGCAGAAAATTAAGTTTGCACTATATTATGCCATCTAACATGATGAAATATTAAGAAAGAGCACTCAAAAATAGTTGTATTTGTTTAATTTACTAATATCATCCCATATATTTTCGCTACATAGAGTGAAAAATATTTGTCTGTGTCAACTTTCTTGACTTGTCTTCCATTTTGTAAACAAAAAGTTACGTTCTCGCGATAACTAATGCTCTCCGGAAGTTACAAAAAATGTACATTTCCCATAATGCAACCAATAGTTTGCGGCGTGCCAGCCCACGAGAGAGAACAAAACGTTCGCCAAACTATCGGCTAACAAGGGCGTTCTTCGGACCGTTTTTGCCGATTTGAGCAAACGCTACGTAACGTTAGCCCTTGTGAAACGGACCCCAGTTGTAGTCGTCCGCAAAGAAACGTGGGAATGGAGATGGCAATGTTTCTATTTATGTATCTATTCACTTACAAATAGCATGTACCTTGCTGATGACATTAAATCATTCATTTGTCATATTGTCATTTATCTCTTCACTTATATATATTATGTATGTGTCCACGCTGTTTTTGTCAGAGGACCCTTTCAGCTGTGAGTTCTTAGTGATTTCAAGTGGTTCTGGATCTGTATCTGGATCTATGCGTCGCAGACGCCACTTCTGACGATAGACGCGACTAAAATAAAAAATATATTTTTGTTAATAACAGCAAATAATTTATCAGATTAATGTAATTTTATTCTTTTGATACTGACAAAAAAGCAATAGAGATAAATACGCCCTATATCAGAAGTTCGATATTTAAGGTTTGTTGACTACGTATTTTGGCTGAGAGACTATCACGCAGATAGTCAGAGAGCGCGAGAGAGAGAGAGAGAGAGAGAGAGAGAGAGAGAGAGAGAGAGAGAGAGAGAGAGAGAGAGAGAGAGAGAGAGAGAGAGAGAGAGAGAGAGAGAGAGAGAGAGAGAGAGAGAGAGAGAGAGAGAGAGAGAGAGAGAGAGAGCGACAGGGGGGGGGGAGAGGGGAGAGAGAGAGAGAGACGGAGAGAGAGAGACGGGGGGAGGGGGAGAGAGAGAGAGAGAGAGAGAGACGGAGAGAGAGAGAGAGAGAGAGAGAGAGAGAGAGAGAGAGAGAGAGAGAGAGAGAGAGAGGCTAGCCTAGGCAGAGAGGGGGAGAAAGACATGCTATTATGGTAATTCAGTCGATGGCGGGATTTTACAGAAGCACAGAGAAACGGAGAAAACTAATAATAATAATAATAAATAACATTTATAGAGCGCCCTTTCTCTCTTGAGCTCACGGCGCTTCACAATTGTTTAAATAAATACATAAATCATAAATAAGCTACTACAATATCAACTATCACAAACATGCACACAGCCACAACACGCACGCACGCACACGCCCACACCCACATACGCGCGCGCACCCACCCACCCACAATGTGGGGGACATCATTTTAAGGCAGGAAACAGGACAAGGAAGAAATCAGAGGTATTGCCGGAAGTCGGGAAGAGGTGAGTTTTAAGAGCGGTTTTGAAAGACTGGAAAGATTTAGCAGAACGAAGTTCATATGGTAGGGTGTTCCAGACAGAAGGGGCGCTGAAAGAAAATGAACGTTCACCATTTGTCTTAGTGTTAGTACGAGGAATAGAAAGGATAAGTTTGTCAGAAGAGGAACGGAGAGACCTGGAGGGTGAGTACAGGTGAACGAAATCAGAGAGGTAGGCAGGACTAGACGAATGGACAGCATTGAAACAGAGGCAAGAAATTAAGTAAACTAAGAGACACATACATATATAGAAAGACAAAACAAATAGTTAAAGAGGCAGGTAGTCATGCAAAAAGTGACTCAGATTGACAGGAACAGAAACACAGACTCTTGATGGATAGGAAGTCCACAGATGCGGCTTTGACAGACTCACAAGGACACACAGAGAAAGAGAATACGTATACGAATACGAACTGGGTGTTTTTTTATTGAGGGAAACTGGATAAGCTGATTCAGCATTTTTGCACCATGCCCTCAGGCAAAAGAAAAGAAAAAACCAAAACAAAAAGGATCTAAAAAAAGAAAGAAAGAAAACAACCAAGCAATCGACACACGTACATAATATTATAAAAAGAAAAGATATTATATCATTTACACATGAGAGAGAGAGAGAGAGAGAGAGAGAGAGAGAGAGAGAGAGAGAGAGAGAGAGAGAGAGAGAGAGAGAGAGAGAGACAGAGAGAGAGAGAGAGACAGAGAGACAGACAGATATACATACAGAGAGTAAGACAGAGACAGAAAGACTAAAACAGACAGAGATAAATGGTGAGATAGAGACAGAGATGGACAAAGATGCAGAGAGAGAGAGAGAGAGAGACAGAGAGAGAGAGAGAGAATACGAATACGAATGTTTTATTAAGGGTAAAAAGGATAAGCTACAATAGCTTCTTTACACCTTGCCCTCTCACTCACACATTCATACCATGCATCAAGCAAAGAAAATTTGACATAAAACAATCAAGTCAAGAAAATGGAACAAAAATTGGCACATGAAATAATTGAAAAAGAAATAAAAAATGGGATTTAAAGCAAACATGGATAATATTTAACAATGGTGAACTTGAATTGGTAGTTTAAATTGAGTACGAAAAAAGGGAAACCATTTTGAGACAATGACAATTTTTCAGAATAAACCCAATTTTAAGGAAGAAAAAAAACAAAAACAAATAAAACCATTATATGATAACATGGGAATATGAGAGAGGGACAGAGAGAGAGAGAGAGAGAGAGAGAGAGAGAGAGAGAGAGAGAGAGAGAGAGAGAGAGAGAGAGAGAGAGAGAGAGATTTATAAGAATCTAGGCATAGCTGATGGTATTAGTAACGTTTGAAGTAAAACTCATTAATTAGCATTACTAATAAACAAGATTGTCTATTAGGAGCTTGTGATAAGATTTTCGAAAGGAAAAGACGCTAGTTCTATTTTTTAGATAATCAGGGAGGTCGTTCCACAGTTTACCACCAGAGAATGTAAGGGATGATTTATATAGATCTGTTCTGGGGCGGGGCATTGTTAATTTGGTTTTGCTTCGAATTGTATGGACTTTAAATTTAGTAATAAGATATTTTGGTGCTAGCTTATTTATGATCTTGTACATAAGGGTACCTTTATTTAGTAGGCATTTCAAATCAAATGGTAGAATGTTAAGTTCTTTATAGTCATTGGTTTCTAGGGATGACGATTTAAGGAGTATGAGTTTAAGAGAGCGTTTATATATTCTTTCAACATGTTTGAGTGTGTTTTTACTAGCTGAATCCCAACATACTGATGCATAATCAATATCAGGTTGGATATAGGCATGAAAAAAAAGTCTACGAGTATGTTGATCTAAAAAGTGTTTAATTCTATTGAGCTGAAATACGTTTTTTGAAATTTTCTTGGACAGAATGTCCATGTGTTTTGACCAGGATAAGTTGTTGTCAATGTATACGCTGAGTAATTTGTGCGAAGTAACTTCTTCTAGAGGCTTTTCATAGATAGTCAGTGTTCTTAATTGATTTTTAAAGTTTTGCCTCTTTTGTCTTGTTGTGATTAACATGAATTTAGACTTTTTGGGGTGTAAGGCCATATGATTTTGCTCTGCCCAGTCAACTAGATTATTAATGTCACTCTGCAATCCAGAACAGATTGAATCAGCATTTTTGCCATTTTTATACACTGTGGTGTCGTCTGCAAAAAGCTCACACGATGAAGTAAGATGAAGGGGGAGGTCATTTATATAAACGGTGAAGAGTATAGGTCCTAAGACTGAGCCTTGGGGAACTCCATAATTGACTGATTGAAATGAAGATGTAATAGTGTCTTTTGAGACGGTTTGTCGTCTGTCAGATAGAAAGGACGAAACGAGGGCGATATAATCTTGAGTTAAACCATACAATGATAGTTTTTTCAATAGAAGGCCATGATCAATAACATCAAAGGCCTTAGCAAAGTCGACGAGAATGGCACCGGTGAGAAGGTCATTGTTAATATTGGAATGCCACTGTTCGATTAGATTAGTGAGTACTGTTTGGCAGGAATGGTTTTCTCTAAAGCCACTTTGGTTACAATGGAAAAGATCATGTGTGGTAAAGTATGTTTGAAGGTTACGTTTGAAATGCTTTTCTAGAGGTTTGGAGAGGTTAGACAAGATAGAGATAGGTCGGTAGTTTGACGGATCTTGGGGGTCACCAGATTTATATAGTGGTATCACCTTGGCATCTTTAAATAATTGGGGATAACAGCATTTCTCAATACAAAGGTTATAAATATAGGTAAGACAGTCAGTGATAATAGGCGCAGATAGCTTTAAGATATAGTTATCAATATGATCTAAACCGCAACATTTAGAATGCTTGAGTTGAATTAATTCTTGGTATACCTCATGTACAGCCATAAACTGGAAACTGAGTTTAGGACCTAATTTTTTGGAGTCACAGTACTCTTTCAGTAACAATAGATTGTTAGAGCCAGTTCGATCGGCTTGTATCGTTTTATCAGCTATGGTACAGAAATGATTGTTGAGTTCTTCAACAGATAGATCGTTTGACAAGGGCGTACTGTGTGTTGAAGATTTGCAGGATAATTGGTTAATTGCTTTCCAGATAGATTTTGAGTCTTTTTTAGATTGAATAAGATCGCCAAAGTACTTTTTTTTGGCAACTCGCTTCATGTTTGTTATTTTGTTTCGCTGCTTTTTAAAAGCTACATCCTTACCAGTTGTTTGTACTAAACTTTCACGAGTCTTTATTTCCGCATTTATATTATCGTTTAACCATGGGGGTTTACCTTCAGGCTTGACACGTTTGGTTATAAAAGTGGCATGTTTATCGTATATTGGGATGAAGGTAGTATACCACTTTTCAAGGGCTTTATTTGGGTCATTGTACTGAAAAACAATAGAAAAGTCGGCCATACATAAATCATATAAGAATTGCTCAGGGTTAAAGGATTTGTAGCTACGAAATGATACACATCTATGAGAACATTTGGGGATTCTGATGCCTTTTTTTGACCACGTTAAGCATATGGGGAAGTGATCGCTTAACCCGAAGACAGGAACAGACGTTTCAACTATGTGACCAGGATTGGTGACGTATATATGATCAATGAGTGTTTGGGTCTGTAGTGTTATTCTTGTGCGGTTATTAAGTAATTGAGACATATTATAAGATTCATAGAGACGTTTCCAGTTATCATGGATTTTAAGAAGATCAATATTCAAATCACCTAGCAATATGATGTCGGTATAGGATAAGGAAACATTGTCCATCATAGATGAAAATCGGTTAAACCACTCCACACGTTCATCGGGAGAGAGAGAGACAGACAGACAGACAGATATACATACAGAGAGTAAGACAGAGACAGAAAGACTAAAACAGACAGAGATAAATGGTGAGATAGAGACAGAGATGGACAAAGATGCAAAGAGAGAGAGAGAGAGAGAGAGAGAGAGAGAGAGAGAGAGAGAGAGAGAGAGAGAGAGAGAGAAAATGGGAGTGAGGCGGAGAAAGACAAGGACAGAGAGACGAGAGAGACAAAGACAGACAGAGGAACTGAAAGAGGGAGAGGGAGAAAGACAAAATAAAAGGCAGAGAAAGACGAGAGAGAGAGAGGGTGGGAGGAGAGAGAGAGAGAGAGAGAGAGAGAGAGAGAGAGAGAGAGAGAGAGAGAGAGAGAGAGAGAGAGAGAGAGAGAGAGAGAGAGAGAGAGAGAGGGAGGGAGAGAGAGGTTGATTGATTGATTGGTTGAATTTTATTTATAGAGGGTAATAGAGTAAGCAATAACATGCTTTTTTACATCCAGCCCTCTGGACAGAATACATATATAAAAGTAGAACATGGAAAACGAAAATAAACACATACAAAGTAATGAGAGGGAGGGAGTTAGAGAGAGAGAGAGTTGGAGAGAGAGAGACTGAGAGAGAGTGGGAGAGAGAGAGAGAGAGAGAGAGAGAGAGAGAGAGAGAGAGAGAGAGAGAGAGAGAGAGAGAGAGAGAGAGAGAGAGAGGAGAGAGAGAGGGCATGGACTCACAGTAGATGGGACGTCCCCTGACACGTATTTTGCTAAGGCCCAACTTGAGTCTGGCAGTAAGCCACAAGTACTTCCCATACAGAGTGCGTTCGCAGGGGAATTCGTCGCTTCCCTTGAGGCGTCCTTCTTTGTTAATGGTCACACACAGCTGGTCAGTGGTCGGGGTCTCAGGTAACTCGTCCACAAACGTGACCACAACGGACACTTTTTTCATGTAATCGTAAGCTGCAAATCGGTTTGACGAAAGAGCGGTGAGAGAACAGACAGGGGCACGCAATGAAAACGATCGTACACGTGTAAAAAATGTGTCCACTCTTTCCTCCCCATGGCAACACACTGATATGTAAGTCGTATTATCATGACTGACCTATCACTGTGTTGCCATGGAGGTGTTCACTCAAATATGGGTTCCACAATGAAAAGATCGTTTAAGGTCTCCGCACACGTGAACACGTTTCACCCTTTCCCCATGGCAACGCTAGTGATTATTATGCATGGGAGCAACTACACAAAATTTAAAAAAACCTTAACCCTTTCACCGCCAATGTCGCATTTTAGCACCACAATGGCTTAACACCGATGTTACTGAAAGGCATCAAATCAGGGCCTGTTATCCAAATACCCTATTTTGCTTAATTTTCGGAGGTAAGGATAGGCCTAATGTTATATATGTCACAGATGAATTCGCAACATTGCAGACATAATTTTTTTCTCTACCCTGTTATTCTGGACAGTAGTGTGAATAAAGTATATGTGAGAGAAAAAGATATAATGGGAACTTCCTATTAGGACCTTGACAAATCAGCCCCATGAAGGTCTCAACAGGTTAGGGTCTTGATAGGTAGGTGGACATAGATAGTGTCACGAGTAATGAATTGTGTTTGCTATAGCTGTGGACAGTAGTGTGAAGAAAGAATATGTGAAAGAAAAAGATATAATGGGAACTTCCTATTAGGACCTTGACAAATCAGCCCCATGAAGGTCTCAACAGGTTAGGGTCTTGATAGGTAGGTGGACATAGATAGTGTCACGAGTAATGAATTGTGTTTGCTATAGCTGTGGACAGTAGTGTGAATAAAGTATAATTTTATGTGAGAGAAAAAGATATAATGGGAACTTCCTATTAGGACCTTGACAAATCAGCCCCATGAAGGTCTCAACAGGTTAGGGTCTTGATAGGTAGGTGGACATATCGCCGCCGGTGTCACGATAAATAAGTAGTCGTATGAAATATTTACCTCTGCGCATGCGCATTAGAACAGTTACTTATCTCACGTGATTACTACTAACCCTAACCCTATCCCTAACCCTAACCCTATCCCTAACCCTATCCCTAACCCTATCCCTAACCCTATCCCTAACCCTAACCCTATCCCTAACGAAGTTGAAACAACGGAAAGAACCAAGAAATAGAGCAGGAGAGTGTAAATCTACATATTTGCAGAGAAATCGATGTACAAAGCCATGCACTTAGTTTCGTAATGATTCACAATGGCGGACAAACAAACGATTCTGATTGGCTACGCGGCTAGAGGCAAAAATCTCATAGAGGTAAAAATACACCGCCACACCGGCATGCAATACAGACGTAAGTCGAATGACGTCACTTCACATGAGGAATGGAAAACTCAATATTTTGGTCATTTCAGGCCACATAACGTCATTTTTTGTTCCTTTAGCGTCACCATCGGTGTTTTATCTTTGCAAATTGTTGTTTTCCAGCTTTGTTAGGTGATGCAGCTTGTCTAGATCAACTGGTAAGTCCAACACATCGAAGATGACCAATTTCGAGTTACGTATGTCTTGCATGCGGACAGCAATATATAGTCCAAATATGTACCAGCAGGGCAAAATTTCACACTGATCGTAAGGAAACAAAACCCACCCAGTCAGAGAGCGGACAATAAGACAAACGCAACACAACAAAAATATTGACTCTATGTCAATTAGAACCAGAGATATGGCCATAAATGTATGAGAACAAATTCTCTGTTTTCCTGGCCATTTTGCCAAATGTGAAAATTTGTCAAATTTGGAGGACTCTGACAGCCAAGCTACTTCCTTTAACTGAAAAGAAACAAGAGGATTTATTATTTGAACTTTGTAGATAAAGCTAATTTAATTTGAGGTTTATACCTTTGTTCATTTTGACACTCCAACAACTCAAAGTAGCCAATTTTCTCATTTTTGATGGGTGGCAAAACGGGTCAAATTGGCTAAAACTTTAAACAGCCGTAAAAGCCACATCTGTTATCCGATTTAAAAAATGTAAAGTGCATTTTCTTCAGTTAACTGAGAGCTTTCAAATGACATAAATAAACCTACATGTATTGAATATTATATTTTACCCCTTCCCCCCCTCCCACCATACCCCCCCCCCCCCCCCCTCCCCATACACGCTATTAGTCCGATTCCAAAAATGTAAAGTGTATTTTCTTCTGCTCAGTGTGACCATTCAAATGACATCAATAAACCTTCCTTTTGAACATCATATTTTACCCCTTACCACCCCCACCCCCTCACCCTGCCCCCACTCACACACACTCTATTGTCCGATTCCAAAAATGTAAAGTGTATTTTCTTCAGCTCAGTGAGACCTTTCAAATGACAGTAAGCCTAGATATACTAAACTTCAGATTTTATTCCATATACCCCCCCCCCCCCCCCCCCCCCCCCCTAGAGTACTATAAAGGTACTCTACTCTCCCCTACCCCCCCCCCCCCCCCCCCCCCCCCCCCCCCCCCCCCCCCTCCTCCTACCCCTGCACTATTTATCATCTGATTTGAAAAATGTAAAGCGTAATTTCTTCAGTTCATTGAGACCTTTCAAAGGACAGCAATACACCTAAATAATATATAATAAACAACAGATTTTACTTTATACGCCCCCCACCCCCCTTTAGCCACCCCCCCCCCCCCCCCCCTTCCATTCTGCTTATCATCTCCCGGCCTCCTTTCTAGAATGTTGAAAAGCTATTGAACTGCCTGCTTCACTGGTATTTCAGCCAGTGTTCTCCCCCATGGGGATACCGGGGAATCTTTCAGTATAAACAGTTCCCCCACCTTCTGGAAGTTCTGTGCTAGCAACTTAATCAAATATATCACTCTCGTTGACTCTGCTGTTTCCTTTTCTTACTGTCATCTACTAGTGTTATGACCAGCCGCGCAGACGAAGAGCTCTGGTAATGGTTTGAGTGACATTTGTCTATTTGTTCCTGGATGACTATATATATATATGTATTTATGGTAATGAGCGGTTTGTTCCTGTCTATGTATGTATGTTGCAATGATGACATTTGATCACAGGGACCTTGAAGGCTCAAATGTAGCATGCGCATAGGTATTTAGGATATCATAGGCCAACTTCGAATCTGAAGGTTATTGGTCAAAAGTGAAGTTCACTGGAGCAGAAAAACTTGCAGCTGGTGATAGTGTCATCATTGATCTAGTTGGCACATTCTGTTATTTTTATGTAAAAAAAAATCCAAATATTTTTCTTCTTTGAGTTCCTCTGAAACCAGAATGTATCGGCTGAATGCAGCAGGAAGACCAATGAAAACTGAAACCCAGATACACATACCTCAACCATTATGGCTATGTGGCCTAGGAACGCTTTTTGTTTTCCAGTTTAAAAAAAAAAACCCACATATATGTGACCACTTTTTTATATTATGTGTTTTTGTTACACTGGGAGTAAGAAATTATTTGGAAATAATCGATTAAAAGCGTACAATTTGCACTGCAAGAAAACAACATGACCTTAACTTCGGTGTAGATCTAGCCTACGACTTGAGATCAGCTGTTGACGTTCATTAAGTTATCGCTGCTTTTCACGATGCTCAACTCGGAACTTTCTAAACCCGTTATTTATACGATACTTTAGCTACTTGCCATCCAAAGCTATAATTAAATAAGCTAACACAGGAAACCCTATTAAAATGATTTTTGGTCAAGCGATATCATTATAGAGATCGGAATATTGTTAATTCAACAGTTGAATGCTCCTTACCGATCCTGACAAATGGTGGCTTTGCTGGAAGCAAGGCTTCCTTGAGCAGACTGCCTTTGGAAGCAAAATAGCAAACGATCACTGCAACTTATTGAACTGGATTGCTTTCCCGGCAATTATTAATGTTTTTAGTCGTTATCTTTAATGGTTTTAGGTTCTGAACGTACTATTATACTGAAATCGCGTTGATTTTCACTCAGCATGGAGCATCGGCCGTGACTCCGTCTTTTAGCACAGCCTACATCAGCCAGCCAAACGAACACCTATCTTCAACGGGAAAGCCACAAATTTCTGTGACATCACAGCAGAAACGGCACAAAAAGCAAGATAGTGTAAAAATAGACCTATCCAACGGATGTCTGCTGTGTAGATTTCCGTGTCGGGTTTTAGGTAAAAATTCACTTCAAAACAAACTATTTAAAGTTTTCTATAGTTTATTTCATGTTAATTCGGTCAAACATATATCAAACGGAAGGTAATTAACTGGTGAATAAAACTGTGACCATTGTAAATGCTTACAAGTGATGGAAATTTGTGGCTAACAGCGCGAAGTGACTACGCGGATTTTTCCGATCATCGCGAATGTGACAACGCCATCGTCCAACACCTACACCTTGTGTATTTCTAAAAATCGTTAAACAAATTCAGGCCTCATATAAACACACCAGATACACGACTCAAAAGATCAAAGTTTCGTCTTTAATGTGCACTTTATTTTAAGACAATATATTCACAAACAGCAACACTAAAACAATCTGAAAACTACTGAAAATAGGCTGATTTTATAATGGGGGCAATAATGACGTAGGGCTTGCGCGTACATAGTCCAAATATGCAGAACGAAAACATATGGGTGAAAATGTATTGAGTCATAATGTTAGAAGTATACTTAACAGGGAAGATTTTAACAGGAAGGTTCCACTGTATCATCAAGTTGTAGCAAGGTCTAAAATCTGGGGTCCGAGCTTCTTTGACATAGAGTAGTCCGGATATGTAGGAGGAAAAGAAATGGTGAAAATATGTTCAATCATAATAATAAACTCATATTTTAGAGGAATTCGTAATAGGGAAGATCTTAGCAGGAAGGTTCCACTGTATTATCAAGTTGTAGCAAGGTCTAAATTCTGGGGTCCGAGCTTCTTTGACATAGAGTAGTTCGGATAAGTAGGAGGAAAAGAAATGGTGAAAATATGTTGAGTCATAATGTGGGAGGGAGTCTTAATAGGAAAGATCTTAACAGGAAGGTTCCACTGTATCATCAAGTTGTTGCCAAGGTCTGAAGTCTGAGGTTCAAGATTTGGGTTGTAACTAAGGCAGTGTACACATACACACGGATGTTCCGCGTGGAAACCCATGTGCAATCCATAAATAAGTAAAAAACAAGAAGAGAACAAATACATGCATGTGTCCAAATTTCCCCTAATCCATA
>CM065710.1:14835450-14850781 GCA_017654935.2 Phymorhynchus buccinoides
ATCGATTCATAAATGCGCGCGATATACGCCGCTTCACCATTTCACAAATAACTCCGCCGTTTCTCAACCAAATCGCTTCAAATATGCGGTCAGGCTTGCTGTGGCCGGGGCAAAGCCTGGCAGCAAATTTGAAGATAATCTGGAGAGCGCGTCACTCTCAGAGCAGCGCCAACGGGAAACGGGGCCTTATAACTCCGCCATTTCTTAACCGAATCGCTTCAAATTTGCTGTACTCAGCGTTACCAGTACTTGGCGTTACCGTTACTAGGCGTTACCGGTACCCGGACTTGCGCTAGTTTACATAAATAGTGAAAAGATTGGGGCCCAAGACACACGCTGGAGAGAGAGAGAGAGAGAGAGAGAGAGAGAGAGAGAGAGAGAGAGAGAGAGAGAGAGAGAGAGAGAGAGAGAGAGCAACTGACCGTAGATTCGAAGTTCACATAAGGCGATGGGACCGAACCTCCACGATTTCTTCATGATCAAGAAGTATCGCCCAGTGAGTACCTTCCATCCCCAAAAACGAGCGTAGAGTGCTAGAACATCAGACACACACACACACACACACACACACACACATTTATACATTCATGTCTCCCGTGCATGTATACATTGGTTGGGTGACATTCAAAAGCGCGGATTTCTGAACCGAATATGTTTCAAAAGCGCGTATAAACCCATGATACGAAAAGCGCGGGGTTTGGCCCCGGTGACCGCTACGGTAGCCGGATTGGTTTTGCCTAGATACTGCGAAAAGGCCTATGGTTCACACTTTTTTGTTTTGTTTTATGTCTTTGTTTCTGTTTTTAAATTGGACTTAAATCTGCTTCACTAAACAACAAGAATGTGAATAACTTCAACAACCGTAGGACAAGGAAGATCTGGACTAAGAAGATCTGCAGGCTCTTGAGGCATTTTTGTTTCATTTTTGTGTTGTTTCTCCTCTCTGTTTCCTTCTTTCTTCTCCTTTGGTCACACCCCTGAATGCGTACATTTATTCTGTAAATAGAAGTTGGTCGTCACCACAGAAAAAGAAGAAGAGGCGGTAAAGGTAAAGATGTGCCACCCCCCATGCATTTCTCGGTTAATTGTATTTTTCCGTTTTTGCCTTTCTTACCATACATAAAGCTGTAATTTAGGAACAATTTTAGCTAATTACCTTTTAGGAATACTAACCCTAACCCTAACCCTACCCCTAAACCTAACCCTACCCCCACTATGTACTGCAGTGAGGCCAGTCTGTCACAATGGCACTTGTTTCTTATCAATGGTGTGACACATCATATAAACACGTCTCTCTCTCTCTCTCTCTCTCTCTCTCTCTCTCTCTCTCTCTCTCTCTCTCTCTCTCTCTCTCTCTCTCTCTCTCTCTCTCTCTCTCTCTCTCTCTCAACGAACATACTAAGACAGTACACAGTGTCATCAATATCCTATCATCGACCATCGCAATGAGTGTCATCAACATCCTGACTGTCATCAACATCTATCCATCTGGGACCTGTCCATCTACCTGTACACTCGAAGGTATGTCAATGGCGGGGTGAATTGGTGGGTGGGGGTTGGAAATCTGCTCAAAATTGTATTATTTTAAAAATCCGCTCTTACGTATGCCGATTTGATGCGCTTTTGCAACAAAAAAAAGAAGTCCGCGCTTCTGATATACCTATACGCGCTTTCGTAAATCTCCCCATTGCTTCCCCCCTCCCCCTCCCCTCTGATTCTCTCTCTCTCTCTCTCTCTCTCTCTCTCTCTCTCTCTCTCTCTCTCTCTCTCTCTCTCTCTAATTATATTATTTGCTTATTCAATGTTCCGTTTTTACTTGACTTGACTTGACTCTCATTCTCAGCCTATCTGTCTTTCACTCTATCTCTTCTTTTTCTTCTTCTTCTTCTCCTCCTCCTCCTCCTTTTTCTTCTTCTTCTTCTTCTTCAATTGTCAATGTTATGCTTATTTCTATAAAAGCTTTGTAAGTAGCTTAAATGTGTTATATCAAAGTGTTTTGAGTACTTTGTAGTTGTGTGTGTGTGCGTGTGCGCGCATGCGTGTGTATGTGTGTGTGAGTGTGCATGTGTGTGTGTATGTGTGCGTGCGTGTGTGTGTATGTGTGTGTATGTGCGTGTGTGTGTGTGAGCGAGCGTTACAAGCGTGTGTATTTGTGTAGGTGTGTGGGAGTGTGTATGCAAAACAAACACCCATAAACAAACTTTTAAAAAAATACTTGCAGACATGTCCGTACTCACACAATGTGTACTCTGTCCCCCCACCCCCACCCTCTCTCTCTTACGCGCGCACACACACAAACACACATCCTAATATATAAACATATATGCAATAGCATAACATATACTAACACAAAAATGGTAGGTTGAAAAACAAGGTACATATAACATAATATTATACTAGTTATGAACTTATCTTTTTTCTGTATTATTTGATTCATCTGTCCTGCACAGCTCACCATCTGATGGTGATCGCCGGTCGACTGGATTTATTTTTAACTATACAATAGCCTAACATATATATAGACTAGTGATGCATATATATATATTTATGTGTGTGTGTGTGGTGGTGTGTGTGTGTGTGTGCAGTGTGTGTGTGTGTGTGTGTTCGTGTGTGTGTGTGTGTGTGTGTGTGTGTGTGTTCGTGTGCGTGCGGGAGGTGTTTATGGGGTGGTATATTGTGGTGGTGATGGTGGTTTCCTTACGCGTGTGCTGCCTAGACTCAAAATAGCCTCCCCAGAAAGTGTCGATAAACGTGTGCAACCGGTATGTAGTGGCACGACCCACTGTAAAAAAAACCACCAACACATAGCAGCATTAACAGCAACATTTTTATATTTAGGAACTTGCTAAAAATAAGATATGTTAGAAGAATACATAGCACAGTACACTAATTCCCCTCATTCTGGCTCCTTTCAGTTTTCCACAGAGAGCGATTTGCTTCAAGTTATTTCTCTTAACAGAGGCAAATATTCTTATCATTGATTGTGGGTAGGAATAGGAAAAGACCTTACAAGTGGTATGCCACCATAAAACAATGTAAGCCTAATGGATAAAACACTTTAAATTGGTTGATGCTGGTGACGAGTGTTAACAAAAGGCATGAACTGAAAGGAGCTGAGAAAAGCTACTGTGATAGCCAAAGTGAACTTTAACCTTACACAATTCCAGACTACCTGGGCTAATTATAGAGCCCTTATTGATTGAAAAGTGAAGATTGACATGTAGCACCTAATCTGCTTATGAAATGTTCATGCTTGTAAGAGAATTACTCAGTGTACCAATGATGATTATTCTGAGAAGTATGTGTCTTTATGTATTGTTATTGGTGCTGTTTGTTTGGTGATTTGCAGTCATGTAGCTCGACACTCAGTGTACCAATGATGATTATTCTGAGAAGTATGTGTCTTTATGTATTGTTATTGGTGCTGTTTGTTTGGTGATTTGCAGTCATGTAGCTCGACACTCAGTGTACCAATGATGATGATTCTGAGAAGTATGTGTCTTTATGTATTGTTATTGGTGCTGTTTGTTTGGTGATTTGCAGTCATGTAGCTCGACACTAAGTGTACCAATGATGATTATTCTGAGAAGTATGTGTCTTTATTTATTGTTATTGGTGCTGTCTGTTTGGTGATTTGCAGTCATGTAGCTCGACACTCAGTGTACCAATGATGATTATTCTGAGAAGTATGTGTCTTTATGTATTGTTATTGGTGCTGTCTGTTTGGTGATTTGCAGTCATGTAGCTCGACACTAAGTGTACCTATGATGATTATTCTAAGTATGTGTCTTTATTTATTGTTATTGGTGCTGTCTATTTGGTGATTTGCAGTCATGTAGCTCGACACTCAGTGTACCAATGATGATTATTCTGAGAAGTATGTGTCTTTATTTATTGTTATTGGTGCTGTTTGTTTGGTGATTTGCAGTCATGTAGCTCGACACTCAGTGTACCAATGATGATGATTCTGAGAAGTATGTTTCTTTATTTATTGTTATTGGTGCTGTTTGTTTGGTGATTTGCAGTCATGTAGCTCGACACTCAGTGTACCAATGATGATTATTCTGAGAAGTATGTGTCTTTCTTTATTGTTATTGGTGTCTTTCTTTATTGTTATTGGTGTCTTTCTTTATTGTTATTGGTGCTGTTTGTTTGGTGATTTGCAGTCATGTAGCTCGACACTAAGTGTGCTGACAAACATTGCGTCAAAATGTTTATTGTAATGTTTTTTACTTCATTTTTTTTAATGAATTGCTGCATCCGGATGGACTAAGGGATGGAGTGTGTGTGTGTGTGTGTGTGTGTGTGTGTGTGTGTGTGTGTGTGTGTGTGTGTGTGTGTGTGTGTGTGTGTGTGTGTGTGTGTGTGTGTGTGTGTGTGTGTGTGTGTGTGTGTGTGTGTGTGTGTGTGTGTGTGTGTGTGTGTGTCTCTGTGTGTGTGTGTGTGTGTGTGTGGTGTGTGTGTGTGTGTGTGTGTGTGTGTATGTGTCTCTGTGTGTGTGTGTGTGTGTGTGTCTGTGTCTGTGTGTGTGTGTGTGTGTGTGTGTGTGTGTGTATGTGTGTATGTGTGTGTGTGTGTGTGTGTGTGTGTGTCTCTGTGTGTGTGTGTGTGTGTGTGTGTGTGTGTGTGTGTGTGTGTGTGTGTGTGTGTGTGTGTACTCACGTATTTCATGTATTGGTCATGTGAATAGTACCATTTGTTTTGTTTGTATTGTAAAAAAAATACTATGAATATAAAAACAAGTTTCAAAAGGTAAAGAAAGAAACAACGAAAAAACCAACAAACCATTTTTATGTTAAAGGGGCACCGTGACGGATGAGCATTTGCAAGAAACGCGTCGAGACCATCAGGAAAACACCCTTTACAGAGATCGCAACGCTCACTTTGTTCTAGTTTCCTAGAAATCAACCCGTCAAATCGGCGATTCCTCCTTGGCGGAGGTGCTGGAAGTAACATTCTTTCAGTGAACGAGAAGCTATGTGTGCCTTCTCTTTTGTAATGGCTGCCCGAGTTTAGACTAAATCGTTTGCACGAAATTTCCGCAACACAATCCCTTTTTTTAATTTTATACAGTTCAACAAAGGAAATAGCTCCAATTCTTTTTTTACTGCACTACAAAGAGAAAAAAAGCTTTAATCATTTTCCACCCATCCCGTCCAAAATGGCTTCTCTCCCCGGCATCTGCGCCAAGGAGGAATCGCCGTTTTGACGGTTTGATTTATAAGAAACCAGAACAAAGTGAGTGTTCCGATCTTTGAAAAGGCTGTCTTTCTGGTCATCTCGACGTGTTTCTTACAAAACAATCTCATCCGTCAGGGTCCACCTTTAAGAAAAGCTCCCTCCCCTGTTCCTTCCATTCATTTCAGACGGTTTCAGGTTAGGGTTAGGGATAGGGTTAGTGATAGGTTTTTGGTCAGTTTAGCCATCAACTTTATTTGTGTTTGTGTGCGTATTTGACACTAAGCTTACCCTAAACATATCCCTAACCTAAAACCGTCTACAGCAAACTCGGTTATAAGAAAATTGAAGGGAAATAAAAAATTTCCTGCAAATCTCAATCACATCAATTTATTGTCTTCTAACTGAAGAAATTCGTTGCCCAGCTTGCGCATTAAGTACAGAATAAATAATTAAAACATTTAATTAACTAGTCAGTTACACAACATCCATTGACGAAGACAATTCTACACAAACAATAGGCATAAACAGGTTTCAGGTTAGGTTTAGGGATAGGGTTAGTGATACGTTTTGGGTCAGCTTAGCCATCAACTTTATTTGTGTTTGTGTGCCTATTTGACACTAATCTTACCCTAAACCTATCCCTAACTTCCTTCACTAAAGGGGAGAAGGATGTGAGGTGATCTCATTCAAGTCTATATAAAAATTTTTTTATTAGACCTAACATTTGATTTGCCTTTTTAATAATATTTGCTCATTGCCCATCGAAACGATGTGGTGTCAAAAGGTATACTCACATCTTTTTCTTGTTCATTTTCTTCAATTTTATCAGTACTGTTATTAAGTTTTATGAAATATCCATGTTTTGGGTTACGTTTCCCCTAATGCATTACCTGACATTTTTTTTAACATTAAAATACAAGTTCCGAGTGTTTGACCACTCCTGTAAAGTGACCAAACCTGCCTGTAATATTGTTATTATAATTGTTGAATATCTTAGTATAGTCGGCATAGATCTTACAATCGCTACTTATGTTATCTGGTAGATCATTTATGAATATTGTGAATAAGACAGGGCCTAATATGCTACCTTGGGGAATACCACTAAGAACCTTTGTTTCACCAGCCGCCGTGGTGTAGTGGTTAGCGTCGCGGACTACTGGCTGGGAGGTCTTGGGTTCGAATCCCATCAGAGGCGAGGGTTTTTTCGGTCCTGGACCGACTCCTACCCAGAGTGAGTGGCTGTGGGCTCAATGGGAAGACTGAAACCACACAGTCGAGCTTCATCCGCTTAACGGATGCGATTCTGAGAGTGTTGCTCTAATTTCAAAACAAACACTGCAGGTGTCTGTAGTTCTCGGGCCTGGTTAACGCCGGGATATAATTATGAAAGGAAGCGTAGAATACAGCCCTGTCATGCAGTCTCAGACCAATACGGAACTCCATAGCATCATCATCATCATCATCATAGTCATCCGCCTTAAAAAAAAGTCTCAAATTCTGTGGCTTTGCAAGCCCTGCTCTCATGGTGACCTCAGTTTCGGTTTACAATCCAGTCTATGCCTTGGTGCGTTCGGGTCAAAGTCATGGGGATCAGTGTGTTCTGGGGAGCTGTCGTCGGACGGTCGTGGTGGCACCCTCGGAGGAGGACCTCACTCACGCTGGCTCCACGACTAAGAGAATAGTGTCGTCAATAGGGGGCTTAGTAGGTGGTGTCCTGAACAGGCTCTACTGAACTCCACCGAGGTGACTCAGCAGCAGTGCAGTGCCTCCTCGGTTGGTTGCCTCCTGACGAACATTCGCTCCCCTTGGGCAGCTGCTCTCGGATTCTGCGACCTGAACGTGCGGAGGTGTGGCTGCGAACTGGGAATCGGAATGAGTGGCGTGGGAGCAACGCTACTGTACGGCCCAGATGATCAGACAGCCAAAAAAAAAGAGAAAAAAAAGAACCTTTGTTTCCTCTGAATAAGACTTACCAACTTTAACCCGTTGAGTTCTTTGAGACAAGAATCTTTTAATCCACTAAAAACACAAAAGCTGTAGGTTCGGTATAGGTCCTTTATTGAAGATAACACAGACGTTTCAGAGCTTAGCTCTTTTTTCAATGTGATGAAAAAGTGACAAAAAATGAGGAATAAGGGTGAAGACAGAGTAGAAATCAGAGCAAGGAACCTGAAAGAGAGAGAGAGAGAGAGAAAGAAAGAGAGAGAGAGAGAGAGAGAGAGAGAGAGAGAGAGAGAGAGAGAGAGAGAGAGAGGAGAGAGAGAGAGAGAGAGAGAGAGAGAGAGAGAGAGAGAGAGAGAGAATATAAAAAGTGAAGAGTGAACACATATTCAGAAAAAAAGAAAGAAAAAGGGAACATCCACGAAACTCTCTACCTTAAGACAACTAGGGCAAAAAATGTGAGTAGATATTAACGCACACACAAAAGGATAAATGCACACACATACGCGCATGCATGAGCATACAGACATGTAAACATATGCACACAGACACATGCACACACACACGCACATACACACACACACACACATACACGCGTGCGGATGCACACAAACACATACACACATACAACCACACATATACACACATGCATACACACACACAAACACAATCACAAATTATACATGAGCATGCACACAAATATGTGCATGGCACATCAACACAAACAGATCTATTATGAGACAGTTACATTGTGCATCCACCCGCGTGCATACATACACACAAACACACACGCGAACACACACCCGCAAGCACACGCACACACACACACATACATACACACACTCACACACATGACTACGTGCATAGACACACACATGAACATGCGCACTAAGGATGTGAATGTCCAAAAATGATGGCTTGAGGGATATTGGTGGACTTTGAAGTTAGAGCTTAGTGTTCAGTCCTGCTGGCGTAGTGGTTCCAAGGCGTTTGATGAGCCAGGACTCTTGGAACTTCCTACGGACCATGCCTCCCCTACCCTTCCACACCGCAACCACTGTTGCGTGAGTGAGGGAATGTCCCGGGCTATTAAAGTTTGTCCCGATGGGGTTTTCGTAGTTGAGATGCATGGACCGCAGGTGCTCCGAGAACCGCTCACCAAGAGTACAGTATGTTTCACCAACATAGAGTTTTTGGCAGAGAAGGCATTGGACAATGTAAATCAAATCTGAGAATTGGCAGTTGAACTGTGATTGGATTGTAACTTTCCACAGGGGCCAGTGAACGTGGTAGTGGGGTTCAGGAAGGGGCAGGTTTTGCAGTTTTTCAGTTGGCACTGTTTGTTTCCAAAAGCAGCAGGGGAATGTTGGGGTGCTGTGTTGGTGGAGCTGCCAACCAGGAGGTCCCCCAGACTCGTGTCCCTGCGGAATGCGATGAGAGGTGGACGGGAGAAAGTCTCCTGAAGTTTAGGGTCGTTCTGCAGGACTTTGAAGTTGTGGCGCAGAATTTTGCTGACCGCCAGGTTGTGCAGATGGAAGGGTAGCACAACAACAGTTCTTTCACTTAGCTGTTTGGCGGTTAATATCTACTCACATGTTTTGCCCTAGTTGTCTTAAGGTAGAGAGTTTCGTGGATTTTCCCTTTTTCTTTCTTTTTTTCTGAATGTGTTCACACTTCACTTTTTATATTCTCTCTCTCTCTCTCTCTCTCTCTCTCTCTCTCTCTCTCTCTCTCTCTCTCTCTACTCTCTCTCTCTCTCTTTCAGGTTCCTTGCTCTGATTTCTACTCAGTGATTTCACCCTTATTCCTCATTTTTTGTCACTTTTTCATCACATTGAAAAAAGAGCTAAGCTCTGAAACGTCTGTGTTATCTTCAATAAAGGACCTATACCGAACCTACAGCTTTTGTGTTTTTCCATTCATATGATCCAAGTGGTCTTCTGAATCATTTTAATTCCCTGTAATAATTCGCCTTCTATTCCATATGCTGACAATTTAATTAGTAATCCCTCGTGCAGGACAGAGTCAAGCGCCTTTCCAAAGTCTAGATACACTACATCTAAAGATTGTCCATTGAAATGTTCTATTACCTGCACAAGATCTTTTATTTCTAAAACCATGTTGACAGTCTGAATATAGATTATTGTTTGTGAAAAAATTAACAATATTGTCACATAAAATAGATTCCATTACATTACATGTTACACAAGTGAGACTTATTGGTTTATGGTTACCTGGATCTGACCGTGACCCTTTAAAAAAACCAAAAGTAGCGACAACTTCAGCTTTCTTCCAGTCATCAGGTATTACCTCGTGTTCCATTGTTTTGTAAAATAGTTTAGTTAAAGGTACACTAATCTCAATTGCAACTTCTTTAAATATGTCGGAAAGTATTTGGTCAGGACCTTGAGCCTAGGATACATCTAATTCTTTAAGTTTCTTTGCTACTGTTTCTACACTTATATTAACGTCTTTTAACGTCTTACCGTTTGATTTTGTAGCTTTACCCAAATTAGGAAGGCTTGTATTATTTATCCTCTCTCGTAAAAAAAAAACCATATTAAAAACGTTATTTAACCAGGGGTTCTCTTTGCTTTAGTGATGTTTCCGTGTCGTCCCTGGGCGTCACTACCTGCCTTTTTTTCCAACCCTGCGGCGTGCTGGAGGTTGCTCCCCTTTTCTTCGTTGGGCCAGGTCTGCTCCTGGTACGACCGCCTCCCCTTTGCCTGGGATGCTGGGTCTTAGGTCGTTGGGCAGGGGTAGCATGATGGTGTGACTGGGCGTTGCCCATGAGTGTCGGTTCTTCGGCTGTGTGCGCTGCCTTGTGAGACAGTGTTCTTCGTGTGCCAGCTGTTGGGGCGTTTTTTTCTAATGCATCCGTTAATGTTTCGGTAACTCAGTGCAGATGTTAGCGCGCCTGTTGTGATTCAACTCTACGACGTGAAAGTGGATTGTTTCTGCTGTACATCACTGACTATTGTTGCCGCCTTCTGTGCTTCGTGCTGATGGTAAAATTCAGTGGCTGTCACTCTTCGTCATCGTCACGTGGTCTTCAGCCTTCAGACTGAATTGCACTATTGCTGTTTCCTAGTTTGGGTCAGCGACGTAAGAGAGTTGATTTACCTCTGACATTTGATGTGAGTTTGGGTTGCATGCAAATAAAGTGGGTGAAAGTGTGAGTGGTTTATTGCATATGTTTGGCTTTGACTCATTACATTGACTGTGATTTGTGTATCTATAATGTGCATTATGGTTACAAATGGTATACACCATGTTGATGGGATTTGATCCGTCTAATTCTGCTTGTTCTTGGGTGTCGCCGCTGCCTCACCGCTGCCTCGCCGCTGCAACAGCCGCCCATTTAAGGAGCTAATCTCTTTCGTTTAGTAATCCTCCTTTCCCCTGTTTTGTTTGCAACATGTGTCACCGCTGCCGCACCGTAGGTTGACGCAACAGCCGCCCATTTAAGGAGCTAATCTCTTTCGTTTAGTAATCCTCCTTTCCCCTGTTTTGTTTGCAACATGTGTCACCGCTGCCTCACCGTAGGTTGACGCAACAGCCGCCCATTTAAGGAGCTAATCTCTTTCGTTTAGTAATCCTCCTTTCCCCTGTTTTGTTTGCAACATGTGTCACCGCTGCCTCACCGTAGGTTGACGCAACAGCCGCCCATTTAAGGAGCTAATCTCTTTCGTTTAGTAATCCTCCTTTCCCCTGTTTTGTTTGCAACAGGTGTCACCGCTGCCTCACTGTAGGTTGACGCAATAGCCGCCCATTTAAGGAGCTAATCTCTTTCGTTTAGTAATCCTCCTTTCCCCTGTTTTGTTTGCAACATGTGTCACCGCTGCTTCACCGTAGGTTGACACAACAGCCGCCCATTTAAGGAGTTAATCTCTTTCGCTTAGTAATCCTCCTTTCCCCTGTTTTGTTTGCAACATGTGTCACCGCTGCCTCACCATAGGGTGACGCAACAGCCACCTAATTACTTTTCCTTCAAGGACTAATAATTTTGCCTGGTACGGACACATTTTGATGAGTAACAAAAACAAAAGAGCGCGCTATAATTTAGTTGAAGAAAGATTTATCCCGCTGTTGGTACAGAGTTGTTTCCCTTTGCTGGATTGGTGATTAAACACATTTGGAGAGATAGTTGTATTTTGTTCTCTCGGAGGAAGTGGCTACTAGTAGATAAACATATTTATTCCACATTTGTTTTCCTCTATTTTATATATATATTTTGTAAATAAATTTATTTGTTCTCTTCAACGTGTGTCTTGTGTTTATGTGCGTCTCATGAGTTAGGCGTTCTTAACTACGTCAAGGTCTTACGATCTTGACAAGATCCAACCCAATCCTATTCAGCCCATAGGGTACGAAATAGATCTATAAGCTCTCAGCATCTCTGGTAAACTAAATTATTGTTAGATATTTACTGTTCCTTGCCTTGATATAGATAGAACGATGTTAATATAAGTATTTCTCATAAAAGATTTGTGACCCTACAGAAATGTCCCTGGTGAATAATGCCTATACAGATTACCTTCATGACCAACAAGGAAAAGTCTTTGAATGGCACTTTGTCACAAGGCCAATTTTGGTCAAAATCCCTTTAGTAGTTTTTAAAACAAAGGCACGTGAACGACAAAAACAACATGTTACACGACATATGATTCGCTGTCAATGCGATGCAATTGTGACAATGCGAGTCACGATTTACATGAAATATAAAATACTTCCATTTAGAACAATAATTCTATACTATTTTCGCTCTATGTACACAAGTAGACCGCATGCATGAATTTGACGTGAATCATGACTTGCACTGTCACAATCGCATCACATTGACAGCGGAAAGCGTGGGGGGGGTAGGCTATGTTGTAGTAGTAGTAGTAGTAGTAGTAGTAGTAGTAGTAGTAGTAGTAGTAGTAGTACCTTAAAATACAGTTCACTCGCACGAATCCAGGAGAGAACAAAATGTGTTTGAGAAATTAATATCAAAACCCCTATACCTTTGTTTTCCGGAAAAAACATATGAAAAATGTTAACGGAATAGGTGGACCCAAGGTCTATAGAAATCCAGGCCCCATCGGCGTCACCAGTTTTGCCACTGTACCAGCACACCAACTGGTCGTTCGCGTGGAACTCGGTTTGATTTGAAAATGTTCGCCCATTGGTCGCCCCACAGCAAGGAGTTTCATCATTCACACTGCTTTCGCAGTCTCCGCCAAAGGCCCGGTTTTCTGAGAGAAAAAAACCTATTCGATATTACTGCGATTGCTGTTGCCTCTGCGACTTGCTGTTGCTGCTGCTGCTGCTGCAACTAATACTATTGCTTCTACTACTAGTATCACTACTTCCATCGTGGCTGTTTTTGCCAATGAAAGTGCAAATACAACAACTAGCCTACTACTTCTACAACTACCACTTCTACTTTTCCCCCTGGTCTAGATTATTGTACCTTTAGTATATCATTACTACAACTGTGATGAGCTTACATGCCAAATTGTATGTTCACAGCTTGACGGAAATGGCCGCTGCAGTACATTAACGCCCCCGCATGCTGCCTCGTCACAGCTGATTAGCAGACCACAACAGGCCAGAGGCAGCAGCCCCTGCGGTTCTCTTTCAGCTTAAGCAACCACCAGAAGTCCCAGGGAGTTGGGAGTGGACTGTAGCGACAGTCTTGATGCCCATCAAGTAGATGGTCACCAGGATGGAAATGTGGACTAGAGCATTGTCCTGATGCAGGCGTCACCGACCCAATTTGAAGGGATCTGACCTGTTGGTGACAACATCTCTTCCTGAACACCCCCCCAAACCCCTACAGGGAGTTGGGTGTGGACTGTAGGGAGGGTGAGCGACAGTCGTGATGCCCATCAAGTAGCTGAAATGTGGACTAGAGCATTGTCCTGATGCACGCATCACCGACCCAATTTGAAGGGATCTGACCTGTTGGTGACAACATCTCTTCCTGAACACCCCTCCAAAACCTCTACATAGTGTTCTTTGTTGACCATCCGGTCAATGTTAACCTAGTGGAGGTAGAAGATATCCGTGCTGTTAAGGAATGGGACGATTATGGGCTTTTCAGGTTCATTGCTGTGCCTGGCCTTCTTGGGTCCATGGGAGTTAGGGTGCTTGCATTGGCAACTCTGTTTTCTTGTCTCTAGATCATCTAATAAAAACAACCGATGCTCAGCTCATACAAGCTACCCCACAAGCAGACTCAATCATGTAATACATTTCTACAGCATCGTTGCCCAGTTTAACGCAAAACTCTATTGGCGCAAAGACCTTTCAAATTGTCTTCATGTTCTGTTTGCATTCTGAAAACAAATCAGCTGTGACAAGGCGGCATGCAGTGGGGTGTATTCACGTGCTGCAACAGCCGTCTCCTTTACACTATGAAGGTAGTCTCATTACTTATGCAGTAATTACAGCTTAATACTTTTAAGTCGACACATGCTTAAGTCAACTTTTGCGCAAGTCGACGGATTTATCATTTCCCGGCAAAAAGTACTCTTTAAAAGACTTTGATAACAACGAATATCTCCACAACGTTTTAACTCGACGTTCGTCTATGTCAACGAGATTTTTTCTAAACGTCAAACGGATAAGTCGAATTCCTGACTTCCTGACTTTTGTTTTTTTCCCATGACTTCCAGTCACACCCGTCTTGTTCTATTTTGATCTGTCTCTTTTTGTATGTGTGCGCGCGCATGCGCGTGGTGTGTGCTCGTACAAATTGTGTGTGTGTGTGTGTGTGTGTAGTGTGTGTTGTGTGTGTGTGCGTGTATGTGTGTGAACGTTGGCTTTTGCAATTATGCTGAGTTTCCTTGTGGCGTGACGTCAACAATTTCCCGTGGGATAAAATAGGGACGTTCGCGTACCATAAAATACCGAGTTTAAGCCCCCACCACCACCATCCTTTGCACAGTTTGAGGCCCAAAATAGGGGGTTGGGCTTATACACGGTATTTGCCCTTACCTTGTGCTCGAAACAAAATTGTAAAAGGAAAAATACACAGCCTGTAGCATCCCCAATGCCCGGTGAATCCATTCACGCAGGCACGCACACACACACATACATACACACACACCGCAAATCTGCATTAACATCATCATCACTAACATCATAATCGTCATCATGATCATCTTCATTCAGACTGAACACAGCGCCTGTCTCCATATCGTTCACCACAAACTACTGAACCACAAACTACCACATTCATAGCTATAATCATCAATTGTCCATCAACATCATCATCGTTTGTTGACCATCATCATCATCATTAATGTCATCTTCATGTCTTTTTGTCAGGCACTAAATAGCAGAAACTGACAGCAAAGGAACAAAACCAAAATAATCGTAGTGATCATTTTCATCACCATCACTGAGATCTTTCACTCCCCTGGTCGAGGGAGGGGGGGGGGGGGGGGGGGGGGGCGGGGGGTCTTTTACAATGTATTTCACCCTTTGTATAGTGTTTGTCTCCAAATGGGGGTTGGGCTTATACTACTAGATGGGCTAATACTCGGTATTTTATGGTACGTAGTTAAGCTTCGTGTGACAAAAACAAATGTGTGCCTCTGTTTTATTTGAACTTTGTAGACAAAACGCTGCTCTTGCAAAAGAGTATTATAACAAAATGTTTGAGGACCGCATCAAGGAAAACGAACTTTTAGCAACACGTATTTGAAGGCATAACTTGCATTCTCGCTCTTTTGACATGGAAAAGAGTGAGCATTGTTCATACGTCTGGCAAAATTTAATCCACTGGAGTTACTGTATATTCTCTCTCTCTCTCTCTCTCTCTCTCCTCTCTCTCGTCTCTCTCTCTCTCTCTCTGTGTGTGTGTCTGTCTGTCTCTCCCTCTCTCCTCTCTCTATCTCTCTCTCTCACTCTTTCTCTTTCTTTCTTACAGGCACACACACGTATACATGCACCAACACATACACACACCTACCTACCTACACCCTGCACACACGAACACACACACACACACAAAGAGTATACGTCGACATTATCTTCTGAAAGTGCCTGTGAAGTCGAGTATATCAACTGACGGATAATTCGACATTTTTCTTGAAAACGTCTGTGAAGTCCGAGATAATATCCAATCCGATTGACGATAAATCGACTGCGCATAAACTCGAAACAAGGTAAAATTCCATTGCGCAAAATCCATGTTGCCTTTGAAAAAATCCATTGG
>CM065710.1:14851281-14856281 GCA_017654935.2 Phymorhynchus buccinoides
ATACAAAGTAATGAGAGGGAGGGAGTTAGAGAGAGAGAGAGTTGGAGAGAGAGAGACTGAGAGAGAGTGGGAGAGAGAGAGAGAGAGAGAGAGAGAGAGAGAGAGAGAGAGAGAGAGAGAGAGAGAGAGAGAGTAGAGAGAGAGAGAGAGAGGGCATGGACTCACAGTAGATGGGACGTCCCCTGACACGTATTTTGCTAAGGCCCAACTTGAGTCTGGCAGTAAGCCACAAGTACTTCCCATACAGAGTGCGTTCGCAGGGGAATTCGTCGCTTCCCTTGAGGCGTCCTTCTTTGTTAATGGTCACACACAGCTGGTCAGTGGTCGGGGTCTCAGGTAACTCGTCCACAAACGTGACCACAACGGACACTTTTTTCATGTAATCGTAAGCTGCAAATCGGTTTGACGAAAGAGCGGTGAGAGAACAGACAGGGGCACGCAATGAAAACGATCGTACACGTGTAAAAAATGTGTCCACTCTTTCCTCCCCATGGCAACACACTGATATGTAAGTCGTATTATCATGACTGACCTATCACTGTGTTGCCATGGAGGTGTTCACTCAAATATGGGTTCCACAATGAAAAGATCGTTTAAGGTCTCCGCACAGTAACACGTGAACACGTTTCACCCTTTCCCCATGGCAACGCTAGTGATTATTATGCATGGGAGCAACTACACAAAATTTAAAAAAACCTTAACCCTTTCACCGCCAATGTCGCATTTTAGCACCACAATGGCTTAACACCGATGTTACTGAAAGGCATCAAATCAGGGCCTGTTATCCAAAGACCCTATTTTCTTAATTTTTGGGATGTAAGGATAGGCCTAATGTTATAATATGTCACAGATGAATTCGCAACATTGCAGACATAATTTTTTTCTCTACCCTGTTATTCTGGACAGTAGTGTGAATAAAGTATATGTGAGAGAAAAAGATATAATGGGAACTTCCTATTAGGACCTTGACAAATCAGCCCCATGAAGGTCTCAACAGGTTAGGGTCTTGATAGGTAGGTGGACATAGATAGTGTCACGAGTAATGAATTGTGTTTGCTATAGCTGTGGACAGTAGTGTGAAGAAAGAATATGTGAAAGAAAAAGATATAATGGGAACTTCCTATTAGGACCTTGACAAATCAGCCCCATGAAGGTCTCAACAGGTTAGGGTCTTGATAGGTAGGTGGACATAGATAGTGTCACGAGTAATGAATTGTGTTTGCTATAGCTGTGGACAGTAGTGTGAATAAAGTATAATTTTATGTGAGAGAAAAAGATATAATGGGAACTTCCTATTAGGACCTTGACAAATCAGCCCCATGAAGGTCTCAACAGGTTAGGGTCTTGATAGGTAGGTGGACATATCGCCGCCGGTGTCACGATAAATAAGTAGTCGTATGAAATATTTACCTCTGCGCATGCGCATTAGAACAGTTACTTATCTCACGTGATTACTACTAACCCTAACCCTATCCCTAACCCTAACCCTATCCCTAACCCTATCCCTAACCCTATCCCTAACCCTATCCCTAACCCTAACCCTATCCCTAACGAAGTTGAAACAACGGAAAGAACCAAGAAATAGAGCAGGAGAGTGTAAATCTACATATTTGCAGAGAAATCGATGTACAAAGCCATGCACTTAGTTTCGTAATGATTCACAATGGCGGACAAACAAACGATTCTGATTGGCTACGCGGCTAGAGGCAAAAATCTCATAGAGGTAAAAATACACCGCCACACCGGCATGCAATACAGACGTAAGTCGAATGACGTCACTTCACATGAGGAATGGAAAACTCAATATTTTGGTCATTTCAGGCCACATAACGTCATTTTTTTGTTCCTTTAGCGTCACCATCGGTGTTTTATCTTTGCAAATTGTTGTTTTACAGCTTTGTTAGATGATGCAGCTTGTCTAGATCAACTGGTAAGTCCAACACATCGAAGATGACCAATTTCGAGTTACGTATGTCTTGCATGCGGACAGCAATATATAGTCCAAATATGTACCAGCAGGGCAAAATTTCACACTGATCGTAAGGAAACAAAACCCACCCAGTCAGAGAGCGGACAATAAGACAAACGCAACACAACAAAAATATTGACTCTATGTCAATTAGAACCAGAGATATGGCCATAAATGTATGAGAACAAATTCTCTGTTTTCGTGGCCATTTTGCCAAATGTGAAAATTTGTCAAATTTGGAGGACTCTGACAGCCAAGCTACTTCCTTTAACTGAAAAGAAACAAGAGGATTTATTATTTGAACTTTGTAGATAAAGCTAATTTAATTTGAGGTTTATACCTTTGTTCATTTTGACACTCCAACAACTCAAAGTAGCCAATTTTCTCATTTTTGATGGGTGGCAAAACGGGTCAAATTGGCTAAAACTTTAAACAGCCGTAAAAAGCCACATCTGTTATCCGATTTAAAAAATGTAAAGTGCATTTTCTTCAGTTAACTGAGAGCTTTCAAATGACATAAATAAACCTACATGTATTGAATATTATATTTTACCCCCTCCCCCCCTCCCACCATACCCCCCCCCCCCCCCTCCCCATACACGCTATTAGTCCGATTCCAAAAATGTAAAGTGTATTTTCTTCTGCTCAGTGTGACCATTCAAATGACATCAATAAACCTTCCTTTTGAACATCATATTTTACCCCTTACCACCCCCACCCCCTCACCCTGCCCCCACTCACACACACACTCTATTAGTCCGATTTCAAAAATGTAAAGTGTATTTTCTTCAGCTCAGTGAGACCTTTCAAATGACAGTAAGCCTAGATATACTAAACTTCAGATTTTATTCCATATCCCCCCCCCCCCCCCCCCCCCCCCCCCCCCCCCCCCCCCCCCCCCTAGAGTACTATAAAGGTACTCTACTCTCGCCCTCCCCCTACCCCCCCCCCCCCCCCTCCTCCTACCCCTGCACTATTTATCATCTGATTTGAAAAATGTAAAGCGTAATTTCTTCAGTTCATTGAGACCTTTCAAAGGACAGCAATACACCTAAATAATATATAATAAACAACAGATTTTACTTTATACGCCCCCCACCCCCCTTTAGCCACCCCCCCCCCCCCCCCCCCTTCCCTTCTGCTTATCATCTCCCGGCCTCCTTTCTAGAATGTTGAAAAGCTATTGAACTGCCTGCTTCACTGGTATTTCAGCCAGTGTTCTCCCCCATGGGGATACCGGGGAATCTTTCAGTATAAACAGTTCCCCCACCTTCTGGAAGTTCTGTGCTAGCAACTTAATCAAATATATCACTCTCGTTGACTCTGCTGTTTCCTTTTCTTACTGTCATCTACTAGTGTTATGACCAGCCGCGCAGACGAAGAGCTCTGGTAATGGTTTGAGTGACATTTGTCTATTTGTTCCTGGATGACTATATATATATATGTATTTATGGTAATGAGCGGTTTGTTCCTGTCTATGTATGTATGTTGCAATGATGACATTTGATCACAGGGACCTTGAAGGCTCAAATGTAGCATGCGCATAGGTATTTAGGATATCATAGGCCAACTTCGAATCTGAAGGTTATTGGTCAAAAGTGAAGTTCACTGGAGCAGAAAAACTTGCAGCTGGTGATAGTGTCATCATTGATCTAGTTGGCACATTCTGTTATTTTTATGTAAAAAAAAATCCAAATATTTTTCTTCTTTGAGTTCCTCTGAAACCAGAATGTATCGGCTGAATGCAGCAGGAAGACCAATGAAAACTGAAACCCAGATACACATACCTCAACCATTATGGCTATGTGGCCTAGGAACGCTTTTTGTTTTCCAGTTTAAAAAAAAAAACCCACATATATGTGACCACTTTTTTATATTATGTGTTTTTGTTACACTGGGAGTAAGAAATTATTTGGAAATAATCGATTAAAAGCGTACAATTTGCACTGCAAGAAAACAACATGACCTTAACTTCGGTGTAGATCTAGCCTACGACTTGAGATCAGCTGTTGACGTTCATTAAGTTATTGCTGCTTTTCACGATGCTCAACTCGGAACTTTCTAAACCCGTTATTTATACGATACTTTAGCTACTTGCCATCCAAAGCTATAATTAAATAAGCTAACACAGGAAACCCTATTAAAATGATTTTTGGTCAAGCGATATCATTATAGAGATCGGAATATTGTTAATTCAACAGTTGAATGCTCCTTACCGATCCTGACAAATGGTGGCTTTGCTGGAAGCAAGGCTTCCTTGAGCAGACTGCCTTTGGAAGCAAAATAGCAAACGATCACTGCAACTTATTGAACTGGATTGCTTTCCCGGCAATTATTAATGTTTTTAGTCGTTATCTTTAATGGTTTTAGGTTCTGAACGTACTATTATACTGAAATCGCGTTGATTTTCACTCAGCATGGAGCATCGGCCGTGACTCCGTCTTTTAGCACAGCCTACATCAGCCAGCCAAACGAACACCTATCTTCAACGGGAAAGCCACAAATTTCTGTGACATCACAGCAGAAACGGCACAAAAAGCAAGATAGTGTAAAAATAGACCTATCCAACGGATGTCTGCTGTGTAGATTTCCGTGTCGGGTTTTAGGTAAAAATTCACTTCAAAACAAACTATTTAAAGTTTTCTATAGTTTATTTCATGTTAATTCGGTCAAACATATATCAAACGGAAGGTAATTAACTGGTGAATAAAACTGTGACCATTGTAAATGCTTACAAGTGATGGAAATTTGTGGCTAACAGCGCGAAGTGACTACGCGGATTTTTCCGATCATCGCGAATGTGACAACGCCATCGTCCAACACCTACACCTTGTGTATTTCTAAAAATCGTTAAACAAATTCAGGCCTCATATAAACACACCAGATACACGACTCAAAAGATCAAAGTTTCGTCTTTAATGTGCACTTTATTTTAAGACAATATATTCACAAACAGCAACACTAAAACAATCTGAAAACTACTGAAAATAGGCTGATTTTATAATGGGGGCAATAATGACGTAGGGCTTGC
>CM065710.1:14861281-14911281 GCA_017654935.2 Phymorhynchus buccinoides
TATATATATATATATCTCTCACTCGCGAGCATGCTCACTCTCGCTCTCCTGTGTTGTGTTACGTGTGGAAGGAATGATGTATACTTTAGAAATAATTATGTTTCATTAATACATTGTTCAAATCATCCCAATGTTGTGTGTGATTGTGCAGACCGTTATGATAAAATAAATGTTTGTTTTGTTCATTTTTACCCCCCCCCCCCCCCCCTTCTCGTGTCAACCACCCATACCCCCCCCCCCCCCCCCCCCCCTCACACACACACACACATCAAATCCAGATGCATGAAATCATCAAAATACTTCTTTAAGGCCTTCGCACACTAGCATCAGGCGTCAACTGTTTCTCAGAGCAACGCCTTGACGCGTTGACGCCTGCATCACAGCACACATTGTAGCGAGGCAGTGGCGTTCTCACACACGACTCTTCTCGCTTCGCCTCTTGTCGCGCGAACTTCCTTATTTGGAACGCAAGGAAAGATTACTCTAGCCTCAAACCTCCTCCTAGAAACATCAGTATGGCTGACCACGATGATTCGTCTTCTTCAGAAGATGAAATGTGTGTCATTGTTTGTGCTACTTTATTTTGGGTTCGAGCAAGTCTGCCATTTTTTTTCTTCAATCAGAGTTATGGTCCTTCCGTCCGTTGTGATTGGCTAGTTTCACGATCTCTGCGATCTTGAGCATCAAAATTAGAGCCGGTTCTATTCTCGAGCAACAAAAAATCGCGCAGCTACGCATCAAAACTCATGCCGCGGCGCGAATCTCTCACACGCAAGCGGCGCATCAAACTGCGCCTTGCAGCAAAAAATCGCCGCGATCTCGAGATCTTGACGCTAGTGTGCGAAGCCCTTTAGTCATTTACGCAAATGACTGTACCTTCATTTTAGTCTTTTAAGGTGTGGATGCCTAAATTGCATAGGCATTTTCAAACAATGGCAGATCAAAAAGGTATTTTTTTGAAATGCCTGAATTGTTTTAGGCATTACCGTGCATGCCTGAATTCCGAATATGACTGTAACATATACACACAAAACTATCATCATAATTGTCGTCACCATTGCCCTTTTCATCATCTTCACCATCATTACAGTGCTCCCCGTTTATACTAAATAGTCCTCGGATAGTAGCAACTCGGTTATAATTTAAAAAACCTGCTATAGTAAAGTCACTTTTGGTTCCCCACTGGACTGGATCCTGGGTTACAATTAAAAAAAAATGTGTCCTCTTCGTGACCTTTGTAAATACGTCACCAATGTAGGCATCAAAGTCTCATCACTCCCTCCACCCACCCATAGCAGCAACTGGGTTATAATTAAACAAGCACGGATTCGCAATCGTTTGTGGCACGCTTTTCTTTCTCTCTTACAATATGTGTGACAATTTTGGATCGACCGACAGACCGACAGACAGACAGACAGACAGACCGACAGACAGACAGACAGACAGACAGACAGAGACAGACCGACAGACCGACAGACAGACAGACCGACAGACAGACAAAGTGAGTTATAGGTTTGTGGCTTGTGCTTCTTCCTGGGTTACAATTAAAAAAAATTGTGTCCTCTTCGTGACCTTTGAAAATACGTCATCGATGTATAAGTCAGTCTCACCCCCCCCCCCCCTTACTCTCTCTCTCTTTCTCTCTCTCTTTCACCCTCTCCCTCTCACCCTCTCTCTTTCCCTCTCTCTCCCTCTCTATCTCTGTCTTTGTCTCTTTCTCTCTCTCTCTCTGTTTTTACAAATTCTTGTTTAAAGTGAACTTTATTATTTAAACTGTAGATAAAAGAGAGATCGTGTATGCATTTTGTTAAACAAAATTTGGTTGATTACACTGCGCAATGGCACTGCGGTAGAATGGGCGATACAGTTGATAGCTTGTGCACGAAACACGTGACTATTCACCACGAATTTCTTTCATGAAACTCATTATGACAAATTAACATTACATTGGCTGCTACTTGGCTTGTACCCGCCCTACCACATGGTTGAAACGGCGAACTAAGTCGACCATTTCCGCCCACAATCTTCATTTGCAATTCATTACATACAATTGAGAACTGTCCAGTCATTGGCTGCAATTAAATTTGTATCTGTTTTACTGGAGCGCCCTCACACAGAGCAAAAGGCGAGCTAAGTCGACAATTGAGCCCACACTATCATTACTTAGTTGAAAAAATGAATCGGGAAAAAATATATATAGCATCATGAAAATGCGATAATTTATTGCAGGCATGATAATCTATTATTAGGCATAATGTCCAGTAGGCAAAATGTCCAGTGAGCATGGTGACCATAGGTGCAACCACAGATGGCTCAGTAGGCCAAGTGTCCATAGGCAAAATGTCCGCAGGCAAACTGTCCGGTCACGGTGTGTGTGTGTGTGTGTGAGTGTGTGTGCGCACGCATGTGCGTGTGCATGCATGAATAGATTCAAAGGCCATTCTGGAAGTTAGAGGTTGTACACTATATGCTTTTACAGCTAGTTTTGTTTTGTGCACAGGGAAATAGACCATGTATAAACCCAATCACATTGTTGGACCTCAAACCATACAAGGAAGGGGTGGGATGGGTTTATATTCAGTATTTTACGTTAGCTTTGACTTTGAAAAACGTCGGATCGGATAAAATATCATCAAAACTTTACTATATCCGAACATCGTTTATAAGAAAAACCTGTTATAGTAAAGGAAAATCCGTGCTCCCCTGGACTTTACTATAAGCAGGATGTACTGTAGCATCAATTTATGCACAAACACACACTACATAGGCCTAAAGGACTCTTGGCATATTATCTGTCCAATGAAGACAATGGCTTAAATTGAAGATAATTTTAAGCCTAATAGGTAATACACGCACAGTTAGAGTGTGCTCATGCACAAACATCGCACGTACACGCATGCACACACACACACACACACAAACACACACACACACACACACAACACACACACACACACACACACATATATATATATATATATAGAGAGAGAGAGAGAGAGAGAGAGAGAGAGAGAGAGAGAGAGAGAGAGAGAGAGAGATTTGAAATAAAATCTCAGTATACTGCTGTGCACCGTGCCTCTGATCTAAAGGACTTGAAAGTTGGAGCATTTGAAATGCACAACTAGTAAAATTTGATAAAACTTTTTTGTCCAAATGTCTTTATTTTAAAAAAATATAAAAAAAATATATATATATTTTATGTTTTTATAATCGAACATTAGAATCAAGACCAGTTACAAGAACTTGGATTCTTGATCTATGTTCTAAAAAACATAGAGTGCTAGTTTGGCTTTTCCTCCCTTTGTGGGGGAGGCAGACAGAGCCCAGTCCACGACAGCTGTTTCGATCCTATGAGGATCTCGTCAGGTGAACACGGCATTGGGATCTTACCCATGTCAAGTGAAATTTTCACCTCAACACCAAGGTCCTTCCACAGTGGGAAGGGTTTCCCCTGTTGTATATTAGCAAAAATTCCAAAAAGCCAAACCAGCACTCAGATAAAACAATAGAAATAAGAATCTTATGTAAAAAGGTGAACATTACAATGTTCAAATATGAAAAGATATATATATAAACGTACAAGAATTGAAGAAGAAAAAACAACCACACCATTAAACTTTCCTCTTATATATATAGTTTGCTTGAATAAAACTTTTTTTGTGTCCAATATTTAAGTTTGTGAACCTAAGAAAGAAACTGAATAACTTTAATTTTAACTTTATAATTTATTCTGTGTTCTGAAAAGAATTTTAAAAAAATAATGTGCTGATTTACTTTTACTCCCAATGGGGGAGATAGACAATGCCTATGCAAAGACAGCTGTTTCGTCTTTGAGAAAGACTCTTCAGTCTGCATATCGGCCTGCAAATATGCACACACACACACAGAAAACTTGAAAACTTGAACTTTATTTTCATAGGATATAGATTTTAGGCAATGCCTATTCTTCCAATCTGTCCTTGATACATATAATACTAACACAGAACACAGAACATGGCAAGGCATACTATTACACAAAGGTAGCAAAGCAGTTGATATTATGAAACATAGATTGGATGAAATATGGGTTTTTAAAACTTGCGTAATGTTTTAATACTCGCGCGTGCATACAAGCATGCAACCATACTTACACACTAGCGCGCATGTATATAAAGGAAACATACATTATAGAACAGGGCAAATCAATGCATCATAGGGTATGTAACAGGTAACAGTTTGCATTACATTGAGGACACCATTTCTAGCATATATTAGGCACATTGTAGGTGAATAGTAAACAAATAGAATTAAATGAATAAAATGAACTGAATTCATATTAACATCGTCATAAGCATTTAGCATACTGGGGGGGTGAGATTAAGGAGGGTCGAATGTTAGTGTCTTTTCAAGAGAGAGAGAGAGAGAGAGAGAGAGAGAGAGAGAGAGAGAGAGAGAGAGAGAGAGCTCTGAACTCATAAATATTTTAATGATTTAGGCCAACAGCCCCTATCATGACAAGAAAACACAAAACATGCACAACAGCAGCTATGTATAGAAAAGAAAGGGGGAAAAGAGAGAGAGAGAGAGAGAGAGAGAGAGAGAGAGAGAGAGAGAGAGAGAGAGAGAGAGAGAGAGAGAGAGAGAGACTACTACTACTCCTACAACTACTACAACTACTGTAACTACTACTACTACTACTACTACTACTACTACTACTACTACTACTACTACTACTACTACTATGACTACATCTACTCCTACTACTACTCCTACAACTACTCTAACTACTACTACTACTACTACTACTACTACTACTACTACTACTACTACTACTACTACTACTACTACTGCTACTACTACTACTACTACTACTACTACTACTACTACTACTACTACTACTACTACTACTACTACTACTACTACTACTACTACTACTACTACTACTCACTGTCAGTACAGCCATAGTAATTGTTGCAGCCGTAGTCACAGTCATCAGGGCAGGGCTTGCATTTTTTATAATCATTGCCATGTGTTCCAGCTTTGCATACTGAAATATGATAATAATAATTATAAAAGTAGTAATGATACTACTACTACTATTACTAGTACTACTACTACTACTACTACTACTACTAATAATTAACAACAATAATAATAATAATAATAATAATAATAATAATGATAATAATAATAATAATAATAATAATAATAATAATAATAATAATAATCATGCATGGGGAATTGGAAAATTAAATTTTTTAAAAAGGCTGAAAATCGGGGATCTGTGGGCCGCAGAAGTCCCCTAGTAGTAGGGGTCCAGGGGGTAATGCTGAAGCGTTTTGGGTAATTGAAGCCCTAAAATTACAGGGTTCCCACAGATCTCAAAGAAAAATTCAAGGACTTTTCCAGGACTATTCCAGGATCATGCTGGTAAATTTCAAGGACTGAAAATTCTGCTTGTAATAATGGATAATAAGCATTACGGTAAGAGGTATGATAATATCGAACTATTCTGATTACTTGAAACTACAAAACCTGTACACGCCAATAGTCTACTTGCAGTAGCATGGTCATCGGCTGTCACAATATCAGGCGGTCAAAAGTCTGAATTAAAAAACCACACACCAAGTGCTAACTTTCAGTTTTACTATATATTTTTTCCTAAGAGACCGAGTGTTGGTTTTCCTCTCCCCGTGGGGATACCGGGGGATCTTTTGTAAAAATGGTTCCCCCACCTTCTGGAAGTTCTGTGCTTGAAACTTCCCCTAATCTGTCTCTCTCTTTGACTCTGCCTTTTCCCTTTGCTTTCTGTCATTTACTATCTTTTCCTGACACCGGAAGCGAATCGATTCATAAACGCGCGCGATATACGCCGCTTTACCTTTTCACAAATACCTCCGCCGTTTATTAGCCGATTCGCTGCAAATTTGCTGTCGGGCTTGCTATGGCCGGGGCAAAGCCTGGCAGCAAATTTGAAGAGAATCTGGAGAGCGCGTCACTCTCAGAGCAGCGCCAACGGGAAACGGGGCCTTATAACTCCGCCGTTTCTTAACCGAATCGCTTCATATTTGCTGTACTCAGCGTTACCAGTACTTGGCGTTACCGTTACTAGGCGTTACCGTTACTAGAGAAAGCGCATCACTCTCATAGCAGCGCCAACGGGAAACGGGGCCTTATAACTCCGCCTTTTCTTAACTGAATCGCTTCAAATTTGCTGTACTCAGCGTTACCAGTATTTGGCGTTACCGTTACTAGGCGTTACCATTACTAGGTAGAGCGCGTCACTCTCAGAGCAGTGCCAACGGGAAACAGGGTCTTATAACTCCGCCGTTTTTTGACCGAATCGCTTCAAATTTGCTATGACCCCTAACCCAGGCAGCCGTGTCATTTGCGTGGTTTGGCAAATGCGCGAAAAGCGCATCCACCGGGCTCTCGGCGCCTGTATCTCCGGTATTGCTGGACTGATTGCCTTCGAATTTGGAAGATAGATGACCGGGGACGATGACTATCTGTGTGCCACACCGGAAGCGAATCGATTCATAAATGCGCGCGATATACGCCGCTTCACCTTTTCACAAATAACTCCGCCGTTTCTCAACCAAATCGCTTCAAATATGCGGTCAGGCTTGCTGTGGCCGGGGCAAAGCCTGGCAGCAAATTTGAAGATAATCTGGAGAGCGCGTCACTCTCAGAGCAGCGCCAACGGGAAACGGGGCCTTATAACTCCGCCATTTCTTAACCGAATCGCTTCAAATTTGCTGTACTCAGCGTTACCAGTACTTGGCGTTACCGTTACTAGGCGTTACCGGTACCCGGACTTGCGCTAGTTTACATAAATAGTGAAAAGATTGGGGCCCAAGACACACGCTGGAGAGAGAGAGAGAGAGAGAGAGAGAGAGAGAGAGAGAGAGAGAGAGAGAGAGAGAGAGAGAGAGAGAGAGAGAGCAACTGACCGTAGATTCGAAGTTCACATAAGGCGATGGGACCGAACCTCCACGATTTCTTCATGATCAAGAAGTATCGCCCAGTGAGTACCTTCCATCCCCAAAAACGAGCGTAGAGTGCTAGAACATCAGACACACACACACACACACACACACACACACACACACACAGTTTATACATTCATGTCTCCCGTGCATGTATACATTGGTTGGGTGACATTCAAAAGCGCGGATTTCTGAACCGAATATGTTTCAAAAGCGCGTATAAACCCATGATACGAAAAGCGCGGGGTTTGGCCCCGGTGACCGCTACGGTAGTCGGATTGGTTTTGCCTAGATACTGCGAAAAGGCCTATGGTTCACACTGTTTTGTTTTATGTCTTTGTTTCTGTTTTTAAATTGGACTTAAATCTGCTTCACTAAACAACAAGAATGTGAATAACTTCAACAACCGTAGGACAAGGAAGATCTGGACTAAGAAGATCTGCAGGCTCCTGAGGCATTTTTGTTTCATTTTTGTGTTGTTTCTCCTCTCTGTTTCCTTCTTTCTTCTCCTTTGGTCACACCCCTGAATGCGTACATTTATTCTGTAAATAGAAGTTGGTCGTCACCACAGAAAAAGAAGAAGAGGCGGTAAAGGTAAAGATGTGCCACCCCCCATGCATTTCTCGGTTAATTGTATTTTTCCGTTTTTGCCTTTCTTACCATACATAAAGCTGTAATTTAGGAACAATTTTAGCTAATTACCTTTTAGGAATACTAACCCTAACCCTAACCCTACCCCTAAACCTAACCCTACCCCCACTATGTACTGCAGTGAGGCCAGTCTGTCACAATGGCACTTGTTTCTTATCAATGGTGTGACACATCATATAAACACGTCTCTCTCTCTCTCTCTCTCTCTCTCTCTCTCTCTCTCTCTCTCTCTCTCTCTCTCTCTCTCTCTCTCTCTCTCTCTCAAAGAACATACTAAGACAGTACACAGTGTCATCAATATCCTATCATCGACCATCGCAATGAGTGTCATCAACATCCTGACTGTCATCAACATCTATCCATCTGGGACCTGTCCATCTACCTGTACACTCCAAGGTATGTCAATGGCGGGGTGAATTGGTGGGTGGGGGTTGGAAATCTGCTCAAAATTGTATTATTTTAAAAATCCGCTCTTACGTATGCCGATTTGATGCGCTTTTGCAACAAAAAAAAGAAGTCCGCGCTTCTGATATACCTATACGCGCTTTCGTAAATCTCCCCATTGCTTCCCCCCCCCACCCTCCCCTCTGATTTCTCTCTCTCTCTCTCTCTCTCTCTCTCTCTCTCTCTCTCTCTCTCTCTCTCTCTCTCTCTAATTATATTATTTGCTTATTCAATGTTCCGTTTTTACTTGACTTGACTTGACTCTCATTCTCAGCCTATCTGTCTTTCACTCCATCTCTTCTTTTTCTTCTTCTTCTTCTCCTCCTCCTCCTCCTTTTTCTTCTTCTTCTTCTTCAATTGTCAATGTTATGCTTATTTCTATAAAAGCTTTGTAAGTAGCTTAAATGTGTTATATCAAAGTGTTTTGAGTACTTTGTAGTTGTGTGTGTGTGCGTGTGCGCGCATGCGTGTGTATGTGTGTGTGAGTGTGCATGTGTGTGTGTATGTGTGCGTGCGTGTGTGTGTATGTGCGTGTGTGTGTGTGAGCGAGCGTTACAAGCGTGTGTATTTGTGTAGGTGTGTGGGAGTGTGTATGCAAAACAAACACCCATAAACAAACTTTAAAAAAAATACTTGCAGACATGTCCGTACTCACACAATGTGTACTCTGTCCCCCCACCCCCACCCTCTCTCTCTCTTACGCGCGCACACACACAAACACACATCCTAATATATAAACATATATGCAATAGCATAACATATACTAACACAAAAATGGTAGGTTGAAAATCAAGGTACATAATAATAACATAATTATACTAGTTATGAACTTATCTTTTTTCTGTATTATTTGATTCATCTGTCCTGCACAGCTCACCATCTGATGGTGATCGCCGGTCGACTGGATTTATTTTTAACTATACAATAGCCTAACATATATATAGACTAGTGATGCATATATATATATATTTATGTGTGTGTGTGTAGTTGTGTGTGTGTGCTGTGTGTGTGTGTGTGTGTGTGTGTGTGTGTGTGTGTGTGTGTGTTCGTGTGTGTGTGTGTGTTCGTGTGCGTGCGTGAGGTGTTTATGGGGTGGTATATTGTGGTGGTGATGGTGGTTTCCTTACGCGTGTGCTGCCTAGACTCAAAATAGCCTCCCCAGAAAGTGTCGATAAACGTGTGCAACCGGTATGTAGTGGCACGACCCACTGTAAAAAAAACACCAACCCAACACATAGCAGCATTAACAGCAACATTTTTATATTTAGGAACTTGCTAAAAATAAGATATGTTAGAAGAATACATAGCCAAAGTGAACTTTAACCTTACGCAATTCCAGACTACCTGGGCTAATTATAGACTCATTGATTGAAAAGTGAAGATTGACATGTAACACCTAATCTGCTTATGAAATGTTCATGCTTGCAACAAAATTACTCAGTGTACCAATGATGATTATTCTGAGAAGTATGTGTCTTTATGTATTGTTATTGGTGCTGTTTGTTTGGTGATTTGCAGTCATGTAGCTCGACACTCAGTGTACCAATGATGATTATTCTGAGAAGTATGTGTCTTTATTTATTGTTATTGGTGCTGTCTGTTTGGTGATTTGCAGTCATGTAGCTCGACACTCAGTGTACCAATGATGATTATTCTGAGAAGTATGTGTCTTTATGTATTGTTATTGGTGCTGTCTGTTTGGTGATTTGCAGTCATGTAGCTCGACACTCAGTGTACCAATGATGATTATTCTGAGAAGTATGTGTCTTTATGTATTGTTATTGGTGCTGTTTGTTTGGTGATTTGCAGTCATGTAGCTCGACACTCAGTGTACCAATGATGATTATTCTGAGAAGTATGTGTCTTTATGTATTGTTATTGGTGCTGTCTGTTTGGTGATTTGCAGTCATGTAGCTCGACACTCAGTGTACCAATGATGATTATTCTGAGAAGTATGTGTCTTTATTTATTGTTATTGGTGCTGTTTGTTTGGTGATTTGCAGTCATGTAGTACCAATGATGACACTAAGTGTGCTGACAAACATGATGATTATTCGTCTTTAAAATGTTTATTGTGCAATGTTTTTTACTTCATTTTTTTTAATGAATTGCTGCATCCGGATGGACTAAGGGATGGAGTGTGTGTGTGTGTGTGTGTGTGTGTGTGTGTGTGTGTGTGTGTGTGTGTGTGTGTGTGTGTGTGTGTGTGTGTGTGTGTGTGTGTGTGTGTCTGTGTGTGTGTGTGTGTGTGTGTGTGTGTGTGTGTGTGTGTGTGTGTGTGTGTGTGTGTGTGTATGTGTCTCTGTGTGTGTGTGTGTGTGTGTGTGTGTGTGTGTGTGTGTGTGTGTGTGTGTGTGTGTGTATGTGTGTATGTGTGTGTGTGTGTGTGTGTGTGTGTGTCTCTGTGTGTGTGTGTGTGTGTGTGTGTGTGTGTGTGTGTGTGTGTGTGTGTGTACTCACGTATTTCATGTATTGGTCATGTGAATAGTACCATTTGTTTTGTTTGTATTGTAAAAAAAATACTATGAATATAAAAACAAGTTTCAAAAGGTAAAGAAAGAAACAACGAAAAAACCAACAAACCATTTTTATGTTAAAGGGGCACCGTGACGGATGAGCATTTGCAAGAAACGCGTCGAGACCATCAGGAAAACACCCTTTACAGAGATCGCAACGCTCACTTTGTTCTAGTTTCCTAGAAATCAACCCGTCAAATCGGCGATTCCTCCTTGGCGGAGGTGCTGGAAGTAACATTCTTTCAGTGAACGAGAAGCTATGTGTGCCTTCTCTTTTGTAATGGCTGCCCGAGTTTAGACTAAATCGTTTGCACGAAATTTCCGCAACACAATCCCTTTTTTTAATTTTATACAGTTCAACAAAGGAAATAGCTCCAATTCTTTTTTTACTGCACTACAAAGAGAAAAAAAGCTTTAATCATTTTCCACCCATCCCGTCCAAAATGGCTTCTCTCCCCGGCATCTGCGCCAAGGAGGAATCGCCGTTTTGACGGTTTGATTTATAAGAAACCAGAACAAAGTGAGTGTTCCGATCTTGAAAAGGCTGTCTTTCTGGTCATCTCGACGTGTTTCTTACAAAACAATCTCATCCGTCAGGGTCCACCTTTAAGAAAAGCTCCCTCCCCTGTTCCTTCCATTCATTTCAGACGGTTTCAGGTTAGGGTTAGGGATAGGGTTAGTGATAGGTTTTTTGGTCAGTTTAGCCATCAACTTTATTTGTGTTTGTGTGCGTATTTGACACTAAGCTTACCCTAAACATATCCCTAACCTAAAACCGTCTACAGCAAACTCGGTTATAAGAAAATTGAAGGGAAATAAAAAATTTCCTGCAAATCTCAATCACATCAATTTATTGTCTTCTAACTGAAGAAATTCGTTGCCCAGCTTGCGCATTAAGTACAGAATAAATAATTAAAACATTTAATTAACTAGTCAGTTACACAACATCCATTGACGAAGACAATTCTACACAAACAATAGGCATAAACAGGTTTCAGGTTAGGTTTAGGGATAGGGTTAGTGATACGTTTTGGGTCAGCTTAGCCATCAACTTTATTTGTGTTTGTGTGCCTATTTGACACTAATCTTACCCTAAACCTATCCCTAACTTCCTTCACTAAAGGGGAGAAGGATGTGAGGTGATCTCATTCAAGTCTATATAAAAAATTTTTTATTAGACCTAACATTTGATTTGCCTTTTTAATAATATTTGCTCATTGCCCATCGAAACGATGTGGTGTCAAAAGGTATACTCACATCTTTTTCTTGTTCATTTTCTTCAATTTTATCAGTACTGTTATTAAGTTTTATGAAATATCCATGTTTTGGGTTACGTTTCCCCTAATGCATTACCTGACATTTTTTTTAACATTAAAATACAAGTTCCGAGTGTTTGACCACTCCTGTAAAGTGACCAAACCTGCCTGTAATATTGTTATTATAATTGTTGAATATCTTAGTATAGTCGGCATAGATCTTACAATCGCTACTTATGTTATCTGGTAGATCATTTATGAATATTGTGAATAAGACAGGGCCTAATATGCTACCTTGGGGAATACCACTAAGAACCTTTGTTTCACCAGCCGCCGTGGCGTAGTGGTTAGCATCGCGGACTACTGGCTGGGAGGTCTTGGGTTCGAATCCCATCAGAGGCGAGGGTTTTTTCGGTCCGGGACCGACTCCTACCCAGAGTGAGTGGCTGTGGGCTCAATGGGAAGACTGAAACCACACAGTCGAGCTTCATCCGCTTAACGGATGCGATTCTGAGAGTGTTGCTCTAATTTCAAAACAAACACTGCAGGTGTCTGTAGTTCTCGGGCCTGGTTAACGCCGGGATATAATTATGAAAGGAAGCGTAGAATACAGCCCTGTCATGCAGTCTCAGACCAATACGGAACTCCATAGCATCATCATCATCATCATCATAGTCATCCGCCTTAAAAAAAAGTCTCAAATTCTGTGGCTTTGCAAGCCCTGCTCTCATGGTGACCTCAGTTTCGGTTTACAATCCAGTCTATGCCTTGGTGCGTTCGGGTCAAAGTCATGGGGATCAGTGTGTTCTGGGGAGCTGTCGTCGGACGGTCGTGGTGGCACCCTCGGAGGAGGACCTCACTCACGCTGGCTCCACGACTAAGAGAATAGTGTCGTCAATAGGGGGCTTAGTAGGTGGTGTCCTGAACAGGCTCTACTGAACTCCACCGAGGTGACTCAGCAGCAGTGCAGTGCCTCCTCGGTTGGTTGCCTCCTGACGAACATTCGCTCCCCTTGGGCAGCTGCTCTCGGATTCTGCGACCTGAACGTGCGGAGGTGTGGCTGCGAACTGGGAATCGGAATGAGTGGCGTGGGAGCAACGCTACTGTACGGCCCAGATGATCAGACAGCCAAAAAAAAAGAGAAAAAAAAGAACCTTTGTTTCCTCTGAATAAGACTTACCAACTTTAACCCGTTGAGTTCTTTGAGACAAGAATCTTTTAATCCACTAAAAACACAAAAGCTGTAGGTTCGGTATAGGTCCTTTATTGAAGATAACACAGACGTTTCAGAGCTTAGCTCTTTTTTCAATGTGATGAAAAAGTGACAAAAAATGAGGAATAAGGGTGAAGACAGAGTAGAAATCAGAGCAAGGAACCTGAAAGAGAGAGAGAGAGAGAGAAAGAAAGAGAGAGAGAGAGAGAGAGAGAGAGAGAGAGAGAGAGAGAGAGAGAGAGAGAGAGAGAGAGAGAGAGAGAGAGAGAGAGAGTGAGAGAGAGAGAGAGAATATAAAAAGTGAAGAGTGAACACATATTCAGAAAAAAAGAAAGAAAAAGGGAACATCCACGAAACTCTCTACCTTAAGACAACTAGGGCAAAAAATGTGAGTAGATATTAACGCACACACAAAAGGATAAATGCACACACATACGCGCATGCATGAGCATACAGACATGTAAACATATGCACACAGACACATGCACACACACACGCACATACACACACACACACATACACGCGTGCGGATGCACACAAACACATACACACATACAACCACACATATACACACATGCATACACACACACACACAATCACAAATTATACATGAGCATGCACACAAATATGTGCATGGCACATCAACACAAACAGATCTATTATGAGACAGTTACATTGTGCATCCACCCGCGTGCATACATACACACAAACACACACGCGAACACACACCCGCAAGCACACGCACACACACACACACATACATACACACACTCACACACATGACTACGTGCATAGACACACACATGAACATGCGCACTAAGGATGTGAATGTCCAAAAATGATGGCTTGAGGGATATTGGTGGACTTTGAAGTTAGAGCTTAGTGTTCAGTCCTGCTGGCGTAGTGGTTCCAAGGCGTTTGATGAGCCAGGACTCTTGGAACTTCCTACGGACCATGCCTCCCCTACCCTTCCACACCGCAACCACTGTTGCGTGAGTGAGGGAATGTCCCGGGCTATTAAAGTTTGTCCCGATGGGGTTTTCGTAGTTGAGATGCATGGACCGCAGGTGCTCCGAGAACCGCTCACCAAGAGTACAGTATGTTTCACCAACATAGAGTTTTTGGCAGAGAAGGCATTGGACAATGTAAATCAAATCTGAGAATTGGCAGTTGAACTGTGATTGGATTGTAACTTTCCACAGGGGCCAGTGAACGTGGTAGTGGGGTTCAGGAAGGGGCAGGTTTTGCAGTTTTTCAGTTGGCACTGTTTGTTTCCAAAAGCAGCAGGGGAATGTTGGGGTGCTGTGTTGGTGGAGCTGCCAACCAGGAGGTCCCCCAGACTCGTGTCCCTGCGGAATGCGATGAGAGGTGGACGGGAGAAAGTCTCCTGAAGTTTAGGGTCGTTCTGCAGGACTTTGAAGTTGTGGCGCAGAATTTTGCTGACCGCCAGGTTGTGCAGATGGAAGGGTAGCACAACAACAGTTCTTTCACTTAGCTGTTTGGCGGTTAATATCTACTCACATGTTTTGCCCTAGTTGTCTTAAGGTAGAGAGTTTCGTGGATTTTCCCTTTTTCTTTCTTTTTTTCTGAATGTGTTCACACTTCACTTTTTATTATTCTCTCTCTCTCTCTCTCTCTCTCTCTCTCTCTCTCTCTCTCTCTCTCTCTCTCTCTCTCTCTCTCTCTTTCTCTTTCAGGTTCCTTGCTCTGATTTCTACTCAGTGATTTCACCCGTATTCCTCATTTTTTGTCACTTTTTCATCACATTGAAAAAAGAGCTAAGCTCTGAAACGTCTGTGTTATCTTCAATAAAGGACCTATACCGAACCTACAGCTTTTGTGTTTTTCCATTCATATGATCCAAGTGGTCTTCTGAATCATTTTAATTCCCTGTAATAATTCGCCTTCTATTCCATATGCTGACAATTTAATTAGTAATCCCTCGTGCAGGACAGAGTCAAGCGCCTTTCCAAAGTCTAGATACACTACATCTAAAGATTGTCCATTGAAATGTTCTATTACCTGCACAAGATCTTTTATTTCTAAAACCATGTTGACAGTCTGAATATAGATTATTGTTTGTGAAAAAATTAACAATATTGTCACATAAAATAGATTCCATTACATTACATGTTACACAAGTGAGACTTATTGGTTTATGGTTACCTGGATCTGACCGTGACCCTTTAAAAAAACCAAAAGTAGCGACAACTTCAGCTTTCTTCCAGTCATCAGGTATTACCTCGTGTTCCATTGTTTTGTAAAATAGTTTAGTTAAAGGTACACTAATCTCAATTGCAACTTCTTTAAATATGTCGGAAAGTATTTGGTCAGGACCTTGAGCCTAGGATACATCTAATTCTTTAAGTTTCTTTGCTACTGTTTCTACACTTATATTAACGTCTTTTAACGTCTTACCGTTTGATTTTGTAGCTTTACCCAAATTAGGAAGGCTTGTATTATTTATCCTCTCTCGTAAAAAAAAAACCACCGGAGAAAACGTTATTTAACCAGGGGTTCTCTTTGCTTTAGTGATGTTTCCGTGTCGTCCCTGGGCGTCACTACCTGCCTTTTTTCCAACCCTGCGGCGTGCTGGAGGTTGCTCCCCTTTTCTTCGTTGGGCCAGGTCTGCTCCTGGTACGACCGCCTCCCCTTTGCCTGGGATGCTGGGTCTTAGGTCGTTGGGCAGGGGTAGCATGATGGTGTGACTGGGCGTTGCCCATGAGTGTCGGTTCTTCGGCTGTGTGCGCTGCCTTGTGAGACAGTGTTCTTCGTGTGCCAGCTGTTGGGGCGTTTTTTTCTAATGCATCCGTTAATGTTTCGGTAACTCAGTGCAGATGTTAGCGCGCCTGTTGTGATTCAACTCTACGACGTGAAAGTGGATTGTTTCTGCTGTACATCACTGACTATTGTTGCCGCCTTCTGTGCTTCGTGCTGATGGTAAAATTCAGTGGCTGTCACTCTTCGTCATCGTCACGTGGTCTTCAGCCTTCAGACTGAATTGCACTATTGCTGTTTCCTAGTTTGGGTCAGCGACGTAAGAGAGTTGATTTACCTCTGACATTTGATGTGAGTTTGGGGTGCATGCAAATAAAGTGGGTGAAAGTGTGAGTGGTTTATTGCATATGTTTGGCTTTGACTCATTACATTGACTGTGACTTGTGTATCTATAATGTGCATTATGGTTACAAATGGTATACACCATGTTGATGGGATTTGATCCGTCTAATTCTGCTTGTTCTTGGGTGTCGCCGCTGCCTCACCGCTGCCTCGCCGCTGCAACAGCCGCCCATTTAAGGAGCTAATCTCTTTCGTTTAGTAATCCTCCTTTCCCCTGTTTTGTTTGCAACATGTGTCACCGCTGCCGCACCGTAGGTTGACGCAACAGCCGCCCATTTAAGGAGCTAATCTCTTTCGTTTAGTAATCCTCCTTTCCCCTGTTTTGTTTGCAACATGTGTCACCGCTGCCTCACCGTAGGTTGACGCAACAGCCGCCCATTTAAGGAGCTAATCTCTTTCGTTTAGTAATCCTCCTTTCCCCTGTTTTGTTTGCAACATGTGTCACCGCTGCCTCACCGTAGGTTGACGCAACAGCCGCCCATTTAAGGAGCTAATCTCTTTCGTTTAGTAATCCTCCTTTCCCCTGTTTTGTTTGCAACAGGTGTCACCGCTGCCTCACTGTAGGTTGACGCAATAGCCGCCCATTTAAGGAGCTAATCTCTTTCGTTTAGTAATCCTCCTTTCCCCTGTTTTGTTTGCAACATGTGTCACCGCTGCTTCACCGTAGGTTGACACAACAGCCGCCCATTTAAGGAGTTAATCTCTTTCGCTTAGTAATCCTCCTTTCCCCTGTTTTGTTTGCAACATGTGTCACCGCTGCCTCACCATAGGGTGACGCAACAGCCACCTAATTACTTTTCCTTCAAGGACTAATAATTTTGCCTGGTACGGACACATTTTGATGAGTAACAAAAACAAAAGAGCGCGCTATAATTTTGTTGAAGAAAGATTTATCCCGCTGTTGGTACAGAGTTGTTTCCCTTTGCTGGATTGGTGATTAAACACATTTGGAGAGATAGTTGTATTTTGTTCTCTCGGAGGAAGTGGCTACTAGTAGATAAACATATTTATTCCACATTTGTTTTCCTCTATTTTATATATATATTTTGTAAATAAATTTATTTGTTCTCTTCAACGTGTGTCTTGTGTTTATGTGCGTCTCATGAGTTAGGCGTTCTTAACTACGTCAAGGTCTTACGATCTTGACAAGATCCAACCCAATCCTATTCAGCCCATAGGGTACGAAATAGATCTATAAGCTCTCAGCATCTCTGGTAAACTAAATTATTGTTAGATATTTACTGTTCCTTGCCTTGATATAGATAGAACGATGTTAATATAAGTATTTCTCATAAAAGATTTGTGACCCTACAGAAATGTCCCTGGTGAATAATGCCTATACAGATTACCTTCATGACCAACAAGGAAAAGTCTTTGAATGGCACTTTGTCACAAGGCCAATTTTGGTCAAAATCCCTTTAGTAGTTTTTAAAACAAAGGCACGTGAACGACAAAAACAACATGTTACACGACATATGATTCGCTGTCAATGCGATGCAATTGTGACAATGCGAGTCACGATTTACATGAAATATAAAATACTTCCATTTAGAACAATAATTCTATACTATTTTCGCTCTATGTACACAAGTAGACCGCATGCATGAATTTGACGTGAATCATGACTTGCACTGTCACAATCGCATCACATTGACAGCGAAGCGTATGTACTATTTGTAGTAGTAGTAGTAGTAGTAGTAGTAGTAGTAGTAGTAGTAGTAGTAGTAGTAGTAGTACCTTAAATATACAGTTCACTCGCACGAATCCAGGAGAGAACAAAATGTGTTTGAGAAATTAATATCAAAACCCCTATACCTTTGTTTTCCGGAAAAAACATATGAAAAATGTTAACGGAATAGGTGGACCCAAGGTCTATAGAAATCCAGGCCCCATCGGCGTCACCAGTTTTGCCACTGTACCAGCACACCAACTGGTCGTTCGCGTGGAACTCGGTTTGATTTGAAAATGTTCGCCCATTGGTCGCCCCACAGCAAGGAGTTTCATCATTCACACTGCTTTCGCAGTCTCCGCCAAAGGCCCGGTTTTCTGAGAGAGAAAAAACCTATTCGATATTACTGTGATTGCTGTTGCCTCTGCGACTTGCTGTTGCTGCTGCTGCTGCTGCAACTAATACTATTGCTTCTACTACTAGTATCACTACTTCCATCGTGGCTGTTTTTGCCAATGAAAGTGCAAATACAACAACTAGCCTACTACTTCTACAACTACCACTTCTACTTTTCCCCCTGGTCTAGATTATTGTACCTTTAGTATATCATTACTACAACTGTGATGAGCTTACATGCCAAATTGTATGTTCACAGCTTGACGGAAATGGCCGCTGCAGTACATTAATGCCCCCGCATGCTGCCTCGTCACAGCTGATTAGCAGACCACAACAGGCCAGAGGCAGCAGCCCCTGCGGTTCTCTTTCAGCTTAAGCAACCACCAGAAGTCCCAGGGAGTTGGGAGTGGACTGTAGCGACAGTCTTGATGCCCATCAAGTAGATGGTCACCAGGATGGAAATGTGGACTAGAGCATTGTCCTGATGCAGGCGTCACCGACCCAATTTGAAGGGATCTGACCTGTTGGTGACAACATCTCTTCCTGAACACCCCCCCAAACCCCTACAGGGAGTTGGGTGTGGACTGTAGGGAGGGTGAGCGACAGTCGTGATGCCCATCAAGTAGCTGAAATGTGGACTAGAGCATTGTCCTGATGCACGCATCACCGACCCAATTTGAAGGGATCTGACCTGTTGGTGACAACATCTCTTCCTGAACACCCCTCCAAAACCTCTACATAGTGTTCTTTGTTGACCATCCGGTCAATGTTAACCTAGTGGAGGTAGAAGATATCCGTGATGTTAAGGAATGGGACGATTATGGGCTTTTCAGGTTCATTGCTGTGCCTGGCCTTCTTGGGTCCATGGGAGTTAGGGTGCTTGCATTGGCAACTCTGTTTTCTTGTCTCTAGATCATCTAATAAAAACAACCGATGCTCAGCTCATACAAGCTACCCCACAAGCAGACTCAATCATGTAATACATTTCTACAGCATCGTTGCCCAGTTTAACGCAAAACTCTATTGGCGCAAAGACCTTTCAAATTGTCTTCATGTTCTGTTTGCATTCTGAAAACAAATCAGCTGTGACAAGGCGGCATGCAGTGGGGTGTATTCACGTGCTGCAACAGCCGTCTCCTTTACACTGTTAAAACGAAACTATGCAGGTAGTCTCATTACTTATGCAGTAATTACAGCTTAATACTTTTAAGTCGACACATGCTTAAGTCAACTTTTGCGCAAGTCGACGGATTTATCATTTCCCGGCCAAAAGTGCTCTTTAAAAGACTTTGATAACAATGGATATCTCGACAACGTATAACTCGACGTTCGTCTATGTCAACGAGATTTTTTCTAAACGTCAAACGGATAAGTCGAATTCCTGACTTCCTGACTTTTGTTTTTTTCCCATGACTTCCAGTCACACCAGTCTTGTTCTATTTTGAGCTCTCTTTCTGTATGTGTGCGCGCGCATGCGCGTGTGTGTGCGCGTACATGTGTGTGTGTGTGTGTGTGTGTGTGTGTGTGTGCGTGCGCGTGTGCGTGTGTGTGACGTTGGCTTTTGCAATTATGCTGAGTTTCCTTGTGGCGTGACGTCAACAATTTCCCGTGGGATAAAATAGGGACGTTCGCGTATCATAATATACCGAGTTTAAGCCCCACCCCCACCAACCTTTGCACAGTTTGAGGCCCAAAATAGGGGGTTGGGCTTATACACGGTATTTGCCCTTGTGCTCGAAACAAAATTGTAAAAGGAAAGGTACACAGCCTGTAACATCCCCAATGCCCGGTGAATCCATTCACGCAGGCACGCCCACACACATACATACACACACACGCAAATCTGCATTAACATCATCATCACTAACATCATAATCGTCATCATCATCATCTTCATTCAGACTGAACACAGCGCCTGTCTCCATATCGTTCACCACAAACTAACCAGCATTCATAGCCATCATCATCATTGTCATCAACATCATCATCGTTGTTACCATCATCATCATCATCAATGTCATCTTCATGTCTTTTTGTCAGGCACTAACTAGCAGAAACTGACAGCAAAGGAACAAAACCAAAATAATCGTAGTGATCATTTTCATCACCATCACTCTTTCACTCCCCTGGGCGGAGGGGAGGGGGGGGGGGTCTTTTACAAGGTATTTCACCCTGTGTATAGTGTTTGCCTCCAAATGGGGGGTGGGCTTATACTACTAGATTGGCTAATACTCGGTATTTTATGGTACGTAGTTAAGCTTCGTGTGACAAAAACAAATGTGTGCCTCTGTTTTATTTGAACTTTGTAGACAAAACGCTGCTCTTGCAAAAGAGTATTATAACAAAATGTTTGAGGACCGCATCAAGGAAAACGAACTTTTAGCAACACGTATTTGAAGGCATAACTTGCATTCTTGCTCTTTTGCCATGGAAAAGAGTGAGCATTGTTCATACGTCTGGCAAAATTTCATCTACTGGAGTTACTGTATATTCTCTCTCTCTCTCTCTCTCTCTCTCTCTCTCTCTCTCTCTCTCTCTCTCTCTCTCTCTCTCTCTCTCTCTCTCTCTCTCTCTCTCTCTTTCTATATCTCTCTTACAGGCACACACACGTATACATGCACCAACACATACACACACCTACCTACCTACACCCTGCACACACACACACACACACAAAGAGTATACGTCGACATTATCTTCTGAAAGTGCCTGTGAAGTCGAGATATTCAACTGACGGATAAGTCGACAATTTTTTCTGAAAACGTCTGTGAAGTCGAGATATCCGATTGACGGATAAATCGACTGACGCATAACTCGACATAAAATCCATTGCCGCTGGCACTTCGACTTAAGCGTATTCGACTGCTAAGTATTCTAGGATAGATGAAAGTGCCTCTCCAAAAAAAGTCGCAAAACTGCTGAACTGCACCTCGTATTACGCAAACTACTACAACTACTGCTGTTACATCTACTGCTGCCACTACTCGTACTAAAGCTGGTGTTGCTACAGTTACTACTACTTATGTCACCAACTCTTCTGTTACTGTAGCTGCTACTCTTAATATGGTTACATGTCTTCATGTCCACGTGTTTATATATCCAGGCACATAGACATAGAGACACTTTGACATAATTATAGACATGACCTACATGCCCATGCCTCTATATGTCCACGCGTCCACGTATCTATGTGTTGATATGACATGTTCTCTACAATATATTTTAACCTTGTACAGTGTAGATTATCAGTGGTCAGTGACAAACACCAGTGGTCACTTTGACTTAAAAATTCAACTTTTGATGCTTATCAGCTTATTTCCTGTCATCAGATAATTTAGGCTCTTGTGTAATGCGCCTCTGACCAGTGGTCAGTTTGATGTAAATTCCACATTGTCAATGTTTAACAGCTTATCGGTGTGTCATGAGCACTACTGCATCATGTACAATACAGATGACCATTGGCCAGTGACAATGACTAGTGGTCAGCTTGACTTAAAATCAAATTTTGATTCTTGACAGCTAATGTCATGTCGCCAGATAATTTATGCATTTGTATAATGCAGATGACCAGTGGTCACTGCCACACTGGACATTTCCCACCCCATGTCTGTTCCCACCCGGACGTTTTGTTTGTTTGTATGTTTGCATATAATAATGTACGGTATAGTTTAGCCCGTGTGTGACCAATTTGGATGGGAAATGACCTAGGGTGGGAAAAGTCCGGGTGGGAAACGTCCGAAAAAGAAAAGTCTGGACACCTTGCCGAGACCTAAACGAACAAAGATGAATTCTTGGTTTCCTCCAATGTTATGTCAAGGATAAAGTAATTGAAGACGTTTCCTCCCCATGAAGTGTTAGGGGTTAGTATTGATAATGACTTATTGTGGGGTGATCACATTAATGACCTTGGTAAACGTATTTCCATAAGAATTTACCAATTATCAAAAATAAAGAATTTTTTGGATTTTCATTTAAGAAAACTTTTTTTTCATGGTCACATCTTACCTCTTATTAACTATGCATCCACTTTATGGGATAGTGCAAGTTAAAGTAATCTAAACTATATAACTCGCTTACATAAAAGAGCTTTAAAGCTAGTTTTACTTAAATCTAGTGGCCTGACTGTAAATGACTACAAACAACTAAACATCCTTCCTTTTAAAGACAGGCTTTTCTATAACAAATGCCTATGTATGTTTAATGTCGTAAACGGAACTGCCCCGAAGAAAATCATAAGCTATTTTAAAATAAATGAAAATCGACACACTCATATGCTTTCGTTTCCTAAACCCCGAAACGATCTATTCAAATCCAGCTTGACATACTCTGGAGGAAACACATGGAACAACTTGCCAGCATTCTTGAAATTATGTCCATCTAAATCTACTTTTAAAAGAACTTTAAAAAAGTATTTGATTGATAAATTGCAAAATCTTAATTTATTATTATGTATATTCGCATGTATAACTGTAAATTGCACCTTTAGGAGACATTCTCACAGTATATCCTTAGGGGGACAAATCACTAAAAAGCTTTTTTTAGCCAAAGCAATTACTAAAAATCCAGTTTCATCACTGATCTATGCCTTTAAGTAGTCTCTAAGCTTGCATAAGCAGTAACAGTTTTCAAGGGTAACTGGTTTCAGATATAGCCTAAAGATATGATTTTTTGTGTCTCCTTAGCGTTTTTTTAACCCTGGGATATACCTTTAGGAGACGCAAGAAAATGTTGAATGGGACAGTCCATTTTGGTTTTCGGGTAGAGAAGGTTTAATAAAAAATAAATAAAAAATAAGTAAACTAGTGGCGTAAACTAGTGGCATGTGCGAACAAAAACTTAGCTTTACGTCCTCCCGGCCGTAGCCATATGGGACATTACTTTTTATTTAGTTGGGGGGGAAACGCATGTGCCTTCCAGTCATTGTATTATTAATTAATTTCTGTCAATCAAAATGCCTGCACTAATTTAATTAAAAAAAATATAGTGTTATTTAGTAATTAACAAAAAACCAAATTTCCTCCTAATGTACGTTTTCTAACTCCATGAGATATAGGTGCCTTTTTTTTAAATTTGAATTTCTAAACCTCTACCCGAAAACCAAAATGGAACGTCCCATTCAACATTTTCTTGCGTCAGCATCAGTAGTGGAACGTCCCATTAGACATATGACGTACGCGCTTCCGCAAACAGAAAGCGCCAAAACTCTTTGTCTCCCTATTCAAAATGTCTCCCTAAAGTATTTTTCTAACTGCGGTTTGTCTCCCAAAGGTGTAATCCAGTTAAATAAAAATATGTAAAAAAAAATTATTCTTCCTTTTTTTCACCCCCCCCCCCCCCCCCCCCCCCGCCATCTTTGTTCTTTTCTTTCCCTTTCTCTCAATTGTTATGTTTTGTGTGCTCTCTCTCTCTCTCTCTCTCTCTCTCTCTCTCTCTCTCTCTCTCTCTCTCTCTCGTTTGATTTATATATATATTTTTATCTATTTATTTGTTTATTTTTTATTTTTTTTATTTCTTTAAATTTATATTAATTTATGAATGTTCTCTGTGGGGTTTTTTTCCTATTATTATTATGCATTTTCATGATCTTTGTATTTTTTGTTGGAGGGCAGGATGAAAAAAAGCCTTGTTAGCTTATTCTTTAACCCTCAAAAAAGATCATTTTGACCTGACTTGACTAAAAGCCAATTCATCCAAACTCGCTCAGTCTATAATATCGTCGGTGACATTCACAAACCTCATATCTCAATGTTGGTAGTTTTGAGAAAAACGAATTTGACTGTTTTAAAAAGTAACTGCGCTGGACACAATTGATTAACTATGATGAATATGTTGTTTGAGATATTGCGAGTTAAGTCCTGCATTCTGTTAAAATTACTGAAAACGGTTGTTTTTTAGACTTGAAAAGAACGAAGATACGAGGTTTTGTCTTTAACTAGATCTGAATTTGGGACTTACGAGTTTTTCTTCTATGTTCACAATCTCGTTTACCCCAGATAGAAAGTCGTTAGAGATACGAGCTTTTGGTGGAAGGTGGCGGGAAAAATGAAAAGAACTGACTATGTATCTAACTCCCCCCCCCCCCCCCCCCCCCCCCCCCCCCAAATCGAGATACGAGGTTTGTGAATGTCACCGACGATATCATACGTAAGTTGTGGTGACGTTCAAACTGTATTACTCTTTCAATATTTAAGATGGAGAATACGGTTCACTCTCCAATTCCAATTCCACAATTGTATTGTCTCAGCTCGAAACAAGTGAAGACATTTGTTTTTCGGCATGCACATGAAACTGAAGACAAACTAAGACATTGTTATAATCTAACAGAAGAGACAATTTGTAAAAATAACATAAAAGCACATGTAATTGACATAAACATAGTTATCAGACACACACACACACACACACACACACACACACACACACACACACACACACACACACACACACACACACACACACACACACACACACACACACACACACAAACACACACACACTGAACAAATACACTGAGCATCCAATGATCGATCCCCTTTAGAGGCTGAAAGTAATAATCACAAATATAAATGACATCACAGTAATAATGATAACACGTACTACATAAAACATTAACAATATCACAAACCAGTATGGTTATCACTTGAGTATGCCCACTCACCCACCCACCCCTCCCTTCCCCCCACTCACACATACACACCGAGCATATCATAAGATCCTCCTAAGCTAAAAACACAGACTATAGAGATAGAAATGAAACCAATAACATCACTTATAACAACAATAATAATAATAGCAAAATATTACGATACACTAACAGTCACAAACACCCACACACACACACAAACCAACATGCACACCCACTCACACACTCACACATGTCCCCCAAGAAGGGTCAAATGATGTTATTATTATTAATTTGACATTGGTGTTTACAACTTACCATATGTGTCCCAATCATAATTACCCTTGCTTGTATCGCAGTCCCTGCAACTGCACGACCCATTCACTGAAACACAACAATAGCCTAATAACCTTCTAGTTTTCACTCGAAATCGAATGTAAGGAACTGACGTTTGGTTTTTGTTCCGTCAAAATAATTCTAAATTTAAATATTTTCCCCCAGTGGTATAAAATCCCCCCGGGGGGCAAGATATTAACTTTCCAGGCAACATCTTACAATTTCTTGAAATGTTGTATACTTATATATTATATAGCAAAGCAAACAGAATAAAAACTAAAAAAGAAAGAATTTGCTTTCCTAATATTTCGGCTTTGTATTTCCTTGGACGCGGGACAGACAGTAACTTGACGTAACAAATACAACACGTAACTTTTCTTGACGTCATTTGTGTGACCCACTTTATGTGTGTATGATTAGATTGTGTTGCAGTGTTGCAGTATGGTAGTGTGTGTGTGTGTGTGTGTGTGTGTGTGTGTGTGTGTGTGTGTGTGTGTGTGTGTGTGTATATGTACGTGTGTGTGTATGTGCGTGTGCGTGCGTGTGGTGTGTGTGTGTGTGTGTGTGTGTGTGTGTGTGTGTGTGTGTGTGTGTGTGTGTGTGTGTGTGTGTGTGTGTGTATATGTGTGTGTGTGTGTGTGTGTGTGTGTGTGTGTAGGTGTTTGATAATTATTTGGACTATTCACTCCACATAATAAATATTCATCTCCCAGTACAGTCTCCTCTCTCTCTCTCTCTCTCTCTCTCTCTCTCTCTCTCTCTCTCTCTCTCTCTCTCTCTCTCTCTCTCTCTCTCTCTCTGTCTCTCCCCCTCCCTCTCTCTCTGTTTATGTTGATGTATTGTTATGGATAATTGTGTTTGTTGTTATATTGCTGATGGTTATTATTGTAGTATGACATTGTGTTCCCCCCATGACAGGAGATGTATGTCCATATTCATTAAACCTCTCTCTCTCTCTCTCTCTCTCTCTCTCTCTCTCTCTCTCTCTCTCTCTCTCTCTCTCTCTCTCTCTCTCTCTCTCTCTCTCTTCCTCTATGTCATCTACTTTCTTCTCCTATCGTTTCTCTCACTATTTCTAAACATCTCCCCCTCTCTCTCCCTTTCTGTCCCCCTCTCTCTCTGGGAGATGGTTATGTACAGTAAAGTATGGTTAGAGTTCATTGTTCTCTCTCCCTTCTCTCTCTCTCTCTCTCTCTCTCTCTCTCTCTCTCTCTCTCTCTCTCTCTCTCTCTCTCTCTCTCTCACTCTCTCTCTCATTTCCATCTCCGCTCAGTCCATCTTTGTAGTTATCACTTTCAAAATATGTTCTGTAAATGTAGACCCAACGCCAGATGCCTTAATGTCCCTTTGGTCTAGAGAGTGGGCATGTATCATGGGCAAAGCATCTCCACTATAAACAAATAAAGCATATCTACTATGATCAGATCAAGAGAGTGGGTATGCACTCTGGGCATAGCATATCCACTATAAACAAATAAAGCATCTTCCACAACAACAGGCCAATAGAGTGGTCATGTATCATGGGCAAAGCATCTCCACTTTAAACAAATAAAGCATCTCCACTATAAATAAATCATAGCACAGCTCGATGGGGAAGTAACTGCCCTCTCTTCTATCTGGCAGTCATAGTCGGAAATGACTGACTGTCATACAATTCGTTAGAGAGAGGTCAGACCCAGCGAAGTAAGCCATGGTCTTCAGCTTGTCGATCCAGAACTTTTCACGACGGAGTCTGGCCTCCTTGCTCTAGATGCGAGGATGATGCATTTGACATTCTCGCAGGAATCAATGTCTGGTCAAGGTGAAGCGTTCTGCCACCACAGTCCCAGTGTTGTGCCTGATATTGGACCGGTGTAGAGTGAACCTCATGCTGACCGAGGTCTTTGTCTCTCCGACATACTGGGCGTTTCTAAATAGTTCACAGAATAGCAGAATACAATATATCGATGGCTTAGAGTCAAAACAGACTATCTTTAGATAGTCCATGGGCTTATTAGTGATGTTATTGCAAAAACAAAAAAACTTGTATTAAAAACGACTGCAACTAATATAAAATGGGGATTATGCTTTTTATATTTCTGCAGTCTTTTTTTTTAAAGCAAGTTATTAGTTTCCACAACATGTTCAATAATTCATCAATGGACTATCTAAATATAGTCCGTTTTGACTCCAAGCCATCCATATATATATATATATCAAATTGTTAAAAACGTTTTTGTCCCTTTGTCCTGCGAAGATCTCTCACTTAGGGTGCCTCAGTGCGTCCCTAATGTAAGAGTGAACTCCGTAGTCGCACCTCCCCGCCACGTTAATGCGGGTGTTCCTGCGGGGACATGGTGCAGAGTGGGCATGACCTAGTCATGGCGAATGCGGCACGGGCGCGTACCACCAGCGCGATAGCAAGACTAGCTCTTGGCCCCTCCTCCAAGAGGGGTCGGAGTTAGACCGGTCAGGCTGGGGAGCCGTAAACCCCCCAATCCGATGAGAAGGAAAACTCGATTCAACACCCGGTGGACAGACCCGTACAACTAACAACTGCTGCCAATGAGCTCCTCCGAAATTCGGAATGTGTCGGCTGAGGACAGCGGGGGGACCAGGCAACTGAAGACCGGACACATATGTAGCATCCCAATATGGTCATACTCGAACCACAAGATGAACGTGATGGTGCTCGTCCTGTTCGCAACCAGGCAGAGACAGTGCCGGGCCCTCAGCCTCAAAGGGGCCCATCCTCAGCTTCTGGTTCTGCGCATCATAGCAACAGGACAAGGCAGAAGACCTCTCGGAAACAGTCTCAACCTGAGACAAATTCAGCTATTCCGCTTGTTTTTGCACAGTGGAATGCTGAGGGCTTACGAAACAAAAAGCCAGAGTTGCAAGACTTCCTGAGGAGACACAAAGTCGACATCATCTGTATACAGGAAGCTCACCTTACAGATGCTCACCGATTTTTCCTCAGGGGTTATGAGCTCTTCAGACACGACAGACAGAACCAACAGAAGGGCGGAGTTGTGACTCTTATCAAAAACACAATTCCAGCAGGTGAAGTAGCTAGATCCAATGGAGACACCGAATTCCTGGTAGTCAAACTCATGCTACCACGTAAGGAAGTCACAGTGGTAAATTGCTACTGCCCTCCCAACAAGGATCTCAAGCTATACAACATTCTGCTCACAGACCAAGGACTCCTGGTGTTAGGGAACTTCAATGGACACTCTCCAAGCTAGGGTTACCAGGATCTGAACAACAGAGGAGAGCAGATAGAAGACTGGTTGATTGACAATAGTCTGGTCCTTCTCAACAAGCCAGATGATAAACCCACTTGTCTGTCCAGAGCCTGGAAAACAACCAGTACCCCAGACCTTGCCATGGCCACAGATGACATCCACAAACTCTGCCTGCGCTCTGTAGAGGACCACCTGGGAGGCAGCGACCACCTACCGGTCTTGTTGAAGATAACAGATGCTGGATCCCGTCCAACTCCATGCAATAAGCCAAACTGGAACTACAAAAAGGCAGACTGGAAGTAATTTAGTTCCAGAACTGAGCAACTATGTGGTGACCTGGAAACACACTGTCAGGGTAACCTTAACCACACAGTAAAGCTCTTTACAGAGGCAGTTATGACGTCAGCCCAAGAGACAATACCCAGAGGCAGACGTAAGGACTACAAACCGTACTGGTCCCATGACCTCCAGAAACTACACGAAGAGCTGTCAGAATCAAGCAAGGAACTGGCGAGAAACCCTAACCAGGAAAACCTTGAGAACTACAACAGAACAAGGGCTGATTTTGATGATCTGAAAACAAATAAAATTCAAATCTCCTGGCGAGAAAAGACCTAATCTCTTAATTTGGAGAAGGATACAGAGAGACTTTGGAATCTGGTGAAGATGCTCAATGACGACAGATATTCGAGTTCAGGATCAACAGTCCTCACAGAGGATTACACCTGCTACTCAGGACAGAAGGCAGCCAACCTACTGGCCAGCCACTTTGAAGAAGCCAGCTCCCTGCAAATCCCCAGAGAAAGGGCAGCTGAAGTAAGAAGCCAGACCAAGGCTGAACTGATATGGCACCAACCAACACTTGAAATGACCTCGGAATTCTTCATACATGAAATCAGGAAACTGAAAATGAGGAAGTCTCCTGGAAAGGACGGAATAACAAATGAGATGATCAGGAACCTTGGTCCGGTTGCAAAATCGAAACTGCTAGAGATCTTCAACAAGTCTTGGAATACCGGAGAATGTCCACATATTTGGAAAGAAGCCAGGATTGTGCCCATTCTTAAGAAGGGAAAACCCAAACAAAACCAAAGCAGCTACAGACCGATAAGTCTTCTGAGTTGCCTAGGGAAAACCATGGAGTGAATGGTCAACAAGAGGCTCCAATACCATCTTGAAAAGAATGGTCTTATCAGCAACGTCCAGTCAGGTTTCAGAACAAATCGAAACACTGAAGACCAGATTGCCTACCTCACATAAAAAAAATGAGAATGCATTTCAGCGAAAAATGAAAACAGTAGCAGTCTTTGTCGACCTAACAAAAGCTATTGACAAAGTATGGAAAGATGCGCTGCTACTTAAACTGGCAAAGAAGAGAGTCTACAGCAGAATGTTTCGATGGATTGAGAGCTTCATCTTCCCAAGAACAGCACGAGTCTCTCTGGAGGGACAAGCAACCTGGTGAAGATCAGAGAGGGAGTTCCACAAGATGGTGTGATATCCCCAACCCTGTTCGTCGTTTTCATCGACGACATTGTGGACCAACCTACCACCCACACCTCTCGCGCTCTGCATGCAGATGACCTCGCAATGTGGACAGCAGCAGAACACACCAGCACGGCTGCTTACAGGATGCAGGAAAGCATGAACACGATCAACAGCTGGTCCAAGGAGTGGATGGTGTCCAACAACAGGACAAAAACAGAAGCAGCCTGTTTCTCCCTCTCCACAAGGCCGGAATGCTTCAAATTACTGATTGAGGGAGAAAAAATTCCCCACCAGGATACGCCCACGTACCTTGGAGTCAAACTAGACAAAAAGCTCACTTGGGGCCCCTACATTAGTCACATTGAAACCAAGGCAGTCAAGAAAATGGCTGTGATTAAGAAACTGGCAGGCACCAAATGGGGAGCAGACAAGAAGATTCTGACCAGCGCCACCTCAGATGGACGGACACCTCAGCCCCTGGAGGAGAGCCTGCATCCGCAGAGCTCTCATCCACCAAAGAATAAATTAGGGAGTTAGGAGCCATACGTCAAAGTAGTGGTAAATGAAGGGCGGGAGCTGTGTCAGTCGGGGTTTGCCCCCGGGGACCGCTACGGTAGCCGGATTGGTCTTGCCTAGATACTACGAAAAGGCCTATGGTTCACACTTTTTGGTGTTTTTTTTGTTTTTTTTTGCTTTCGTTTGTGTTCTTGCTTTTGTTCTAAGATTAACTTAAATCTGCTTCACCAAACAAGACTGTCAATAAGGGAATGACTTCAAGAACTAGGACAAGGAAGAGCTGAACTAAGATCTGCAGGCTCCTGAAGTATTTTTGTTTGTTTTGTTTTTAATTTTCCCCTTTGATTCTTTTTTTCTTCTCCTTTGGTCACATCCCTAACTGTGTACGTTTACTTCTGTAAATAGAAGTTGGTCGCTACCACAGAAGAAGAAGAAGAAGAAGAAGAAGAAGAAGAAGAAGAATTCATCTAAACTCTTGCTGAACAGTCAATTTCTTGTTCCCTTTTCAGCCTAATCTATCCGAAACTCTTACAAAATTTACTGTCAGTCGGTTGACAATTTTCTGTTTAACCTCTTCTGTCCTAAACTCGTGCAATAGCTTGCTGGCCAGTCAAAGATTATTTCCTGTTTATACCCTTCTGAGCCGAACTCATATGAAATCTTGCTGACCAGCCCATTCTGTCTTTCATGTGTAACCCCTTCTGTCCTAAACCGATATGAAAACTTGCCGACCAGCCAATTGTCTGTTCCATGTTTAACTACTTCTGTCCGAAACTCATACGAAATCATGCCAATGATCACTCAATGTCTAACACCCCTCTGTATGTCCTAAACTCACGCACCTACAACATATTTCCCATGATCATTCGGATGACTTCTATCCCTGTTTAACTCTTTCTGTTCCAAGCTCCAGACTTACCAGGCACACATGGAAAACCGGAACATGTGTATGGGGGTTTCCCTGCAAAAAAAACACACATCATATTCAATACTGCAGTCTCTCAGTTTCATTGCCGATGTAACGTTATATGGTATTTGGTACTTTGGGTATTTTGTATTATTCTAGTCACAGAGTGAATTTAAAATTTTGGACTGCTCTACCCCAGAGAGAGCGCTGCCACAAACACAGCGCCTATACTTTTTAAAGATGGACTCGGACGGATGAGTTTTTGCAAGAAACTTGTCGAGATCACCAGAAAGACAGCCTTTTTAAGGATCGGAACACTCACTTTGCTCTGGTGTCTTAGAAATTAAACCGTCGAAACTGTGATTCTTCGTTGGCGGAGATGCCGGCGAGAGTAGCCATTTTGTATGGGGTGGATGGAGGTCACTCATTGTGGTTGAAGCGTATACGTTTTTTGTAATGCAGTGAGCAAACAAAAAATTGAGCTATTTCCTTTGTTGTGAGCGAAACTCCTTTAGATAAACTGTATACAATTTTTTTTTTAAAGAAGAAAAAAGGCTTGTATTGCAAAAAGTTCGTGCAAACGATTTGGTCTGCACACAGGCGGCCATTCAAAAAGAGACAGCAAACGCCTTCTCTTTGGGTGAAAGAATTTGACTTCCAGCACCTCCGCCAAGGAGGAATCGCCTTTTTGACGGCTTGATTTGTGGGAAACCAGAGCAAAGTGAGTGTTGCGATCTCTGTAAAGGGTGTTTTCCTGTCTGGACGTGTTTCTTGCAAAAACTCATCCGTCAGGGTGCCCCTTTATTTTTAAAATTTATTTATTAGGAATCATAAAAAGTAGAATTTGTGCAAAAACAATAGGATTCTCCTCTATTGATTTTGTACAAATTCTACTTTATGTATTGTCTTCTTCCCCCATTATTGCCCGATTCGACTGAAATTTTCAGAAAAGTTGCAGGACCCTAAGGACATGCGAAATTTTCAAATATTAAACGATTGCGCCGAATTTTTGGCGAAATACGACAGAAACACTTTTTTTAAATTTTTTACTGCAATGCAAAAATAGAAAAAGCTTCAACCACAGTGAGTGACCTCCACCCACCCCATCATAAATGGCTTCTCTCTCCGGCTTCTCCGCCAAGGAGGAATCGCCGTTTTGACAGTTTGATTTCTAGGAAACCAGAGCAAAACGGGTGTTGCGATCCTTGAAAAGGCTGTCTTTCTGGTGATCTCGACGTGTTTCTGGCAAAAACTAATTCGCCAGGGTGGCCTCCAAAGGCGCACACTTCAACCGTTCAAAACTTGAGCTCATTCTGCTGAGCATTTGTATCATTGCAATTCTGCGTACCCAGGTATTCCTTGTTTTTCAGATAGGTTAGGGTTAGGGTTAGGGATAGTTAGGGATATGTATAGGATAGGGTTAGGGTTGGGTTAAGAATAGGGTTAGGGATAGGGTTAGGAATAGGGTTAGGGATAGGTTTAGTCCTAGTCCACCCGTCTCAAAAACAACTGTGCGCTTTCGGATTGTAAATGTCGTGCGCTTTTCTACCATAAATATGTGCGCCTTCTGACGGCTGTGCGCGCTTGGGAAAAAAAAAGCAATATTGTGCGCTTTTCGACTGTTGCCAATATGTGTGTGTGAAGTTTGGACAGGGGAAGGGAAGTGTTTTATCATAACCAAAACGCAACGAAGCAGAACACTCATTGCATGCAAGGCAAACAAAGTTTCATGTTGGCAGCATTTGATGCAAGTTTGGGTAACGTTTATTTTTGTTTGTTCCTCATATCAGTGCACACATGCAAAGATTAAAACTGGAAATGCCACTTTAAAATCTGTAAGGTCTTAGGGTCAATGAAATGACTCTTTAAAATCTGTAAGGTCTTAGGGTCAATGTTGTCCACTTTGCCAATTAAAATATTCCAATAAAAATAATTGGGCCATAGTTATACCACTATCACGTAATTCGTACCTCCTACGTCTTTCCAATGGCGCTGGGTCAAAAATGCATTCAGGGGCCTGTTTTACGTGACATCAAACTTTTGATGAGAAATTGACATCATAATTATTTTAACGTCACAGAGACTAACTGGAACATTTAGAAGAGAGAATGGTCACGAGCCAAGTTCACGAGCATCCTACAGTTGAATTAGTGCTATAACCCCCCTGGTACGATATCAGTAACTTGGTGGTACGAATTATGTAACAGGTCTTGTAATTCGTACCTTTTGAAGAAAAAAAAGTATTTTTTTAAACTTTTAAGCCAAAAGTACAAATTACCATTATCTTTATAATTATAGTATTAGTTATAGCCCTCTACCAGCAGTATCCATATTGAAAGCTTTTGGATTATCTGCCCAAGAGATCTCTATCTTTATAATTATAGTATTAGTTATAGCCCTCTACCAGCAGTATCCATATTGAAAGCTTTTGGATTATCTGCCCAAGAGATCTCTATCTTTATAATTATAGTATTAGTTATAGCCCTCTACCAGCAGTATCCATATTGAAAGCTTTTGGATTATCTGCCCAAGAGATCTCTATCTTTATAATTATAGTATTAGTTATAGCCCTCTACCAGCAGTATCCATATTGAAAGCTTTTGGATTATCTGCCCAAGAGATCTCTATCTTTAGGAGGTATTATATCAATAAGTGTCCCATACCTCTGTGCCACTCTAAAGCCCTTTCGGTCCCAATAGTCCATACTCACCAGGCCAGAATCCAAGCTCTCTCTCCATATGAAGTGGGATATATGGTTGTGGTTCTGCAAAAAGAATAGACCAGCCTGTTTCAATGATGTTGGGTTGTTGTAAGTATTATTTACATGTTGTTGTTGTCTTACCCTGGCCTAGACTCCAGGGATCATCCCAACAGCCGAAACACTTGAACACTATGGTACAAATGCATCAGCCAGGGATGAGAGAACAATTTACGTGTGTGAATGACCGTTTTTGATTATCCCGCCACGTGGGCAGCCACACCGTCCGACTTCGAAGGATTTTTTAGACTGATGATATTAATTATGCCAGGAAGCTTGTCATGGCTTAAGACAATCCCCGCTGCGGAGCATAACAATATTTTGATGTAGCATTGGTGTTCTAGATTGTGTCAACTGGTCTGACACAGCCTCATGCCAAGCCGAGTAGTATGTATCTTACATTCGTAAAGTTTGATATCACTGGAAATTCCCTATGTTTGCATTGCTTCCGCGTCTGCCCCCCCCCTTCCCCTTTGTCATGCGCGCGCGCGCGTGTGTGTGTATGCGTATGCGTGCGCGCGCGTAGCTTGTATATTTATATGCACACGTATGTCTGTGCTGGCATGTGTCAGTGTAAGTGAGTGTATGCGCACAAGAAATCTGGCCTTTTTTGGTTAATCTTGGTCCAAATACACAGGAAAACACACACACACACACACACACACACACACACACACACACACACACACACACACACACACACACACACACACATGCACGTACGCATGCATGTACACAATAATATCTCTTTCTTAACTCTCTCTCTCTCTCTCTCTCTCTCTCTCTCTCTCTCTCTCTCTCTCTCTCTCTCTCCAGTCTCTCTCTCTCTCTCTCTCTCTCTCTCTCTCTCTCTCTCTCTCTCTCTCTCTCTCTCTCTCTCTCTCTCTCTCTCTAACCCTTACAAACATTTCCTTTGTATAAATAAAACAGTCAGTGTTCGGTGTTCATTGTTCTCTATGTACAACATCTATCTCTTTCTTCTCCCTCTCTCTTTCTCCGTCCCTCTCACCATTGGCTGCCTGTCTCTGTACACGTTTCAGCCCTACAGTCTTGACACTGTTGTTGTTGTTGTTGTTGTTGTTGTTGTTGATCCACCCTGTCAAGGAGGCCAGGGGTCTCTTCTCTTTCCCTGGGTTGATCCAGTCAATATCTCCAATATTCTGTGGCTGAATCTCTGAGAAAGGCATTGACTCTGTGTGGTGCTTGCTCTTGTCAATGATCGTTTCGTTCTTGTTCTGAGGAACGTTTTCATCCATCGCCCTTTCGGCTATTTCGTTCACGTTCTGAGGCAAGTTCCGAGCATCGATCTTAGCTTGGAACACTTCGTTTATTTTCCGAGGCAGGTTCGCATCAATCTTAGTTTGGTATACTTCGTTTCTGTTCCGAGGCAGGTTTTCATCGTCCTTAGCTTGGAACACTTCGTTTATTTTCCGAGGCAGTTTTGCATCATCCTTAGTTTTGTATACTTCGTTTCTGTTCCGAGGCAGGTTTTCATCATCCTTAGTTTTGTATACTTCGTTTCTGTTCCGAGGCAGGTTTTCATCATCTTTAGCTTGGAACACTTCGTTTCTGTTCCGAGGCAGGTTTTCATCATCCTTAGCTTGGAACACTTCGTTTCTGTTCCGAGGCAGGTTTTCATCATCCTTAGCTTGGAATACTTCGTTTCTGTTCCGAGGCAGGTTTTCATCATCCTTAGCTTGGAATACTTCGTTTCTGTTCCGAGGCAGGTTTTCATCATCCTTAGCTTGGAATACTTCGTTTCTGTTCCGAGGCAGGTTTTCATCGTCCTTAGCTTGGAACACTTCGTTTCTGTTCCGAGGCAGGTTTTCATCATCCTTAGCTTGGAATACTTCGTTTCTGTTCCGAGGCAGGTTTTCATCATCCTTAGCTTGGAACACTTCGTTTCTGTTCCGAGGCAGGTTTTCATCATCCTTAGCTTGGAATACTTCGTTTCTGTTCCGAGGCAGGTTTTCATCGTCCTTAGCTTGGAATACTTCGTTTATGTTCTGAGGCAGGTTTGCATCATCCTTAGCTTGGAATACTTCGTTTCTGTTCCGAGGCAGGTTTGCATCATCCTTAGCTTGGAATACTTCGTTTATGTTCTGAGGCAGGTTTGCATCATCCTTAGCTTGGAATACTTCGTTTATGTTCTGAGGCAGGTTTTCATCATCCTTAGCTTGGTATACTTCGTTTCTGTTCCGAGGCAGGTTTTCATCATCCTTAGCCTGGAATGCTTCGTTTCTGTTCCGAGGCAGGTTTTCGAGAAGCACATTTTGGGTTGTTTCGTTTATTATTATCCGAGGCAAGATTTCGTTTACCATTTTTCTGACTATTTCACGAAATAGATTGTGAGGAGATTCCTCTTTTTCTTTTTCTTCTTCTCTTCCTCCTTTCCTTTCTTCTTTCTTTTCTTCTGCGTCAGGGGTTTTCTTTTGTTCCTTCTGGTCTTTCTGTTCTTCTCTGTTTCTTTCTTCTTGCTTTTCATTTGTTTCAGCGCTTTTCTCTTGTTCTTTCTGATCTTTCTCTTCTCCTCCTCCTTTCCGTTGTTCTGTCTTCACTTCCCTGCCCTTGTTTCTATCTTGTTCTCCTTTTCTTTCTTCTTTCTGTTCATCTTTGTTAGAAGTTTGTTCTTGTTCTTTCTTGGTTTTTTCTTCTTCTTCTCCTTTTCTTTCTTCTTTCTTTCCTTCTCTGTCTTGATCTTTATCTTCTTCCCCTTTTCTTTCTTCTTTCTTTTCATCTGCGTCCTGATTTTTGTCTCGTTCTTTCTTATCTTTCTCTTCTTCTTCTTCTTCTCCTTCTCTTTCCTTTCATATAAGTTCCTTTCATATAAGTTCTTTTCTTCTTCTCTGTGCCGGATTTCCTCCATAGTGTCTGACACTCTTCTTGTTTCCCATGATGGTTCGTCAAGGTGTTTCTTGAGCTCTGGCAGGGTGCTGGCTGCAGTCAGAGGGTTCCTACTGGGATCATCGTTTTCCCCGTGACTCGCAGTTCCAGGGATTAAGCTTTTGCTGACGTCATTTCGGGAAGAGTCGTCGCTTTGGTAACCAACGTCGGCATCTGGTGATGTCACGTTTTTGTTTCCAGCTGAACCGACTGAAGACAGAAACGAACATTGCGTTGGATGGCATTGACTATGAGTATGACAATGACAACGATAAAGTATTTTTTGTATTGCTTCCAGCCACAATAGCCAGGGTTACATGACACTTCGTCTAACGACAGTTCGTCGAATTGACAGCTCGTCGACTGACAATTCGGCGAACATGACACTTCGTCGAACGATAGTTGGTCGAACACGACTGTCACGTGCATTAGTTCCAGGAACCTATGCTAATAATTATACTAGGGGCGGTGGTTCACGTTTTGCCCAATCACCTTTCGCCAAATCGCCTTTCGCCCAATCACGTTTTGCCCAATCACCTTTCGCCCAATCACCTTTCGCCCAATCACCTTTCGCCCAATCACCTTTCGCCCAATCACGTTTTGCCCAATCACCTTTCGCCCAATTGGAAATTATACCGGTTTACATCCATCACCTTCTGCCCAAAAATCATGCAAGGAAATCAGGGAATTGAATCAATAATTTAATGGTTGAATCAAACAGATATTTAAAAAAGAAAGAAAGAAGGTTAGGGTTAGGGTTAGAGTTTGATTACTTTTCTCACTGTTCGCGTTTAGGAAACCATTTTGGGCGAACAGTGCTAGAGCAATTTGGTCGAACCGTGGCACACTCCGTTTGCTGAGCTTCGACTCGGAGGTACTCACTGATACGCAACGAGAACAAAAACTTGGGCAAAAGGTGATTGGCTTCTAAGTGGAGGAACGAGGTCGATCCCAAACCGCTCACAAACGCGCAAATACACACAGAGACACACTGATACAGTGACAATACAGGTTTAATTATTCAAGTTAAGAAAAGAAAGAAAGAAAAAACTAAAACAAATTCACACACAAAAACACCAAAGACAAAATGCCTACACCAGAACAGTGAATTCTCCTGTCAAAAGGAAAAATTCCCGAATACCCTGACCTGGAGAATGCACCAGATCACATGGAACTGTCCCGTCATGGACAACCACACAGAGGATCTAGTCCGATACTTGACTGGCTAGCACTAAACTGGCAAAACAAGAGTCTGTTTTCTTTTCTGGTAAGAAACAAGCGCGGATTCGCAATCGTTTGTGGTGTGCGACAATTGAAAACGATTTTAAAGAGCAGCCTCAATTTGAAGTGCAGCCTCGATTTGAAGTGCGACAATTTTTGACCTACCGACAGACCGACAAAGTGAGTTATAGGTTTGTGGCTTGTGCCACAAACAAAAAAAGCGCGGAATCCAATCATGAGTCGCTTCCCCTGGCTTTTCAATAATTTTAATCTGTAAACCAGAATGTTATCTCTGCACCATTTCGTAACTTTTTATATCTTTTGGAAAACATTTAAAACTATGCATCCTACTTAAACTCATCGAAAGAAGCACCGCATACTCGTCGTGTCTGTATTACGTATGTTTATTATTTTGTACGCTTTAAAAATACATCATTTTAAAGAGCAGCCTCAATTTGAAGTGCAGCCTCGATTTGAAGTGCGACAATTTTGTCAATATGTGCGACAATTTTTGACCGATCGACCGTCCCACCGACAGACAGACCGACAAAGTGAGTTATAGGTTTGTGGCTTGAGCCACAAACAAAAACTGGACTGATGGGTGGATAGTAATGGCAGTTCGCGCCCTTGTAGGCATTTGACTAGACAGAGTAGAAAACGTGAAAATACTCATCAGATAAGGAATGTCCCTGGACGCCTCGCATCCAGAAACTCTACCCGCATCAACCAGCCCTTGTTAAGCCGCGCTGCTGATTATCGACTGTGAAACCGGATGGCCCCAGATTATCATCTCTGTTGACAACTGCTGAACCGCTGGTACCTGCTCAAAATTGTGGTTACCCGGACGACGTGTGAACAGGTTCTGGAGGCGAGGCATCCAGGAACATTCCTTCTTTATCTGATGAGTATTTTCACGTTTTCTACTCGGTCTAGTCAAATGCCTACAAGGGCACTAATTGCCATTACTATCCAGTTTGTGTGTGTGTGTGTGTGTGTGCGTGTGTGCGTGTGTGTGTGTGTGTGCGTGCGTGTGTGTGTGTGGGGGGGGGGGGGGGGGGGTGCGTGCGTGCGTGCGTGCGTGCTGCGTACGTATGTAAGCTTACATGTGTGTCGTGCCTGTTATGCATTTAAGCTGTGTAACCCTCCCTCTCTCTCAATCTCTCTCTCTCTCTCTCTCTCTCTCTCTCTCTCTCTCTCTCTCTCTCTCTCTCTCTCTCTCTCTCTCTCTCTCTCTCTCTCTCTTCCTATTTAAGTCCAGTCTACACTATTCCGGAGGTTCTCTTTTTCAACATTTCTAACAGAAATAACAATGTATTAATCTTTTCGAAAAAAAATTAAGAAGTACATTATGACTTTTAAAATGTTTGAATAAACTAAACATAACAAATGTCTGTAGCATGTAATGTTAAAATGCAAATAATTATCTGTTTCTTTATGTCTGGTGTAGTCATCTCCCCATTCCCCGACTCCCCGTTCACTTGCTGGTTATGTCGTTTACCTTTTTCATATTTCAACTTTGGAACATTGTTATGTTCACCTTTTTACCTAAGATTCTTATTTCTATTGGTTTATTTGAGTGCTGGGTTGTTGTTTGGGGGAATTTTGGCCAATACACATAACTAAGGGAAATATCCCTACTGTGAACGGACCTTGGTGTTGAGGTGAGAAGACCCCACAAAATTTGGGTAAGATCCCAATGCCGTGTTCACCTGACGAGATCCTCGTGGATCGAAACAGCCGTCGTGGACTGCGCTCTGCCTTGCATTTGAAATGCAAAACTAGTAAAATTTGATAAAAACGTTTTGTACAAATGTCTTTATAACCGAACACTAGAATCAAGACCAGTTACAATAACTTGGTATCTTGATCTATGATCTACAAAAACATAAAGAGTGCTAGCTTAGTTTTTCCTCCTTTTTAGGGGACTGGGCTCTGCTTTGCCTCCCCTAAAAACTGGAGGAAAAACTAAGCTTTAAATAAATGAACCAATGATAATGAAAATTGGCCGATCTAGCTGTCCCTGCTATCTCGCCAATATATCACAATTTATCCACGTTATATTTCCAGAAACATTAATGGATATATTCTGGATTAAAGAATCGTTCATAATAACAAACGAAATAACTGTCCGGTGTCCGAATAAAGATGCCCGCGCTATTTCACCCGACCTCCTGTTCTATCTACTCCACTATGTTTCTTCTATGAATGTTTTTAAATCAGTAAAAAAAAAAGTAACTTTCCCCTTCTGTACTATGTGAATGACAATCTGAATCCATACCAATTTCAAAATCTAACGGGGGGTGCATTTAACTTTCTGTCTAGATTTTCATTATGAAAACAAAACGTTTACGAAAAGGCGGTAGTGGACTTAGTGTCCTATCGTCCCGCAAAACAAGGGGTCCCAGGGACTCCTTCACTTACAGCATAGAGGGTCCAAGAGGCGGGATAGAGGGTTCCAGTGGCATTGCGAATGCTAAAAAGATTTTTTTCTAGTGCATCCCTGGGACCCCCTGCACATTCTTTTAGAGGGTCCTTTAGATTTTTAGTGCTTCATAGACCCCCAAATGGGGGTCCCTGGGAGCCCTGTGTGTATGTAAATAAGAAAGACAGACAAGTAGACAGACAAAACAAGCAAACCAACATAAATTGAAGGCACGGTGTACCGAAGAATAAGAATAAATTATACCCACAAAAAGCCTGAAATTAGTCAATGAGCCGTCATTTATTTTTCTCTAAACATAGCGATATTAAAACAATATTCCCAATGACAGGACAGTGAAGTTGAAAGCAACAGAATAAGTGAAACTGAGAGCAACAGCAATAAGAAAATATTTCTTTATGGTCAGTCGTATGATTCGTATGGCGGCCATTTTGAATATTACGTCATTACTCAAAATGACCAACATTTACAACGTGGCCTCCAACGGATTTGGATTCAGCACCCTCAAATCATGTTAGATCGACATAAAAACCTAACATATTATATCACAATACAAGGTAAACCTTAATTTCGCCTGGACTATTGTAATAAAATAAAAGAGTAACAACTTCATTGGACCATGAAGATGACGATGTTGTCGACGACGACGACGACGACTACGATGATGATGATCACTGTACTGCTGCGCAATGAAAAGCAACTTTTAGCATACTCGCCTACGATACATCAATCTCATAATATGATTGAAGCATCACCACCAAATAAACCCCCCATATTATTTTCGAAATAAACCCTAATTAAAAATGTGCACCTCCTCCCTGTCATTGAATGTAATTCTTCCGTAAATACATTAAGAGAGAGAGAATGAATGAACGAACGAACGAATGAATGAATGAATGAATGAATGAATGAATAGAGTAAGCAATAACATGCTTTTTTACACCCAGCCCTCTGGGGGAAAAAGACATATTTAAGAAGAGCAGAAAATGGAAAAAAGGAAAATAAGCACAGACAAAGCAATATAAAGCATGCAAAATACAACCCTATGTCGTAACACATCGAGAGAGGAGAGAGAGAGAGAGGAGAGAGAGAGAGAGAGAGAGAGAGAGAGAGAGAGAGAGAGAGAGAGAGAGAGAGAGAGAGAGAGAGAGAGAGAGAGAGAGAGAGAGAGAGAGAGAGAGAGAGAGAGAGAGAGAGAGAGAGAGAGACCATTGGCATGACAGTCAGACACTCTACCAATAAGCTACCGAGGCTTTCAGTGTTGATGAGTTTCTTAACTCATGTTGCCTGTTGAATACTCTCTAACCCACTAATCTAAAATGTTATCTGTTTTTTTGTTATCTGTTTACATAGTTGTTTTAAGTATTTAATTATTCAAATCATTATTGTTTGAAAGCTTGCATAGACATCTATAATGGGTGAAAAGTTTGAACAATGTTGTATGCCTTGTATTTCCAGACAAAATGCCAACGTTAAAGTTTGGAGATTAGACCACCGATCAAACACACACACACACACACACACACACACACACACACACACCGAACCGAACAACTACCAAGACTCTAGCGTGAGCCAAAAACAAACACACACACAAACAAAACTTGGCAATTTGGGGGTCTATGAAGCACTAAAATTCTAAAGGACCCTCTAAAAGAATGTGCAGGGGGTCCCAGGGATGCACTACAAAAAATTCTTTTTAGCATTCGCAATGCTACTGGGACCCTCTATCCCGCCTCTAGGACCCTCTATACTGTAAGTGAAGGAGTCCCTGGGACCCCTTGTTTTGCGGGACGATTGGGAGCCCTGCTTGGGTCTTTCAACTTCTAGTTTGTGTGATGGCAGTGTCAGGAATCCGACACAACCTTCCTGAAAGACTGCCCAGCAAGATGTCTCCTTTATTTTTCTTTGGTACTGGAGTGCGCTAACCGTGGGACTAGTACCTTGTTATTCTTTTAATCCACAAAGAACCATAACTCTTCGAATCGTTTATTTTATTTTATTTTTGGTTTCAGACCACCTTCTGTTATCGGATTGATCTCCCTTCGTCAGTCTTTAGTGCAAGTCTATTATTGCTGGTACCCACGTGTCGTCATATCCGGCCACAAGGAGCGCCATATTATGGGAGACCGCCATCTTAGTCCTTACTTTTTTTTTGAAAAATGCCAGATCGATGCTGCGTATTTGGCTGTTCCAATTCGAAACTTATCTAAACTGTATTTATAAAATCTGGATGTTTTCTTTACACATTTAGATAACATTTTCACTTTGTTTACACACAAATAAGGACTAAGATGGCGACACTTCCGTTGGAATGGTCGAGATGCGCACGCAGGTGGGTTGGAGCCATAGAGGTAGATCTAGTCTCTAAGCAGTAGCCTGAGTAGGCTATTGAGGCCCTGTAATAATAATAATAATAATAATAATAGTGAATTACACACACATACACACACACGCACGCACGCACACGCACACACGCACGCAAGCGCACACACACTCACGCACGCACGTACACACACACCATGATTGCGAAATAGACAGTCAACACGGAGAATAGTATGTTAATTAGACTAAACTCCTAAAACGATTGGCCGTTTAGCCTAAAACTGTACGTACTAATCCCTGTTTTCAATGTCTGAGAGACGCACTCCTGACTACAAGGCCAGGATTGTATCCTCACCTTTCTCTTGTAAGTTCAACTCCCAGCACAAGGAAAGCCACACAAAGACGTGTAGGACTTTCATCCTGGCACTGGGCCTAATGTTTCGCCTTTCTTGTAGGCGTGGACCTTGTTTCGCCTGCCTACATAATGGCTAGTTTTTCACGCTCCAGTCGCTCGCTATAAATCACATTTAGAGGCACTCCGCAAGCTGTTAGGCTATCGCTACGTCAAAATGTTCAGTGACTTATAATGTTATCTACCTAAATCTGCTAAGTATACGTCAAAATGTTCAGTGACGTTAATATGTACTACGTCGAAATGTTCAGTGACGTTTCAAATGACGCTCCCCCCACACACACGCCTCTCTCTCTCTCTCTCTCTCTCTCTCTCTCTCTCTCTCTCTCTCTCTGTATGTCTTATTTGAAAAAAATGTGTTCTTATTTTGCATTGAATAAATTAACTTTAGGCTTACATCATGCATCCATTATTCCTACTAAGAGTGATCGAATACCAAAGATGCTTGTTTGTGTATAATTACCTTTATGGCTTGATAGCTATTTTCCTTATGTAGTTTTTGTTTTCTTTTTCATAAATTACCCTGGGGGCGTTCCAGAGTTTGGGTCGTTCAGATCAGTTACGACTATTCAGTCCTGGGTCATCCTTATTTTTTGAGGATGAACCTTGGTCTGTCTCAATGTGGCTGTTGTTTATATTTTTGCTAGGCGACTCGGTGCCGTAAATAACTTACGGTGAATGGAGATCATTACAGAGAGTTACCTTTCTTCACTTTACTATAATAATTATTATCCTCTCTCCTTGACTCACTGTTTCTATCCTTTTGATGAAGGGGGTTAATTACAGAGAGTTACCTTTCTTCACTTTATTATAATATTATCCTCTCTCATTGACTCACTATTTCTATCCATGGAGCATAAAGTTTCAGTGTTCAAGTTTTCTTGCTGTTCATACCGGAACAGCATCTGCCCCATCTGCTATCAGGTAATCATGGTCAGAAACGACTGACCGGCATGCATCAGGTCAGGTAGTTAGGACATTAGGCCTCGCGGCCTCTTCACTGTCCTTTCATTTCTGTTTCAACTTTTGCACAGTTGAGAGGTTTTTTTAGTCCCCGAGCCGAAGGTTCGGGGAACTATTGTTTTTGTCTGGTCCGTCCGTCCGTCCATCCGTCCGTCCGTCCGGCTATTCGTCCGTTTTTCTCAAAAACTATTCAGTCTATCATCATCAAATTTGGTATACTAGTTTGCCAAGATGCAAGCTATCCACTGATGTATTTAGTTTTACATTAAGGTCAAGGTCGCCCAGTTACGGGTTCAAACCCCGAAACACATAATCGCTAATATCTCGCGAAGTTTTGCATGTATTTCAATGCAGGTTTTTTTCACAACATTTCTTGATGAATGGTCTATAACACAGTTGTCATGAATGTTTCTGTGCGCTCGTGTGCGCATGATCGCGCGCGCTCAAATCACGGGTCCGAAACCCAAGGCTATATATAAAAAAAACTATTCAGTTACGTGCTGTTTTGATGCGTTTTTATGTAGTTACGTGCTGTTTTGATGCGTTTTTATGTATGTGTACAACCGACACTTTCCGATTTCGGAGTAGCTCGGCGATGCTGCGAGGGGACTTTGCAGCCGCTCGGCGTTGCACTTGTTTATTTTGTTTTTGGAAAATCTGCCTGTCATGCTCATATTGCAGTTTTGAGATGTTGGTGTATTTATCAAGGAGGTTTTTGAATTGTGTTAGATTTTGTGCTGGTTTAAACGTTTTTTATTGTCTTTACATAACAAACATACAAAGCAACAAAACTGAAGCAACAACAAGCTAGGCTTATGGCGTGCTCAGTGTAAGAAAAAGTGCATATCAGACATTATTGACGGATTTAAATAATGATATGCTTCAATCAAAATAAACCAAAGACACAAGATTTTGTGCTCGTTTAGTATGTGCAGGAAGAGTAGGGGAAGACGGGGTAAAAAGCCCATGGGCGGGTAAGAAGCCCATGCCAATTATCTCATGAAATAAAGAAAATGTTGGTCAAATTTGCCCATGAGACGAATGCTAAACATTAACACTCGTCTCATGGGCAAATTGGGACTGAAATTTGCTTCATTTCATGAGATTATTGGCATGGGCTTCTTACCCGCCCAATGGGCTTTTTACCCAGTCTTCCCCTATTCCAAAACTTTGTTACTCTGTTAGAATTTAATTTTTTTCTAATATTAGTTCGGTTATACTGGGTTAGTATTTTTAAATCACTGTTACGGGTTCTTGAGTCATTTCTTAGCTGGAACAAAGATTTATTAGTATTGTTATCACTGTGAAAAAAAAGTGTGTGTTTATACATACTCCATTGTTTATTGACGAAAAGTCAGGTCAGGTCAGTCAGGTCAGGGTAATGAGGGCAACTAGGCCTCGCGGCCTCTGAAGTGCCCTTTCAATTTAGTTTTTGTAGTATTGGGCACAGCTATGACGGTTTTTGATGACTCAATCAGTCATGTTGGTATCTCAATTCTGTCAATTTAGGGTCTTTGTCCAGGAGGTTTTTTAAACTGGTTAAGGTTTGGTGCAAGCTTGATTTGTGCAGAGAGGTTATTCCAATACTTGGCAACTCTGTTAGCAAAAAAATGTTTTCTAATGTTAGTTCTGCTGTATTGTATTAGTATTTTTAATTCACAGTTTCTAGTTTTCGAATAGTTCGAGAGCTGAAACAATCTTTTGTTAGTAAAGTCAGTATTGTTACATTTTTTATAAACATTTATCAGGTCTCCTCGCAGCCTCCTGTATTTCAAGGATGAAGTATGAAGTCTCTGTATCTTGACTGTTTGTCTTGTTTGTAACATTGAGTTTGGCCTAACTTACTGATTAATTCTTTTACAAAAAACAAACAAGAAAATATATAAGAATCCGCAACATTCACCGAATAACTGAATACAGAAAAGAAAGCACGTTATACTGTATCAAGATTGGAGTTTATTGAAGCTTTAAAAGATTTCGACAACCAAAAACATTTAAATTATTTCACTGCAAATATACACCCTGAAGGATTCACGGCTACAACACAACATTTACTGTAAAACTAAAACCAATCAGAGCAACAACAACAAAATTATAAAAAGAAAGCTGAGAATAAAAGCGATTACATTTCTATAACATTTATGTCGTCAGCAAATATTTTTATTCCCAAAATAATTCAGCACAAAATCATCCCAGTTTAAAAAAAAAAAAAAGATCAATGAAGGCAAAAAGAGAAGTTTATCTTAAAACCTGTAGACAAAATATACTGTTCCACAAAAAAAGTTATAAAGACCTCTTGCTCCGAAAATTACAGACATCGTTTTCGATGCTTAAAGGGGGCACCCTGACGGATGAGTTTTTTTGCAAGAAACATGTCGAGAACACCAGGAAAACACCCTTTACAGAGATGGCAACACTCGTTTTTTCGAAGAGTGTAGAATAGTTTTATAGTTGCCCCCCCCCCCCCCCCCCCCCCCCCATTTAACTCGCTCGAAAATCGATGACTAAGACACCCCGAAGAAGACACGGTTATAGGCGTACAGCATAGTGCAAACAGCCCTGTAGTAGACACGGTTATAGGCGTACAGCATAGTGCAAACAGCCCCGTAGTAGACACGGTTATAGGCGTACAGCATAGTGCAAACAGCCCCGTAGTAGACACGGTTATAGGCGTACAGCATAGTGCAAACAGCCCTGTAGTAGACACGGTTATAGGCGTACAGCATAGTGCAAACAGCCCTGTGGTAGACACGGTTATAGGCGTACAGCATAGTGCAAACAGCCCTGTAGTAGACACGCTTATAGGCGTACAGCATAGTGCAAACAGCCCCGTAGTAGACACGGTTATAGGCGTACAGCATAGTGCAAACAGCCCTGTAGTAGACACGGTTATAGGCGTACAGCATAGTGCAAACAGCCCTGTAGTAGACACGGTTATAGGCGTACAGCATAGTGCAAACAGCCCTGTAGTAGACACGGTTATAGGCGTACAGCATAGTGCAAACAGCCCTGTAGTAGACACGGTTATAGGCGTACAGCATAGTGCAAACAGCCCCGTAGTAGACACGGTTATAGGCGTACAGCATAGTGCAAACAGCCCCGTAGTAGACACGGTTATAGGCGTACAGCATAGTGCAAACAGCCCTGTAGTAGACACAGTTATAGGCGTACAGCATAGTGCAAACAGCCTCGTAGTAAACACGGTTATAGGCGTACAGCATAGTGCAAACAGCCCTGTAGTAGACAGCATAGTGCAAACAGCCCTGTAGTAGACACGGTCATAGGCATACAGCATAGTGCAAACAGCCCCGTGGTAGACAGCATAGTGCAAACAGCCTCGGTAGTAGACACGGTTATAGGCGTACAGCATAGTGCAAACAGCCCCGTAGTAGACACGGTTATAGGCGTACAGCATAGTGCAAACAGCCCCGTGGTAGACACGGTTATAGGCGTACAGCATAGTGCAAACAGCCCCGTAGTAGACACGGTTATAGGCGTACAGCATAGTGCAAACAGCCCCGTAGTAGACACGGTTATAGGCGTACAGCATAGTGCAAACAGCCCCGTGGTAGACACTGTTATAGGCGTACAGCATAGTGCAAACAGCCCCGTGGTAGACACGGTTATAGGCGTACAGCATAGTGCAAACAGCCCCGTAGTAGACACTGTTATAGGCGTACAGCATAGTGCAAACAGCCCCGTAGTAGACACGGTTATAGGCGTACAGCATAGTGCAAACAGCCCCGTGGTAGACACGGTTATAGGCGTACAGCATAGTGCAAACAGCCCCGTAGTAGACACGGTTATAGGCGTACAGCATAGTGCAAACAGCCCCGTGGTAGACACGGTTATATGCGTACAGCATAGTGCAAACAGCCCCGTAGTAGACACGGTTATAGGCGTACAGCATAGTGCAAACAGCCCCGTAGTAGACACGGTTATAGGCGTACAGCATAGTGCAAACAGCCCCGTAGTAGACACGGTTATAGGCGTACAGCATAGTGCAAACAGCCCCGTAGTAGACACGGTTATAGGCGTACAGCATAGTGCAAACAGCCCCGTGGTAGACACGGTTATAGGCGTACAGCATAGTGCAAACAGCCCCGTAGTAGACACGGTTATAGGCGTACAGCATAGTGCAAACAGCCCCGTGGTAGACACGGTTATAGGCGTACAGCATAGTGCAAACAGCCCCGTAGTAGACACGGTTATAGGCGTACAGCATAGTGCAAACAGCCCCGTGGTAGACACGGTTATAGGCGTACAGCATAGTGCAAACAGCCCCGTAGTAGACACGGTTATAGGCGTACAGCATAGTGCAAACAGCCCCGTAATAGACACGGTTATAGGCGTACAGCATAGTGCAAACAGCCCCGTGGTAGACACGGTTATAGGCGTACAGCATAGTGCAAACAGCCCCGTAGTAGACACGGTTATAGGCGTACAGCATAGTGCAAACAGCCCCGTGGTAGACACGGTTATAGGTGTACAGCATAGTGCAAACAGCCCCGTGGTAGACACGGTTATAGGCGTACAGCATAGTGCAAACAGCCCCGTGGTAGACACGGTTATAGGCGTACAGCATAGTGCAAACAGTCCCATAGTAGACACGGTTATAGGCGTACAGCATAGTGCAAACAGCCCCGTGGTAGACACGGTTATAGGCGTACAGCATAGTGCAAACAGCCCCGTAATAGACACGGTTATAGGCGTACAGCATAGTGCAAACAGCCCCGTGGTAGACACGGTTATAGACGTACAGCATAGTGCAAACAGCCCCGTAGTAGACACTGTTATAGGCGTACAGCATAGTGCAAACAGCCCCGTAGTAGACACGGTTATAGGTGTACAGCATAGTGCAAACAGCCCCGTAGTAGACACGGTTATAGGCGTACAGCATGGTGCAAACAGCCCCGTAGTAGACACGGTTATAGGCGTACAGCATAGTGCAAACAGCCCCGTAGTAGACACGGTTATAGGCGTACAGCATAGTGCAAACAGCCCCGTAGTAGACACGGTTATAGGCGTACAGCATAGTGCAAACAGCCCCGTAGTAGACACGGTTATAGGCGTACAGCATAGTGCAAACAGCCCCGTAGTAGACACGGTTAACCCTTTCACCGCCATCCACCTTTGAGCCAAAAATGTCCACTAAACTTACTTGGCTACAGAAAAGTTTTGTCTTTTTTTTTTCTCTCTCTCTGTGACACATTTAGAAAAGGGTCAATCCTTACCACCCAAATTTAGGAACACAGTATCATAGAATTTCAAGAGTGTTAATGACATGAGTGTTAGATAATTTTGGTGCAAAGATGCGACATTGGTGGTGAAAGGGTTAAAGGAGCACAGCTTAGTGCAAACAGTTCCGTAGTAGACACGGGGCAGGCAGTAAAGGGAGGAAGGGGGTGATATGGTGGTTACAATGTAGCTGAAGAAACTGAGGTGGTTCCCAACGCGTTTGAAGCGTTAGGAACAACGGCAAAAGCATTGGAACCATCGCCACTATCTTTCTAAACCATCGCTTTCACCGTTACCACCACCATCATCACCATCATCATTGGCTTTCACAGAACTAGGTGGCAGCACCATCGCCATCAGCAATGGCATCAGCACCCCCACCACCACCACCACCACCACCACCAGCACCATCACCCAATCCACCGTTACCA